>BSQZ01000005.1:13190000-13555000 GCA_033239005.1 Lamellibrachia satsuma | reverse complement strand
GATCTACGGACTGGATACGGAACTATTTAAGAATTTACCCTTTCTGGGTCAATATTTCATTTGGAAATTCAGATAAAATTTTAAATGTTGTGCTTTTCGAAAATTTTTACAGAGACCACATAACAAATATATCAGTAATGCAAGCCATCACCGAAGTCTCAGAACCACAAGAACCGCTTTTGGTCACAGTAAAACGCCGAAAAACTCCAATGGTTTGGTCATACAACCAGACACAACACACTTGCCAAAGAAATACTACAATGCACGGTCAAAGGTGGCAGAAAATGAGGAAGGCTACAAAAATGTACATGGACAACATTCGAGAGTGGACGGGTCTAGAGCCACAAGAATTATGCGATGCTGCTCACAACCATCCCAGATAGAGAAAGATCTTTGTGGAAGCCTCCAAGCGCGCACCCTACGATCGGCTCGGTCAAGGGATGAGTCATGCTGCTCACAACCATCCCAGATAGAGAAAGATCTCTGTGGAAGCCTCCAAGCGTGCACCCTACGATCGGCTCGGTCAAGGGATGAATGATGCTGCTCACAACCATCCCAGATAGAGAAAGATCTCTGTGGAAGCCTCCAAGCGCGCACCCTACGATCGGCTCGGTCAAGGGGTGAGTCATGCTGCTCACAACCATCACAAATAGAGAAAGATCTCTGTGGAAGCCTCCAAGCGCGCACCCTACGATCGGCTCGGTCAAGGGATGAATAAATGATGAATGAATGAAAAAAAAACAGCTGAAAAGTACGCACTCCAGAAACAAGAGAACGTTCAGGAACAAACCGACCTCTAATTCATTCCAACCACAAAGGTCTCAGCAAAACACACATCTATTCGCGTTAACGCGTTCACACGTATGTTACGCACATATAAGAGTTAATAAAACATAACCATTTGCAGTTACAATAAAGAATAACACGCCAGTGGTTTATTAGGAAAACCTTGTTGAACACACAGCATCTTAATTTCACCGGCCGCGCCATACTGTTAGATAACCCCCAGTAGTGCTTGTAGTCTGGTAATATTCGGTCACCAAATGAAAATCTATTTGTAAACCCCTAGTCCTATGCCTGCCAAAAAATCTATTTCTAAGAACTGTCAGCGTTTGTTGATCATTCTGGTCATGTCAGTCGCCAGGAAAACGGCGATTTGACTCGAATCTCCCACTTTTAGAACAAATTCTGAGAAGAACACTAATGTTATATTCTTCAATGTAAATGATTAATTTGCATTAAATATTTTAGGTGCAGTGCCCCAAAACCCATGACCTTTGATTTGCTTTAAATGTGGCGTTAAATGTGTGAAAATCTAACAGATACGGATGACTAACCTTGCGACCTGTATTGATGTACATTTACTAGCTGAGAAATACACAAAAAACACAAATCCGTCAGTAATATATATGTTGCTGACGCTACATCAATAGGAAATTGTTAAGTGATATTTATTGGTTCCCCTTTGCTATGTCAGCTGCTTGAAATAGCACGTTGAAGTACCGCAGATGGACTTCACTGGGAATTGGACGTATAGCATTACCTACATCTAAAAGACGGCAAGAGTTCTTTTTCAAACTCGACTGCCAGCGGACTGCAGCGTTGAGAAGTGAACGAGAGCCGTACACAGAACACTTGATATTGTTGACATGTGTCATGTGTCTGTGGACGGTAAGGCGATGATGTGTTATTATCGTAGCGGTGGGAAACAAAACAGATGCAGCGGAGCATCTGGTTAATGCTACAGAAGACGTGTGTGGTTTGAGGAGACAAAGGTTGAAACATGAAGCAGAAAGGGGCGTTTTATTATGTCGCAGACGTTTATTACCTTTGTTTTACAACTTCACTGGTGACTGTTGTGGTCTGTTTAGACTGGGTTCTATCAACACGCCAAGAACGAGAAGGGGTGGTGAGAAAGTCAAATAGATGTCGTTGATTGTCTGAGTACACTTCGGCTGAGGGATATCTCGGTCCCATGCACTTCGGCCGAGGAACAGTGCATTTCAATGGACTAGGTGTACCATAGGGCCTGGTACACTTCGGCCATGGAATATATTTGTCCAGTGCACTACAAGCAAGATACATCTTATATTTTACTGCAGGTATCACAGAAGATGTTCTTTAAAAATAGTATTATTATTTCAGCACGGTATCAAGTTCTAATGACCGCTCCTGTTCATTAAACACGCACGCACGCACGCACACACATATATATAGCTATATTTAGCCACGTTGCAATAATTACGCGAAAGGTACCTGTTCACACAAGCCGAATACTGTCAACAGCCAGGTATTCAGTAATATAGTGGAATTACGCTAAATTAATTGGAAATATCATTTCGTACGATAACATATAAAATATAAAATAAATAAATAGAAAAGAAAACAGTAAAAGTGATTCAAGGTGGATTTGATCCGCCAACCCTCGGTATAACTACGGCGTATATGTGTTGGCTGAACGTTATTTTTTACAAATACCGTTTACTATGAGATAGAATATAAGAGAAAGAAATAACAGTGATAGAAAAATGGTGGCAGAGCGTTATCTCGATACTCGGACGAGCTGCACGCCCGCCGCGCCGAGCCCCCGTCAGCCGCCCGTGGATCGGGTCCAGAACGCACCCCGTGTGCCCACTCTGCCACGCTCGTGAATTACGTTTGTTTCGACGTTTTATATCAGGAATATAAAAACGACTATGACGTCACTGACGTTTTGATATTTTTGTTCCTTTAAATAATTTATACATGTTTATACATAACTTATATCGTGTATGCATGTGTTGCTAGGTCACAAATGAGCATAGAAATTAAGTTATCCTACACAAAATAAATTTACATTTATATGAATAAAAATAACAATGCCCTTGTGACGTTATAGCCGTCCTCCGTAATAATACGTAAGCGCCACTGTCATTAACGTGCATGGAAGGCGTAGGAGATACGCACAGGCCCCGACCCACTAAATACATTACCAGTATTTGTTTATTATTATCCTTGAGACAAATTCCACTTATGAGTATATTTTGTGTGTGTCCGAAGCACGTAACGTTTGCAACGTGTTTTGGCATCAAATCACAGTGATTTGATAATTAAACGTATATATTTTGAGGTCTTTCGTTTCAGAGGAACATTACGTAACTTTAGTTAATATATCAATCTCGGTCCAATGCACTACAGAGGATGGACATCTCGGCCAAGTGTACAGCAGACGAGGGACGTCTCGGCCCAGTGCACTACAGACGAGGGACATATCGGTCTAGTGCACTACACACGAGGGACGTCTCGGCCCAGTGCAATACAGACAAGGGACATTTCGGTCTAGTGTACAACAGGCGAGGGGCATCTCAGTGCACTTCAGCTGGGGAATGTACATGGATATCTCGGCCGATTACATTCACCAACATCTTTGTTTGGCTTTCATAGTGAAAGCTTGGTTAAGACTAAAGTGGTACTCAACGCTAACGTCTTGTGTATATGCGTGCGTGAGTGCACGCGTGCGTGCGTGCGTGCGTCTGTGCGTGCGTGCGTGCGTGCGTGCGTGTTTGCCAGTACAGTATACCTATTATATTGGCCGAGGAATGCCAAGAATATCAATGCGCCTACTGCTTTTCTGGCTACACTTATAATACCCCAGCAGCTGTGGTAGACGAAATGCAAGTTTCACCACATTCTTTCTATCATATCATGCATTTAGAGGTAGTAATCAATCACGACTTCGAAACGACGTACTGTCTGGCCTGTTCTTTCTAATAGTTGACGTAACGTCAGCAGTGGCATCGTGTATCCAGGTCAGGTTTGTCTCTACAAATAATAATGTTTGTACACAACGAACAGGTCTAAGCGGTTCAGTAGCGTAGCGAGGTGAGACATATAAGCTAAAACTGGTTTTCACTCAGTAAATTGCATACATTTTGAGACATGTAAAAAGGTTAACACTCCAAAAAAGTTGGTCAAGATCACATGAGCAATGACACATTAGATTTTACGTACGGCACATCCGCGACTGACGTAATCGGCACGCTGCCCGTTGCATTGACACGTAATGCCCTCGGGTAAAACACGAACATAATCTGAGAACTCGCTTTCGTAAGATATGCCTGAGGCAAATTTTCTGAGCGTTCTCTTTATCAGCGCTGAACGTGAAGGCGAACATGTCAGGTTTATGTGGACAATCACTCAATCTTAATAGATAAGAACCGTACAATTGTATAAGTTTTTACACAAAGCAATGCTTCATAAATATTTCTATAAGCAGTTGTGTGTGAAAGGTGAAGTGGCTTTTTGTACATGAAGAATTGGTCTTACACTCATTATTTTATACTGTTAATTTTGCTGCACAGTCATACAACTGTCGTTGAATACTGCGACACGTTCCTTTGAGATGTTTTTTCAGAAGCGTAGATTATGGTACTGTAAGTTGTCGGTGTACCTTTACCGTTTACTGCCGTTAGTAACGATGCCAACGTATGGCCCAGTCGACGCGGACCAAAACGCAAACATTCGACGCTTGACTGATGTGATGTGTAGTTCTGACACCAGACATCTGCCAAGTCATTCACGCTCATTTACTTCAAGTTATGGCGCGTTGGATTACTCAATTTGCAAGCAGCCTGTAGAAACGATGTTTACGTCCTTTAGGGCAATTTCTGCTAGGGCGACTATTTATTTCCTATTTTGGAGAAATTACATTCGGTTAGTTGTGATAAATGTTGCCATTATATATTTATAATTTGCTATATTATTTTTAATAAAATATTGGGTAACACCTGTAACACATCTTCCTAATACACCAACATTTTAATGATGTTTCAAACAATGTTTATTTCAATTCACGTTGACAGACAGACAGACAGACAAAGAAACATTTATTTTGACCATTTGTACAAATTGAAATAAATAATACAAATTACAAATATAGAGGTGACCGTCAAGGACACTCCGGTTAAGACAGACACATGTCGTTAACGTGGGAACCGCCTTTTGTCAAAACAACTAATAATTAAGTAACGTCAAAATAAAAGAAAAACATAAAAATAGTAAATAAAAATCAGTACAAATTAATCAACACAGTAAAAGGCCATACAGCCAGTTTAAAGTATTTAAATTATTA
The DNA here is from genome assembly GCA_033239005.1 of Lamellibrachia satsuma. Taxonomy (NCBI): domain Eukaryota; kingdom Metazoa; phylum Annelida; class Polychaeta; order Sabellida; family Siboglinidae; genus Lamellibrachia; species Lamellibrachia satsuma. The sequence goes on along the minus strand of BSQZ01000005.1, from coordinate 13,549,890 downwards.
CAAATGTAACCATTAGGAGTAAGGCACTGAAGCGCATAATTCCTAATTAGATGGTTTTTGATATAAAAAGTCATGAAACCATATAGAGTTTATTAGACTATGTGTATAAATGTTATCAATGATAATGCTTGGAGTATTGTTAACTGTCTCTATTATGTTATGTCAGATAAACTTTTTGACATATTCGTGATTGATTCTGAGAATAAACAGATCGTGTATAGCGTTGAATTTCAAAATTTTCATGTAAGGGATGTGGTTAAAATATTACAGTAGATTAGTACACTGATTAATTTGTAATAAAACTTAAGTTGCTGGGGTTTATAAATGTCGTCCAGCTTTAGAAATTGAAGTTTCTTAAAAATAGGATATGTATGTACTTTATATTTACTTTATATTTATTTTATATTTACTTTATATTTACTTTATATTTACTCAGATAAATTATTCTTATTGTTTTTCTGTAGTTTTGAAAATTCGATGTGCTCGATGACCCCATGACAGTACAACATAACTGATATGAGTACGAATGAGGGAAGTGTACATAATAGACAATATATGTTGTGGTAACATGCGTTTACGTTTGTTCAAAATTCCAATTGTTTTACTGTATTAATTGTTATAGCTATTTTATTTATATGACTCTGCCAGTTTAAATGGTCATGGCAATCAATGTTTGCCCCATCTATTTGCAACAAGTGGATTGCTACTTTCTTTTGAGGCATATGAAATATGTAAATGTTTTACGCGTTTAATTCCGTATAGACGGGAGGTCAGGAGCATTACAATACATTACAATACATTACAATACAGCAATTCCATCAAAGTTTCTTTGATAAAGACTTATCGAGCTTATTGTACGACTGTTACAGATTGGCCTCTATCCAAAACGGTGCGGTCTAACCCCCCTGTACTGCGCTATTATTTCCAAATCTCAAAAAAACAATCTGAGTCTCAAAAAAATACCCGATACTGTGTTTACTTATCAACAACACAACAGATACAAATGCTAAGCAAAACAGTTTATGCATCCTGAGAGTGAATGATTTACTTCGTCTGAAATAGAAAAAGGTGTCAGGCGGTTCGCCTGACGCCATTAGTCACGGGGTGTCTAACCGAAATTGTATTCATAGAAAACAGCAACGAACGAAGCAAATAACCCGACTCTGGCCTAACACTCGATGTCATATTTGAATCGGCTGTCCATTTGGAATCTCGCCGAATAATGCGTATAGTAGAACTACCAGGCCTCTAATACCGCGTCTACGGATCTGACTTGACCGGAGCGTCAGTCGGTCACTATCAAACGGTTCCTTTCTTGTGCATTTCGTCTGACGTCTCCCAGGCTCAGGGAGCGGACCCTGGTTGCTTTATGTATTCAGGTCGGTGTGTGTCTGGCAAGGCGTGCGAAAAGTGACTCGGTGACACCGCGATCGCCTCGTTAGTGACAGCACCGACACGTGCCCAACAATCGGGCTTTGTTGCCGAGTCAAGCGCTGGTGTCATCGGTTCGTGTGACAGCGGGAAGGTGACAAAAGAAGATGTGACGTCTAAGTCGTGTCCTCTGCCAACACACCCGGCTCTGCTCCTTCTCAAGGAAGTCTTGTCGGCAGTTCATGTCACAACCATTTATTTTCACGTTGACTCGATACGTATTCACGAACTTTCACACAACAGTGCAATTGTGTTAATTTATGTTGCATATCACTAAATACAATACGTTTAGCGTAATATCATATATTATTCATCCTATCATTCGAGAAGCTATCTTCCAGACGTTCCACGGAGGTTGTGACGCGTGTCGAGAGTTAATCATTCTATTACAGCCGACGATTAGGCCATCGTGACCCTTCATTTCCCACAATCACAGGTTGTCTGAATAGTTCCGTTATGCTTTTTCCTAGCAAGGCTGCTAGACCATCAATGATTGTCTGTATGCCCCCCCCCCTCCAATCGTTCTCGTTGTCACCAGGTGTTCTACTGTTCTCTGTCTCACCACGAAGCTTGACGTGCTGCTTGTCTTGTCCGCAGTCTGCACGTGATCTTCCTTTTATCAAACCACTTTGTAGCAGCGTCAGACATCATAGTTTCTAATTACTAGAATGGCTCTCACGTGGTATTGCTTAGTTAATTAATAGTAACAGTGCCTCATTAGACGGATCCACGCAAGTCGGCTTTCACAGGCACGACCAGGCATTGGTGGGATTCAGCGGGTGCAATGATGTCGTGTGTTTAACAGCAGAGCATGCCAACACGTCCCAGCGATATTATGAGCAATCGTTCAGGAATACAACTGCAAATTAAAGCGTACTCGGCTTGTAGCGCATTGTGGCGGCCTGTAGCGGTCTGTAGCGGCATGTAGCGGCATGTGGCGGCATGTAACCGATTTATTATCGTCTTAAAGGCCCGTTCACACGAGCGATTAGTTGTCCGATTGGTCGGGCGACACAGTGTCGCCCAATAAATAAATTAAAAACTTACAAGCACTGTTAGATTGCCAGACGACTGTCTGGAACCGATGACGAGGGTTTTACCGACTGAGCCACCGTGTTCACAGTTTGTTGCTCTGAGCTGTGATCATGAGCACAAACGACCCCCTTTTCCAGCCACATGCATTCACCCCAGCCATTTCTAAAAGCACAGTATACACAAAGGAGACTTTGTACAATGTGGTATGTTTTTAGAAAGCATCACCGAGATATTTTCACATTGAAAGAAGGACCACCACCAACATCAGACTGTACATGTAAAACTGCCCCGGTGCGTGCAAGCAAACCCTAACAACTGTATTATTAGCAGCATAATGGGCTGCTTAGAGTTATAATACAGGCACTTGAGACTTGAGAAACACATACATTCAAGCAGAAGTAATACTTTTATTGTGTTTGCCTCCTACGGAATGTTTGTGTTTGCAATAATGTGTAACGGGCATACGTGCACGAATCTCCGCTCAAGCTCAGCGTCCACTGCATTTCAGCAGAACAAACCAGGTTTGGTGATTCTGACAGTTTCTTCAGATCATCGCTAATTCAGTACAAGGGCCTGCACGCTGCCTCATTTACGGGTGCCCGGGGCATGGAACGCGCGGAACGGCAAAGGCCTGGACGACAGTATTGTGCCCCCCAGCGCGTGATCCCACTTTCTCACGTCAATGCTTTTTTTGAGCTGCGTAAATAAACGCGCCAGGAGAAAGAAACGTGACAAGTGCTATTACTGCGACTGTGTGTCTGTAGGCCCACCGGGCTACAGGCTACGCACAATGTTACGTAGGTAATAACTCAACCACTTAAGCAGATAAAGATTCATACGTTGGATGTATACGTGGCTACACGCACAGCGACACGCATATATATATATATATATATATATATATATATATATATATATATATATATATATATATCCTCTTGGAACCCCAGCAATAAAAAAGTTTCAGAAATGGTTCAAATTTTGAACATATGTTACTTGATTAGCTATAATATGGAAAGTAATTTTTATTTATTTTTCTCTCTCGTGATTGGTCAGTTATGGAGTGTCCCCATACGGGGACATCGGGTCTCGGCCATTAAAAAACACAAGTATAACAGTCAACTGAAAAGTGCTTTAATAACACACTAAAATGCCTTGCTGCAGCCCATTTGACGTTGTTTACATAAACAAGACTCCGTGCCTCGATGTAGCTTGCTTCAGTCTAGTTCACTTTGAGTGAAAGTCACGGAAGCAGTTTCTTGCAGATGTCAGGCAGAGAAAACATTGCATTTGTCGCATTTGATTCGAGTCTTGCCCTTGCAATTCTCGAGTCTGCATCGAGCAGAATTCTTTAAGTCGTACGCGACTGCCAGGTGCTTAGCTGCCTGAACGCGGGATGCAAGATCGGGCAGAGCTGATACACGTCGTCGTTGCCCCTGTTCAGCCTCTGATGAAGTGTCACTGTCACACGATGATTCTGGTTCAGCATTCATGAGGGCAAGAGCAACTGTGCTTCGAAAATCGTAAAGCTGCATCGTTGACTGTGAATCGATGCGATGCTCGATCCAGCAGTTGCTCAGTACCATGTCGATGAAATGTGAAATGACACGGAGATTCCACCTTTTAGTGCGAGCTTCCATGCGGTGGTATGATATCATACGATCACACAGATCAACTCCACCCATGTTCTTATTATACTGGGTGATGACGTTCGGACGACGGACCTGAACATGTGCCCTGTCCTTCTTGGACCATCGACGACAGTCGTCTTCGGGCTCTACGCCATAGATTGATGACGCCATCAGGATCGATTTATTGTCAAACCATTTGACCAAGGATACAGCTGAGTTACCGCTGACATACTGCTCGTATGTTCCCCGTCCTTTCTTTGACATTGCCACGTCAGCTGTGAAAGGCACGGGCAGCTTTCGTTTTGTGATTGTTCCTGTCATATATATCTGTTTCTCTAAAAGGTGACAAATTAGCGGTAGTGTGGTAAAAAATCTGTCACAGAACAGGTGATGTCCGTTGGTCAGCGTCTCTGTGAGACGCAGCACTGCACCTGTTCCCTGGCCTGCCTTCTTACCGTCCAGCTCATACTGATCAAATGTTCCTGCCCCTGGTATAGCTCAAAGTCCAACACCAAGCCAGAAGCCCCAGCCAGAACAAAGTTCTTCAGCCCAGTTGGACTCGGCTTCCGCGGCACATACTGGCGAGAAGGACAGCGGCCAGTAAACGAGATCATTTGTTCATCAATTGAAACGTTGGTTTCTCGAGGCAGTCCAACACACACTCGCTGTATGCGGTCTACGAATGGGCGCACCTTCCACAACCGGTCAGCAGCCATCTGTTCGTTGGTAACATCCAAATTGTCGACAACCGTAAAGTGATTTCGCAGTTTTGAGTAGCGATCTCGAGGCATGCAGTTGGCGATTACTGGTATGCGGGTTGCTCGCTGCCAGTATGATCTAATACGTTTCATGCTGAGGCATCCCATCATGATGGACATGCCGATGAACTGTTTCATCTCTGTCGACGATGTCTGAATGTTCCTTCCTGTGGCCTGCATGTAGTGACGACCAGTCATGTCCGACATCTCCGCATATGTGGCATCATTCAGGTACATACCGAAATAATCAGCTGGTGACCACGCCTGACGATCTCCTGAGTAGTCGTGTCGCAGAGGTGTGGAACAACTGCTGGGTCAAACGTTGCCGTCTTCCTCCAGATGGTTCTTCTCTTGCGAGGTGTTGGCACCACAGCTTCCTCGTCAGATGGAGCATAATCGCTGTATAGGACAGTATCATCATCGCTGCTGTCAAGGTTGCTATCATAGCCGTCACGTTCCATCTCAGCAAGGTTGGTTTCATCGTCAGACAAATCTATATCTGAATTGTCCATCAGCTCGAGAATGTCTTCCGCAGTCAAACGGTGATGACATGATCTTTCTGAAATAGAAGAAGGATACATAATAAGTATACTTATTACAAGTAGTGACAGATACTCACTAACAATCATACATATAGCCTAGGGGTAGTACAATGTTTATTATACCTAAGTGTTACGAAAATGCTCTTATTATCGCTCACCCTTTGCTGCACCACATTTGAGTGATTCAGACCCAGTGTCCACGTAGAGGGACATATACATTACAAGGTCGTTCATTCAGTTAATTTAAGCAATCAGCTAATTCTGGTTACATTAATTTGAACACAAGCATGATATGGTAAATGTAGTAGATCAACAATTTAATTAAATAAATATAAATTAGATTGTTGAGGCAACATACCTTGTCGGGGTACACGTGCTCTGCTTGAACTGGAGTCGGCCATTTTGGAGTAGGTCATATAAATAGATATCATTTTCCAATTGCATAAGCAGTCACCAGGAGGCAGCACGTGTGTGTCCCTTCACAGGGACAACAGGTTTTAAAACTTAGAAGTAAATATTTACAAAGATAACAATTTTAAACTGCAAGTCCCCGTACGGGGACATGTGGAGCCAGGAGGATATATATATATATATATATACTTGTTCGTTTATGCGTACAACAATCCATGCGTGCATGCACTTCCACGCACATACAAACATGCATGTATGCATGCATGCATTCATACATACATACATACATACATACATACATACATACATACATACATACGCCAGCCCGCACACCCACACTCCCAGCCACACGCGCGCGCGTACGTACTTGCATGCATGTATGCGCGCGGGTAAACACGTACCCACGCATGCCGCACGCATCCACGCACGTACGCACGCACGCACGCACGCAGGCTGACAGGAAGACAGGCACGTGGGCAGGCAGGCAGCCTGGCATGTTTCAAATTGATAATGTATGCAAGACAGATTGACAAGACAAATCCTGAAGTAATTCGTCAGCTTCACAGAGTTGACTGCGAGCTGGCTCCACCACGGAGAAACACATCAATCTTGTGAATGCGAAATCGAAAAAAACACGACTTTGTAAAATACATTCCGTTTATAGCCAGTAAAGTGTGTTGGGCTTTCTGCCAAGGCCGTCATTTCTTGGGCGACTTTATACTCTCCGCCTATTCGATATCACCGCCACGAGCCCATCAGCACATCAACTGACTCGCATTTATGATGTGCGCAGGGTCGAGTGTCGAACTATGAAGAACACTTGCTTCTTGGCTCAATCACTGGGGCGAAGCCTCGCGCGACCGCTGCCACAATACAAGCTGTTCGACACACCTCATGTGGACAAGTTTTTGGCAACGCTAGTTTGTATTTCGACAAACGCTCTTTGGAGAATGTCAATATCTCAACGACCCGTCGCCTAGAGCTAAACGTGAAACATGTGTGCAAACTATCAATTATCAATTTGATTAAGTGAAAGCCGATCTGATTAGACATCTATTGTGTATTATCAGTTATTGCGTTATCGGAACCAGTGGTTGATTAAATCTTATCGCGAGTCATTTTGACATGCCAAATAACGACACTTATATAATATAAGCAGCAGGTTTCTCGCGTGTAGCTTAACTGACAAACGAAAGGTATAAGATGTTCAATGCAAACAACACACAACTGTCGCTCGTCTCGCTCACCTTACTGTCAGCGATCAGTGTGCGTTGTGGGACGTCCAACCAGTTGTCCACCGCCCGTCTTCTCAAATGACTGCTCGGAACTAAGTGTCTATGAACACCGACGATGGAACCAGTCCACTCAAAACATTTGCTTCGAACCCACTGGGCTAACGTGAGTCGTTCGCACGGCAACGCCGTCAGCCTGTGTTTAGCAAAACACGCCCACTGACTCGGTGTCGGTCTGCAGTCACCCGCATGCGTACCCGCATTCACTCAACCATCGTCCAGAAACCAGCGAAACGTTTAGCCAGGCCGGGTGTATGCGTGTGTGTGCGTGTGTGTTCGTGTGTGCGTGTGTGCGTACGTGCGTGCGTGTGCGTGACGATTTGGTGTATGGATTATTATACAAAATAGAGGGGCTTCCATGCGTTGCCAAGTTTTGTGTTTGAAATGAAAGTATACAAAATGTAATCCAAATTAAGTCGACACTGTGTTCAGTAGACGCTGACGTAATAATTCACAAAAGGAAGACTTTTATTGCGGAACAATTACCGAGCACCCGAGCTCGGAGACGCGTCAAAGGTTTTCAGCAATCGGTTAAACAGTTTTAGTTTGCAGGTGGCGCTGTCGTACTATTTCACGGACTATGATCTTCAGATGGCGCTGTGGTAATACATCACGGGTCTGTGGTAATACTTCACGAACTATGATCTTCAGATGGTGTCGTGACAATACTTCAACAACTATGATCTTCAGATGGCGTTGTGGTAATACTTCACTGACTATGATCTTCAGATGGTGCTGTTGTAATACTTCACGAATAATGATTTTCAGATGGTAATACGCATGTCACGTGACAGAAAACTCATTACAGATGCAAAACACCGGGCCGAGATACTCAGTGGACAGTTCTGTTCAGACTTCAGCCCCAAAGATTAGATCTCCGATAAAGAATTCGCAGAGAGATGCCCGCCAACCAGGAGAACGATACAAAGGAGAATATTACCGGCACGTCTCGGTAACAAGTGTTCCGTGCACATTAATGGAGCATACTGTTGTCAGCACCATTACGTCACAACGACTAGGTCTCATTGACGAGATTACAAAAATCAACGAGAGATGAAACCAAGAGGAAGTGCTCTTGCTCCACGACAGCTGCCAAACAATGATTGTGGAAGGCTTAACGTTCGTCGACTCATGAGTCCTCCAGATCTAGGACGTGCCCTGTTTCTCTTTCACAACAACGATATCCCTGATTATATAACATCGAAGATCCGCATGTTTGCTGACGACACAATACGACACTGCTCAATCAAGACAGAGATGGATAAAAAAATCGTGCAGAAAGACCTATCTCATTTGGAACAGTCGTGGTCCATGTCCTTACACCCACAGAAGTGTTCCGTCCTGTGTGTCATGCGCAGAAGACGAAAGCAGTCTACAAGCTTCACGGCCATTCCCTCGAGAACGTTGACCGATTCGAAGTGTCTGGGCATCACTATTTCAAGCGACAACAAGTGGAACTCCCACATCAACAACACGATACAAAGCCAGCAAGATTCTAAGTTTTCTCCGGCGAAACATCAAAATACTCAACAAGAAAATGACTGAAACAGCATAGAAAACTTTGATAAGAACATTGCTGGAATATGCGAGTTCCGTGTGGGACCATATAACGGACGGGGTTGGGCTCCACCGTGCCGTTGGAGGGTGGAATTCTAATCACCGCCTTTACGTGTTTTGTTTGTGTAAAATGTCTACATGTCACCTGTTATTGTATAATAACAGTTGGCATTACGCTTATAGCACACCTTTCGTATGTGACTTTTCCACTGTACATTTTACACAATAATGTCTAGGTACATATGTAGTATGTGTCAGTGCTGGTTGTACGTATGTCGATAAGTCCAGCCAATAATTGTATTGCTTTTGTATATACTTTGTATATTTACACTAATTTTCAGCGATGCGCTCACCACTATGTGTGTGAGCATCCGGCAATCCAATAAATGTATTAATGGTTTATCATGTTAATAACCTACAACTGTCTCAAGTCTCAGTCTCAAGTGGTTTACTCCGAACAGCCCAAACGTGGGCTAACGCAGAAGTTTGTGGTGGACTGTGCGCATGCGTTGTGGGTAGTACATTCGACTAAACAACTAGTATCTTTAATTTTGCTGAAATGGTTTTATCTGATAGTTTTATTTATTCTATGTATAGGATGTTAAACGAAAATTTTTAATAGGTTGGTTATGTGTATGGATACTGTCGCTGCCTTGCCACATGCACACATAGACAGCCTCCATACCCACACCATGGATAAGTTTACGCTGAACATTGTGTTTTAAAGGCATGCAGTTTAGGTGAGGAGGTGTGGTGAAAGGGAGTTTCATAATAGCCTCTTGAAATGATTTTGGGTTTTTTATGTTGGTAATTTTTGGTGGAATCATATTCCATATGCGAATGGCTCGGGGATAAAATGAAAAGACCATTGCATTTATACGACACCTGGGGCTATGTATTGTCCACGGGTTCGAGAGCGGGTTAGTAGGCCTGGAGGGGGGGGGGGTGATCTCAATAATGTTGTTTAGAATTTTGTAGAAGGTTGTGGCTTGTTTAATGATGCATCTTCGTTCGAGGGTTGGCCATCCAAGGGCAGTAATTAGATCTGCTGGATTTGTGTTCCGTCTGTAATCATTTTTAACAAATCTGGCAGCAGAGTGTTGCATTCTTTCAAGGCTTTTAACTTGTGAAAAGGTGTGGGGATTCCATATGGGTGAAGAGTACTCGAGTTTTGGCCGGATTAGCATGTTGTAGGCTGTTTGTTTAACTTGGGGTTTACATGGGCCAAGAGTTCGTTTAATCATGCCTAACATTTTGAAGATTTTGAAGTTATGTCAGTGACGTGATTTGTCCAGGTTAATTTGGAATCCAATTTTACTCCGAGATATGAGAGGCTGGATACAGTGGATAATGGTTGGCCAGAAAGCGAGTACTTGTGTGGGCTGGGTTTAGTTTTGTTTGTTATTGGAAGGTGGACACATTTAGATACATTAAATTCCATTTGCCATTTGTCTGAACATGTTTGGAGTTGGCATAAGTCAGTTTGGAGAATTTCGTGGTCGGTTTTGGAAGAAATTTTACGATATATAATACTGTCATCTGCTAAAAGGCGTATAGAAGATTTGATGTTCCTATTTATGTCATTTATGTAGAGTAAGAAGAGGACAGGTCCTAGAACTGAACTCTGTGGGACACCAGATGAGACATCTGTGATGTCCGACAGGGCACCGTTAACTGAGACTCTCTGTTTGCGGTTGGATAGAAAATATTTGATCCAATTTTTAGTGTTTCCAGTGATTCCATAGGAGGTCAATTTTATAGAAGACGAAGGTGAGGCACTTTGTCGAAGGCTTTGGCAAAGTCAAGCAGGATTGCGTCAATTTGGGTCTTGTTGTTCATAGCAGTCATCCAGTCGTGGACTGTCTCAAAGAGTTGAGATTCACAAGACAGTCCCGACCGGAATCCGTGTTGGAAGTGGATAATGATGTTATGCTTGTGCAGGTGTTTTCACATGTTGCTTATGATGATATGTTCCATTACCTTGCAGAAGATGCAGGTTAGTGATATGGGTCTGTAGTTAGCCGGGTCATATTTGTGGCTCTTTTTGGATATAGGAGTTACTAATGCTTGTAGCCAATCGTTAGGAAGTTTACCTGTGTTGTATGATTGTTGGACAATTTGGGTGATGATGGGAGCTATCTGCTTTGCAGTTTCTTTAAGGACTCTGGCTGGGAGTTCATCTGGGCCTGTAGCTTTGTTCTGGTTTAGATTTTCCAGCTGCTTTATTACGCCATCTATGCCAATTTCGAGAAGGGGGTGTTGGGGTAAGTAGAGGGGGCTATTTGGGGGATGGGGTGCTTTTCTTGGGTAAATACTGAGCTAAATTGGTTGTTTATGGCATTTGCTTTATCACGATCATTTATTATTGGCTTGTCGTTTACTGGAAGTGTGGGAATGCCAATGTTTTCTCGTTTATTTGCCTTAATAAATTACCAGAATCGTTTTGGATTAGTTTTCAGGCTGTCTCCAATGTTGTTGTTAATATAGTCTTTGTAAGATTTTGCTAATGCTTTAGTAGCTTGCTTTCGGAGTTCCTTAAATTTTTCCCAGTCATTGTTTAGTCCAGTTTGCTTTGCCTTTTTGTAGCTTTTGTTTCGTCTTCTCTGCATTCTAATTAGTTCACGTGTTATCCATGGGAGGTGGGTTTTAGCTTTTGTATATCGTCTAGGTATGTTATTGTTAATCAAGGTAGTCAGACGTTCGCGGAAAAAAGGTCCAGATTATCCTGTGAGTTGGGGTCCATGTCGAAGTACTCAAGATTTAGTTTGTCTATGTCGTCTTTGAGTTTGTCCCAGTCTGCTGATTTGTAACTATACGCTTTGTGGGGGGTTTCTTGTTGCGAACTGGGTTTAAGTTGACATTGAAGGTCACGGATTTGTGATCGCTCATACCAGGAGTGGTGTGGGTGTTGATGATAATGGAGGGATTTGAGGTGAGTATGAGGTCAAGAATGTTACCAGAAGCGATACGTGTGGGGTCGTTTACCATGTTTTGCAGCCCAAAGTCGTTAATTATTTCTAGTAGTTTGTTATGCTTGCTAGCAGTGCTGTTATTAGTGGTCTGGTGATTTGTCCAGTTGATATCAGGGAGGCTAAAATCTCCAGCTATGACTACATTAGGGGGAGTTTTTCGTGATCTATATAGTTTAGTTAGGGAGTCATGGAGAGCTCCAAGGGATTGAAGGTGGTCATTTGGGGGTCTTTGCTTTGTTGACGTAAATTAAACCAGACACTTCAGTTACATCCAATTCATATGGGGGGTTTATTTAGACGGCAGCGCAGGAACCTAAAAGTAAAGGCGTCACTCCAGAAGATCCAGAGGAGAGCAGCACGCTGGATAACCAATGCAAACTTCTTGTGTGGGTTCAACCCATGCTACAAGAGCTAGAATGATCACCCCCCCCCCAGTCCCGTAGGAAGAAAGCACGACTCAGCGTAATGGTCATATATCGCACAGAAACCATCTCCATCACCGCGGAGTACCTGCCCACGGTATCCGCCCCACGCAAGACACGCACCGAATGGAACAGTCTGCCTCAAGAAGTGGTGTCTTCAGCAACCGTGGACTCTTCCGAGGACAGGTTTCAGTGCCATTTTTAAAACTGTAAAACGCCGTTCCCTTCCTTTCTATATCTCATTATGCCACTAAGTATTTCACAAACGCAATATTTCACTAAAAAAATCCGACATCTACAAGTTGAATGAGGTTGTTAACAATAAGAAGCATAACGAGGAGTGACGCGCCAACAGACTGTCGTAGTGCTGGTAGATGTATGTGTCGCCCTCTAGTGATTAACAAACTTACTTATTCTCAGCACGACTTGTCGTTGATGGACAGAACCACTGAAATTAGGTCAGCGGAGGCCGGCGCAGGTCACGTGACAGAGCACCTCGCTCTTTGTAAATGTAATGGACGGCCCCACATGGAAGTCAGAAACGGGGATTGAAATGTCGCTGAAAGGGGGACCAAACTTTGAGAAAAATGGCGGCGCCCACAACGTCACACATGGGTCGTCGATTTTGGTAAACAATAACGATGTGCAGTCGGCGTTCAGTTTGAAAGTACCTTATTTGGATCAACAAGGTGATGGCGAAGATATACATGTTGTGCAAAATGGCGGGCACAAAAGTGGAACGATTACGGCGGCGAAGACGGACAACACGTCCCTGGTGGAGAGGGAATTTATGGAATCGCCGTCGCCCGCAGACGAAATTGGAAACCCTCCCACAGACGACGATGCCGTTTCTGCGCTGGGACAGGCTATCGACGGTGAAAATATCGAATGGATAAAAGCAACGGTAGATCATGAACTCGGCAGAATTACGTTCGACCCGATCAGCGCCATCAGAGAGGCGGCGATCGACGGGCTGGACCTGGGCGATAAAACCAGCAGAATAGAGTTCGGTGATTTGTTTACTTCGAGTACAGCCAACTGCTCTTCGACGTCGGCAGACTCGGCACTGAGCAGTTGTTCGGTTTATTCGGTGGCAGCAAACATACTTAGCTCTAGTCAAATTGTTCGCACAAATGCTGTTATAAATCGTAATACACAGTCTAGTCCGTCGAGCCCACGACAGTGTTATCGCGCCGGCAGAGCGCGTCTACAACGGTCGCGCAGCTATAGTGACAGCGACGACAACAGACTCAGTCTACAGGACAGAGCCTGTCTAGAGGAGATTGAAAGAGGCTCCCAATTGACCCAGGAGGAGAGGGAGCTCTTTGAAAACAGCCGACAAGAACTACAAGCGATGGAGTTCAACTCGCTGCAGGATAAAAGCAACATGTTAATGACACCTCAAGAGCTGGAGAGCATGCCAGACCAGGGCCTTGAGTTTGAAGCTTCAGTCGGACCGAAGCAGGATCTCATGAGTTTGAAAGATGATATACAAATTATAAATATACCAGACTTGTTAGACAACACATCTGCAACTATAACAGATGAGGACCTAATTAACAATGCCTTGCAGCCTGCTGTCAATACTAACATACAGGGTGTCTTGAAATCATCAATTTCAGACATACAGTTACCATCCAATGGTGTTGATGATACTCAATTGACAGATGGTTCATCCATTGTCGGTGTAGCTGTTTCCACGGCAACAGTTGACACAAATAACCCAACCACACAGATTATTGTTAACTCTGGAACTGACCAACAAGTCTTTCATATCAGCAGTTCAGACCTGGCCAAGCTGCAGCAGAGCAACACAGGATCTCCTCTCTCACTGTTGGGCGTCGACAGTGAGTCAATATCTGGCTTATCTGTGCAAGATGGTAACTAACACATTCTCATTGCCCCATGGTCCCATGCAAGGTGTGGGCCACATCACTTAATCTGATCTGTCCTCTCGAACAGTCATCTCCATCCATTATGACCTGCCATTCTCTCCCACTCTTGGCTGTTCACCCTTTCTCTTCTAACACTGTCCCTCTATCTTTTATTTGATCTTCCTCTTCCCGTAACTCCAGGTAACTAACACATTATGCTTCACAATTTAATTACTACGTCCTTGAAGTTATTTTGATTCATGCTAAAAAAACTGAACTCGGTTTACATTCATTTTCCTTTCCAGTCAATAACTTGGAATGTCACTGTGAAATTGTATCGTAATCTCCATTCTTCTAATTTGTATAGTTTTAGACTAGTAAAATCTTCGATCATACATGAACAATCTTTAAATCCCACTAAAAAAATCAATTACAGTGCTACACAAACGGACAATTGCAATAGTTCATATTCCTTCATAAGTTCATGTAATGTAATATTACATGTATCTAATCTTTGCAGCTCATTTTAGATGGGGGTTTAGGTGAATTTGTGCTTACAATTACAGTTCACAATTATCATTACAATTACACCAATCACTTACGATTATATTGTACTTGTAAATAATTACACAGTTACAACTGAACCCAACCCTGAAGGAAATTTAGTGACTTTCATACAGTACTTTAGCTAATAGGTTAATCTTTACAGTATTCCTTGTCTTACAGTTACTGTGAATGTTGTAGGTTATTTAGTTGTTCCTGTGGATGTTGGCAACAAGGCCAGTCCAACAGGTGATGGACACGCTTTGAAGACAAAGTCCACAAAAGTAATACCAACAACAAAGCACACATACTCTGAGGTAAAGCTGTTAAACTTTTTTTGCTTTTCATAACTATGAACACTTTCATTGCAACATTAAACATTTTTATATCAACGTTAAAAATAGTAATTCTTATGCATGTGCAGTGATGTTTTTAAAGAAATGTAAAGCAAGCTGTTACGCACCTGCAGGCATTTGTTACGATTGCGATCTGTTTCTGACATTAGTTTAAAATTTTATGCGTTCTGTGTAACAATAATGTAAAAAAATTAAAACAAAACGGGCAGGTATGTCAGAAGTGTGACTATGTACAGGGGCAGTTAAATGAGGAATGGTGACAGCACATTCGTGTTTTTAAGCGAACATCATTGCTGCCGTATTGAGTAAGCTAGTTTCTAAAATACTAAATGTGCCACCTGGTGACTACATTGGCAGTAGTCGCATGGCGGAAAGAAAGCGGTGATATGTGTGACATCGAACACAATTATAGATTCCATTAAACGTTTTTTTTTTTTGGTGTCAACAAGTCAAAACATTTCAGTATTTTTTATTAAAATGAACAGTACATATTTTATATTGCAACGGCCTGAACTTGTCTGGTGGGACAAGTGTCCAGGATTATGTACTTGTCCTACACTGATAGCTACTCATCCCGGACAAGCGGACAAGCGTTAATGTCGAGCCCTTATCATAAAGTAGAAAACGTACAGGAAAACTGCTTAAAACATGTCGTGCCTTGTAACCCTATACAAACATGGAATCTTCGTTGTTTTTTTTTTTACATATTTTACTTCATGCAATTTTCTTATTTTAACATGTTTAAGGTATTTTTTTTTCTAATATTTAATCTCAACTCGTTCGTGGGATAATTGTTGTAAACCCATGTAATGGTTGAAAGTCGGGGTTACAGAGTGTTGACCAAGCAAGGTACAACCGCCAATAAATAGCATTCCAAAATAGGCATCATTTGACTTTTAACAACTAGTGACGCTGGACACTCTGCGGTGACGCTGGACACTGGTTAGGCAGAACTCACCCAAAGATAATTTTGTTTTCTGGCAACTGATTAGAAATAAGTTATGATGATGCATTTGTGAAGGTTCCTTTGCCTGCACGTGAGAGCGTAGACATCATACAGCTTTCACACCATGGAATTAGAGCTTCTACAACCCACCAGTGGTGATGTAGAGGCCACACTTACGTAACCTTGACAACCTGTCCGTCTTTTATACAGCACTCTAGGAAGCATGATGTTTCATGCACGGGTAGCTAGTTGTCTGCATTGTTTTTGGTAGGGTGGACTGACATCGGATGTTAGTCCATCTCCCACTCTGATACCTCCTCACAATGATGGTTCATGTCCTCTTTACTGGCAAAGACATTACTTACTTAGGCCCTTAACTCCTCCTGGAGCATAGGCCATCCACAACATTTCTCCAGTGCCTCTCGTCTTGGGCAATGCTCTCCAGTTGTTGCCAGCCATTCCCTGTTTGCTTAATGTTTGGCTCGAAGTCACGTCGCCAGGTGTTTTTTGGACTCCCCCTCTTTCTCTTGCCTTGGGGATTCCACGTCCCTCCATGCGTATCCATTATGCTGCCTAGATATCTGAAATCTTTGACCTTTTCCAGTGTCTCTCCCTCAAGCATGATTGGTGTTTCGCAAATAGCATTTGTTCTCAGGATCTTTGTTTTCCTTTTGTTGATTTTCAATCCAACCCGCTCTGAAATTAATGTCAGTTCTGTTGTTTTGTCCTGCATCTGCCTATGACTGTGAGACAGGAGTGCAAGGTCATCCGCGAAGTCCAGGTCATTAATTTGGGTCAGCATGGTCCACTGGATTCTGTTTCGTTTCTCCTTGGTTGCTGTTTTCATGACCCAGTCTATGACTAGAATGAAGAGGAATGGTGACAGTAAGCATCCCTGTCTCACCCCCATCCTAACCTCAAAGTTCTTTGTAAGTTGACCTTTCGTGAATGACTTTGCATGACATTCCCTCATTAGAGTTTTTGATCATGTTGGCTATGGGCACCCCATAGTGTCTTAGCACTTTCCAGAGTGTCTCCCTGTCCACACTGTCAAAGGATTTCTCGTAATCAACAAAGTTGATGTATAGGGATGAATTTCATTCGACGGATTGTTCCAGTGTTGCAATCTGGTCAGTACACGATCTGTCCTGCCTGAAGCCTGCTTGTTGTTCACGCAAAGTTTGGTCCACTTTGCCTTTCATCCTCTCTAGGATAATTCTGTTAAGAACCTTCCCTTACTTAGGCCCTTAACTCCTCCTGGAGCATAGGCCATCCACAACATTTCTCCAGCGCCTCTCGTCTTGGGCAATGCTCTCCAGTTGTTGCCAGCCATTCCCTGTTTGCTTAATGTTTGGCTCGAAGTCACGTCGCCAGGTGTTTTTTGGACTCCCCCTCTTTCTCTTGCCTTGGGGATTCCACGTCCCTCCATGCGTATCCATTATGCTGCCTAGATATCTGAAATCTTTGACCTTTTCCAGTGTAATGTCGACCTGTACAGTTACAAACGTTGCTGGCCAGGGCAATATGCATTGATCTTGCCCGACAGAAAAAGGGGGATATAATTTTGTATCTGGATTTGCCTCACCGAATTAATAGTTTGTTTTTGAAGTGCCCTGTCAGTCCTTCCTAACCATTACGTCAGCACATTGTACCGACATTGGTAGAACATTGTTAGTGGGATTAATGTCGGTCCTGCTGTCATGCTCCTTCTTCCTGATTGTACTGACATTGGTAGAACGTTGTTAATGGGAGTAATGTTGGTCCTGTGTGTCATGCTCCTTCTTCCTGATTGTACTGACATTGATAGAATGTTGTTAGTGGGAGTAATGTCGGTCCTGTCTGTCATGCTTCTTCTTCCTTGTTGTACTGATATTGGTAGAACGTTGTTAGTGGGAGTAATGTTGGTCCTGTCTGTCATGCTATTTCCTGGTTGTACTGATATTGGTAGAACATTGTTAGTGGGAGTAATGTCGGTCCTGTCTGTCATGCTCCTTCTTCCTGGTTGTACTGATATTGGTAGAACGTTAGTGGGAGTAATGTTGGTCCTGTCTGTCATGCTCCTTCTTCCTGGTTGTACTGATATTGGTAGAAGGTTTTTAGTGGGAGTAATGTTGGTCCTGTCTGTCATGCTCCTTCTTCCTGGTTGTACTGATATCGGTAGAACGTTTTTAGTGGGAGTAATGTTGGTCCTGTCTGTCATGCTCCTTCTTCCTGGTTGTACTGATATCGGTAGAACGTTTTTAGTGGGAGTAATGTTGGTCCTGTCTGTCATTCTTCTTTTTCCTGGTTGTACTGATATTGGCAGAACGTTGTTAGTGGGAGTAATGTTGGTCTTGTCTGTCATGCTTCTTTTTCCTGATTGTACTGATATTGGCAGAACGTTGTTAGTGTTGCACTGGAGCTATTTCTTGAAAGCCCATACGTTACATAGTTTGGTCATGTCCTTCCTCAAGCCATAGACCTTCTTGGAGGGCATATTATATCCTATTCATGGGGAGTCAGCTGTCGGTGTGATATCTGTAGTGCCGACACCTCACCCTAGTGCTGTTGGTGGCTGTAGTTGGATTTAATCTCACAACAAAGTTTTTGTTGAAGGAAATAGTCAAGGATAACTGTTGTCTTTAAGGTAATAAAACTGAATTCAGAATATAAGTACTTATAGCATAACTTATGAAGGGTAACCTGTAAATTATATTGTCCTTGAAATAAGGGTATATAAATATGTTTTGTATTGTCATGTAATCTAAATGTAACGAGTACATTTCATTATTTATGGATGAACCTTACGCTAATTGCATGACCAGCGTCACCACATGTCCAGCATCACTATTGAGCTTGAAGGCCACATTTCCCCAAATACACTTTCCAATTTCACCGAAATTTTACGAATAACCAGTAAATGTCCAGCATCACCACAATTTGTTTGGAAACCTAATTTTTTTTACTAAAGTATGTGTTGCTTTGCTTTCATATAATATAGGAAGAGCAACATGTGTCTGACAACTGTAGTTCCTGTGGGTCACTGTATTTTGTGTTCTGAATGGTGTTTATTCAGGACACACCCCATGAATTATCTTGAATATTGGTACCGCCATCAAGGCAGTTGTAGCAGGAGATTTGCTTGTATATGTGAAATACTTAAAAACGGTGTACACTCCTGATACACACCACAACTGTACACTCCTGATACGTACCACAACTGTACACACGTGATTCATATCACAACTGTACACTGACACACACAACTGTACACCCCTGATACACACCACAACTGTACACCCCTGATACACACCACAACTGCGATGTATACTCAGAAATAAAAAATACAATAATGTTTTTGTGTAGTAGTAATTCCAAATTTGGAAATGTCAAATGGACATGCTATTTTGGCCATTATTCTTTTCTTATACCAGTATTAACATTAATGAGATGGGCAAATATATATGTTCACAAAACTCATTTAAACCTAACTTTAAAATTCATATTCTGAGAGACAAAAGACACGATTTTTATCAATTGTACACTTTTTGGGACATTTGCCCTAAAATGTAAAGTGAGTTAACTTTAACAGTTGTGTCAAAAAGAAAATTTCTGTTCAGCATTCTGCATGATTGGCTAAAGACTGAAGATACAGATGATGTTGTAGGATGCGGGGAGTGGCACAGATGCCGTATCTGGTCACCGGTGCATGTGTCCAGAGCTGGGCTGTGGTCAGTCTTTCAGTCGGCCCTACAAGTTGAGGATTCACAGGATGACCCACACAGGAGAGCGACCTTTCAAGGTACCAATCATATTATAGAAAATACAACTTATTTTCTTATGTAGTGCTGTGTACCAGGGCTTCATATTTGAGGCGAGCGATCGCTCTCGCAAATCAATAATCTAGGGAGCGATTTATCGCTCGCATCAATTGTTAAAATTGCTCGCTGCCTGCAAGTGTTCGTCTTGACACGTACTTTCTTGAGTATTAGATTCACTAGGAAAGTCTCTCCTCTCAGTGTTCAGGCTCCAATATTCGGAGTTGACATATTATCCATCACCGGCGATGGCGATCATAGCCCGCTGCACCAAGATTGCAAGAACACCATCGGAGCTATGCTGGCCGCGCAGTTTATAAAAATGATCAAATGAGTGGACTAACGTCGATTTGTATTATGTGTAAATGTCACATAATGTTGTATGTCGAACTGAATAAAATACATGTATACATGCACAGTTATGCAATAGTTAAGGGAATCAACAATATTTCGCTACGATCTGATTGACCGACTACGCAGTAATGGGAATTGAAAATAATAACCTGGATTTATATGAGTTGACACGGAGTGTAAAAGTTGATTAGACATTGAAAACGATAATTTTAGTAATTGTTCCACTTCGTCTTTCAACCGCTCTGAACACATAAATTCACAATGCACATCTCCGGTACCATTTAACATTAATTCACTGTTTCATGTGCGGATGACAAATTCATATTTTTTGCGTACTGAGTTTTAGTTGTGCGTTTGGCATTGTGATGCAGTGGAAGCATGCCATTTCACCCCAGTTTATATTGGTGTTGCCTACTAAGCTGCATTTATGAGTTATGCCTATACATGTTATTCTTATACGTGGCGTATTTGTGAATTTCAATTGTAATTTTCAAACCGCCTAAACGAAGTTGCACACGAAACCAGTACCGGGGAAATGGTGGCGCCACCACACGGTAAATAAAATAACTAACAAATCGTTCACCTAAATTAATTTGGCATATTTAGGCGAGCAATTCATTAAATATGAAGCCCTGGTGTACCATATGGCAGCATGCAGTTGCACCAGTGTTTTTATGCAGTTTTGAAGCTTCAAAACCACATCAAAGTCACCAAATGGAAAGATAAGACATTTAAGAATTGCTCATATATATGTATATATTATGTGTGTGTATATATTCATTCAACTGTGTATATGTATATATATATATATATATATAATATATATATAATATATATATAAATATAAATAAAATATATATAGGTTGGTAAATGGCAATGCCCTTTAATTTGTATCCCGACAATGGGCACTGCCGGCGATTCAACTATGGTAGGTAGCCAAGGCAGTTCCCCTTACATAGCGTAGCGAAGTAAAACATTTGTTCATGGATATTGCCAATGATTAGCTAGTTAAGCGAAATAAATGTGGGGCCCAGAAACCACCTCTATATATATATATAGTGGTTGTTTGAAATGTAATGTATAGGTAATAAAAAATTACAAATGCTATTTTCTTCAAAAATAATTTGTGGCAAAATTTCCAGTGTCTTGTTACATGATATTTTGAAAAATGTTTGGTGGTTGATGTTTAAAAAAATTGGCATATCACTGAAGCTCTACAGGATGAATCATGTGAACTAGAATTATTGATACTGTTCAGTTATTCAGATATTGCATATTTTGTCCATGATGAAAATTGTTTGTATAATGTTTGTACATAAAAATCATATTTATTGTAAAAAAAATTATTGGCAACACATTGCTAACATTCAGCTCATTGTCTTGAATAACAGCCTTGAAATAGTATTTTGAAAATACCCTATAAATGTCTCTTTTGGTGGCCATCTTGTATCATGTGACTTATGATTAGGTCATTGTCTAATTTTTTGGTTTCTGATATTATTATACTTTTGTTGTTGGTAATTGAGCATTACAAATTAATTTTTAGCTGTATCTTTGTATTGCACCCAGCTATTTTGTATCTTGTGTGGTTTATTAGGGTTAATTGGCTTTATGTGATGACTAACTTGACCGGATCTTCTTGCAGTGTCCTGAGCCTGGCTGTGCATGGGCGTTCACGACAGCTTACAAACTAAAGCGACACGAGGAATCTCACGGAGGAAAGAAAGAATACATTGTAAGCTATATTCTTATTCTAGCATTCTCTGGATGTTTGACATTTTCAAGCTGTAAGTGTTGTTATTAGCAGTACAGTGGCTGGCATTAGAGATGCACTATCCACATGGTCTCTTTTGTAATGTTTCTGATTTACATGTATACTTTTACACAGGCGAGAGTGAATGGTGTGTGTGTGTGGATGTGTGTAATTGGATGGCTGCTTCTGGGGTGGATGGGTGAGTTCTTATGCCACAACGCCACAAATTCCTTGTTCATTTTTTAAATGTTACTTGGCAATAAACCGCCTGAATCTGAAAATGATATGTATTAATATAATTGGTGTGCAGTACACATATTTCTTGGTCAGGCTTGGGGTAATAATTGTAACAGTAATTATTGCAAATATTCTAGTAATAGTAATAGCTGGAACATAACATGATGTAATAGTAATAGAAAGCAATGTAATAGTAACTGAGCTATTGCTTTTCTATTACAATTGAATATTTATATCACATATCAAAATTAAATTTCATAAGGTTGTTAGAAGTAAATATCAGCCTGTTTGTTTATGTTGAGCAATTCTTCATATAAGCCACCTTCACATATCAGACATCAAAGGAGTCTACACTTGGGATAAATGCTGGCTTCTTCCAGTTCCCGTAGCCAACTATCCTTTTTTACCCAAGCCTTTTTTATACAAGCTGGTCATTCATTCACCGATGATCACTTATTGGATAAGTGTTCCAGCACTAAGTTGATTGTCTTTAACATCTGTATCAGTCATTACAGCTCCCCGCCCTGCCAGGCTGGGTAATGTTTGAACAAAATCCAACTCTGTGAACACAAGTACCTGTGAACACAAGTACCTGTGAACACAGCGTTAATACACATCAGATTGGATATTGCAAGAAAGACAAACGGGACCAAAACATCACATAACTGCTTGAATATGGAGTTATTGCTGCAAACTGCTCTACTACTGAATGAACACAGCATACATACATGTACATATCTGGTACATGCACATACATGTACATACGTGTACATACCTGGTACATGTACATACTTCAAAATGTTTAATCAAACAAATATTTCCGATAAAAAAATATAATAGTAATAGCTTAAAGTGTAACAGTAATATATTACATTGCCGTCAGCATGTAAGAGAAAGAAAAGTAATAGTAATGTATTACATTGCAATGTAACAGACCCCAGGCCTGTTCCTGGCTTGCAGAATGTTCAACTGTTCATTTTTTACAATGACAAATTCACCAAGAAGCTGAGTACTTTATTGACTGTCTCAAACAGTGGTATTAACACTCACCTTGGTGTTGTGATGGCAAATGGTTGAGCATCAGTTTGTAACTTGATCTTGTATTTGCCCGCCAATTTCTCCAAACCTTCAAATAGCTTTGGGTATTCCCGCTTGTAGAGATTGAAAAGATGACAGTGTTCAGCGAGTGAAGATGTTTAGCCAAGGTAAAAGATGACAATGTTCAGCGAGTGTTTAGCCAAGGTAAAAGATGACAATGTTCAACAAGTGTTTAGCCAAGTTAAAAGATGACAATGTTCAGCGAGTGTTTAGCCAAGGTAAAAGATGACAATGTTCAGCGAGTGTTTAGCCAAGGTAAAAGATGACAATGTTCAGCGAGTGTTTAGCCAAGGTAAAAGATGACAATGTTCAGCGAGTGTTTAGCCGAGGTAAAAGATGACAATGTTCAGCGAGTGTTTGGCCAAGGTAAAAGATGACAATGTTCAGCGAGTGTTTAGCCAAGGTAAAAGATGACAATGTTCAACGAGTGTTTAGCCAAGGTAAAAGATGACAATGTTCAGCGAGTGTTTAGCCAAGGTAAAAGATGACAATGTTCAGCGAATGTTTGGCCAAGGTAAAAGATGACAATGTTCAGCGAGTGTTTAGCCAAGGTAAAAGATGACAATGTTCAGCGAGTGTTTAGCCAAGGTAAAAGATGACAATGTTCAGCGAGTGTTTGGCCAAGGTAAAAGATGACAATGTTCAGCGAGTGTTTGGCCAAGGTAAAAGATGACAATGTTCAGCGAGTGTTTGGCCAAGGTAAAAGATGACAATGTTCAACGAGTGTTTTGCCAAGGTAAAAGATGACAATGTTCAGCGAGTGTTTAGCCAAGGTAAAAGATGACAATGTTCAGCGAGTGTTTAGCCAAGGTAAAAGATAACAATGTTCAGCGAGTGTTTAGCCAAGGTAAAAGGTAAAAGGTAAAAGAGGATCAGGAACTCTAGAAATTGTTGTCAAATTAATTGTTTTGCAACAATCTCTTGGCAGTTAAATGTTGGCTTATTTCAGTGTAATGTTCCTGGTTGTGGCCGAAAGTTCACAACAGTCTATAATCTCAACTCTCATCGCAAACTGCACACGCGGCCGTGTACGGAGGAATGCCCCCAGCCGGGATGTGGCCAGAGGTTTCCAACCAAGAAACAACTTGACTATCACATGAAGGAACATGGGCCGGGCCAGAAGACATACTGGTGAGTGAGTGGTGTCTGCTGTTCACACGTACTGGTGAGTTGACTGCTCTCTGCTGTTCACACGTACTGGTGAGTGAGTGATGTTTGCTGTTCACACGTACTTGATTTGAACTACAAAAGGATGTTTTAATCAAATCTAGTCCTTGTAAATAGTGTAGCTATAACATAGTATTTGTTAACTTTCTTATGAGTCCATTGATCATCAGTGCCATGCTACCATGTCCTGTGAGATTTTAGTGAAACGAGTTGTGTTTCTTCCAGTTGTCCCCATCCTGGTTGCGACATGAAGTTCTACTCGCCATTCTGCATGGGTTCTCATGCGCGTGTGCATCAACGCACCCTCGACCTCACATGCAAAGTAGAAGGCTGCGGCCGAAAGTTTGACAAGCAGTGCCGGCTGAAACAACACATGAGGTCCCACACGGGTGAACGGCCGTATGTTTGTAGGTGTGTAGGTTTTCATTCTATCTCATAATTTTTTGACAATATTTGTATAAATTTTGTGGGGCGTGGTGATGTTTGATTGGAACATCGAACTGTCAATCGAGAGAATTCAGGTTTGAATCCTCTTGCTGCCGTTTCAAAGCTTGGCCAATTTAGTTCACTCCACGTTGCCTCAGTTCACTCAACTGTATAAATGAGCACCTGGTGTGCTTCCCAGAGAAGTCAAGTTGTTGGACTGAACAGATCTGCTGGGGTGAAGTGTAAAGCCTGTTTAGCTGTCCCAAGGACTGTACTTTGCACTGTATACAAACATACCTTTTTATCAATATGCTGTTAAGTTTACTTGCCAATTTCAATCGACTTAAACTATTTTATATTTAGAATATGATGATGCATTAGTTCATTCATCTAGATTGTGTAATGTTGGCAGTATTGAGGGCTGTGGATGGGCGTTCTCGTCATCGAGTAAACTGAAGCGGCACCTACACAAACACACGGGCAACCGGCAGTGGATGTGTCCGGAGCCGGGATGTGGCAAGGCGTTCATGCGGTCAGAACACTTGAAGGGACACATGATTACGCACACAGGACAGCGACCATTTGCCTGCCCCATTCAAGGTTTGTCTCTGTCAGTGTGGTCATGGTAACTGTTGACTATGATGACATGAAACATATAAAATGGCTTAGGCTGTTTAATGCCATACATGCAGCTTCGTGTTGGCAGTCATAAAATTGTCAGATCCATTACGGGAATTGTTGCCTAGCAACCAGGTGTTGCTATGGCGAAGTTTGATAGAAGTCACACTCATAGTTAGAATTGTGATGTCAAAGTCTGGATCGGACAATTAGACTGTGTTGTAAACAGTAATGTGTTATTTGGACAGAATTATAGAAACCTATGCCCAGTCAAGGCGTAATATATTCAATATACTAGATACTGCTTTATATTTGTTACAAGTTACAACTAATGTAAAAATTATATTGCTGTTAACGGTGCACCCCATTGTCTTGCATCTTGTCTCCTGCAGGCTGCAATTCTCGCTTCACGGCCAAGAGCAGTCTTTATGTACACGAACGCAAACATCTCAACAGCAAGCTGCACAAGATCATCTACTTCTGTCCTCTCGACTCTTGTGACAAACGCTATACGAGCAAGAACGCATTACGCTCACATCTCGCCAAGCACGTTCAGAACCAGTATAACAATACACTCGGTAAGTGGGCATCTGCCCGGACAGTTCTACCCAATGTGCTGTGTATTGCAATGTGTATCATATGTTGACCTCTACTTGTCATGTGGTGTATTGTATCAAACCTAGTTTTTACACCTTTTACTTTACTTAATCATCTTTGCTCTGACTGGGAGATATGGCCGAAACAACACTTCATCAGCTCATTCTGGTTGGCTACTGACCTCCTGCAACAGCTACTGACTTCCTCCAGCAGATACTGACCTCCTCCAATAGCTACTGACTTCCTCCAACAGTTACTGACCTCCTTCAACAGCTACTGACCTCCTCCAACAACTACTGACTCCCTCCAACAGCTACTGACTTAGTTTTACACAAGCGTCTGCTGCGAAATAGATAGCAGAATAAATAATGTATGATATGTTGATTCAGTGCCAAGTGATCTCAACCTGATCCCCATCCTGAATGCAGAGGACTACCAGACCGGCCTCGACGGCTTCTCACAGGAACAGTCTGATGCCGTGTCCACAGTCACAAGTGCTACACGTACGTTCTTGTCAACAGAATGTAGCCCAAAGAGCATCCTTAGCATGTCACTTCCACGGTTCCTGTCAACAGAATGTAGCCCAAAGAGCATCCTTAGCATGTCACTTCCACGGTTCCTGTCAACAGAATGTAGACCAAAGAGCATCCTTAGCATGTCACTTCCACGGTTCCTGTCAACAGAATGAAGCCCAAAGAGCATCCTTAGCATGTCACTTCCACGGTTCCTGTCAACAGAATGTAGACCAAAGAGCATCCTTAGCCTGTCACTTCCACGGTTCCTGTCAACAGAATGTAGCCGAAAGAGCATCATTAGCATGTCACTTCCACGGTTCCTGTCAACAGAATGTAGACCAAAGAGCATCATTAGCATGTCACTTCCACGGTTCCTGTCAACAGAATGTAGCCCAAAGAGCATCCTTAGCATGTCACTTCCACGGTTCCTGTCAACAGAATGTAGCCCAAAGAGCATCCTTAGCCTGTCACTTCCACGGTTCCTGTCAACAGAATGTAGCCCAAAGAGCATCCTTAGCCTGTCACTTCCACGGTTCCTGTCAACAGAATGTAGACCAAAGAGCATCATTAGCATGTCACTTCCACGGTTCCTGTCAACAGAATGTAGACCAAAGAGCATCATTAGCATGTCACTTCCACGGTTCCTGTCAACAGAATGTAGCCCAAAGAGCATCCTTAGCCTGTCACTTCCACGGTTCCTGTCAACAGAATGTAGCCCAAAGAGCATCCTTAGCCTGTCACTTCCACGGTTCCTGTCAACAGAATGTAGACCAAAGAGCATCCTTAGCATGTCACTTCCACGGTTCCTGTCAACAGAATGTAGACCAAAGAGCATCCTTAGCATGTCACTTCCACGGTTCCTGTCAACAGAATGTAGCCCAAAGAGCATCCTTAGCATGTCACTTCCACGGTTCCTGTCAACAGAATGTAGCCCAAAGAGCATCCTTAGCATGTCACTTCCACGGTTCCTGTCAACAGAATGTAGCCCAAAGAGCATCCTTAGCATGTCACTTCCACGGTTCCTGTCAACAGAATGTAGCCCAAAGAGCATCCTTAGCATGTCACTTCCATGGTTCCTGTCAACAGAATGTAGCCCAAAGAGCATCCTTAGCCTGTCACTTCCACGGTTCCTGTCAACAGAATGTAGCCCAAAGAGCATCCTTAGCCTGTCACTTCCACAGTTTGCAGGCTTTGCTTTCCCCACTATCTCTGTTTCTCCTTTACACTGGATCAGCATACCAGCGTTCTGATTTCTCTGTTTGGTGACATCTGCTGGGTCTAGTGACCTCTTGTTTGGATGTGTCTTTCAGAAGTGAGAATCTTCAGAATATTAAACTTGAGTTATTTAATGTAACATCAAGATATTTACATCATTGTCTGTGCTTATCTTTCGCTATTCTTCACCCAGATACATATGCTTTTTTATTCATTGGTCATGTAAGAACTTGCAGGAGTGATAGAGCTGCACAGTGCACGGCTGCTTATTGTATTTCTTGGTTAACCTTGACTTGTGTAAAGTGCCAAGTTACAAATAGATACAATGCTGGATTCATACCTGCAGAATCGACCGTCTCAAATGTTCTACTCACCCCTGACGGCAGCGCTGTCATCAACCCTGTCGATCTCATGACAGGTAGGCTGACACTTCCTCATCTCTCCACCGCATACAAACATTATGTTCATTTGTGCACAAGAAACACACATGTTTCAGACTTAGTGCTTTGTAATAAACAAACATTATGTTCATTTGTGCACAAGAAACACACATGTTTCAGACTTAGTGCTTTGTAATAAACAAACAAGAAACACACATGTTTAAGACTTAGTGCTTTGTAATAAACAAACAATAAACACACATGTTTAAGACTTAGTGCTTTGTAATAAACAAACAATAAACACACATGTTTAAGACTTAGTGCTTTGTAATAAACACACATGTTTAAGACTTAGTGCTTTGTAATAAACACACATGTTTAAGACTTAGTGCTTTGTAATAAACAAACAATAAACACACATGTTTAAGACTTAGTGCTTTGTAATAAACACACATGTTTAAGACTTGGTGCTTTGTAATAAACAAACAATAAACACACGTTTAAGACTTAGTGCTTTGTAATAAACAAACAATAAACACACATGTTTAAGACTTAGTGCTTTGTAATAAACACACATGTTTAAGACTTAGTGCTTTGTAATAAACAAACAATAAACACACATGTTTAAGACTTAGTGCTTTGTAATAAACACACATGTTTAAGACTTGGTGCTTTGTAATAAACAAACAATAAACACACATGTTTAAGACTTAGTGCTTTGTAATAAACAAACAATAAAATGTGAAGATTTGATATTTAGTGAAATAGAAAAATTACCAAATTTGTAACATTAAAATTTATTGCATAGTTATAATTCCAGCTTCTAGAGACATATATTATAGCGTTTTGAGTTTTTGCTGTGATTAAAAAATTTATTACTACTCGGCTGAGACAACATACATAAGCAGAGATAACAATAATATTTATCGTGAAGCCATTCTTGAATAGAATATTTTCCATGTTAACAAATGATGCACTGTGTTTGGCAGAAGAACAGCCGGTGAATGTTGATGGGGCGTCTCTCCTGGACGTCATGAGTCAGAGCGGGGTTCTCTTTAGTGGTCAGGGCGCTGTCCCCGGCTGGATTGACACAGCGTCCACGCGCTCTGTTGGCATCCGGGTCAAGACAGAGATTATTGGTAAGCTGGGTTTGAGGAACAGTGCTTATGTAAAGTGTAACACAAGCATTTTGTTTCATCTAGCGTATCCGATAATAAATATAAGTTTAAACAGTGACAGAACAAGGTTGGTGTTATTGTTGTTTTCATAAAATTCTATCTAAATATGTCAGTTACTTGACGTATCGTATATCATATCATCATAGTCTACGTAACATCTGCAGTCGATTTAATAAAAAATGCCTATTTTTGCTCAAATCATCGAAAGAATCGACTTTAGTCGTTAGATCTGGTAAGGAACAAAATAGTGGATATCCAAAATGGTAAACAATATGTGGGTCAAGGCTGATCATGGGCGTGACCTCCATCCTCTCGCCGATCACATGACAAAGTGAAAAAATTCATCAAGGAATAAAATTGTGATTTTTCGGCATTTCGATTTTCACTACAGTTAATGCTTGAACAAGCATTAACTAATTTAATAGTTTGTCTGATTATTTGACAACAACTACATACAAAAGTTGCACAAACAAACTAGCATGTTGCAGTGGATACAAGGTAGTTTTGGTTTTTCACAAAATTAATTTGAAATGAGACTAGCCAAAAAATTTAATTGATTAAACACCTTTAACCAACACAGTGATCAGTTGAAGGAACCCATAAAGCATCAGGCTTCTAAGAATGACAGTGCAATGAGTTGTTGCTGTGGTGTCAATACACCAGACCACTGGGAACAATTCAGTGCCTTTGTAATGTTTAGTGAAAAAACATAATTCATTCACACAGAAATATTTCAATGTATAATGCATTAGAGGCATTTGTTTTGTGGAAAACTGATGATTGTGTATGATTAAAATACAGTAAATACAACAGAACAATAATTGTAGTTGTGTGCAGTTTACATTATCATTGTCATGTTTGCTATGTAGACAAGATTTCCCTGTAGAATGTGTCATGGTTGCTATGTATTTCCCTGTAGAATGTGTCATGGTTGCTATGTAGGCAAGATTTCCCTGTAGAATATGTCATGTTTGCTCTGTAGACAAGATTTACCTGTAGAATGTGTCATTGTTGCTATGTAGACAAGATTTACCTGTAGGATGTGTCATTGTTGCTCTGTAGACAAGATTTACCTGTAGAATGTGTCATGGTTGCTCTGTAGACAAGATTTACCTGTAGAATGTGTCATGGTTGCTATGTAGACAAGATTTCCCTGTAGAATGTGTCATTGTTGCTTTGTAGACAAGATTTCCCTGTAGAATGTGTCATGGTTGCTCTGTAGACAAGATTTCCCTGTAGAGTGTGCCATGGTTGCTATGTAGACAAGATTTCCCTGTAGAGTGTGTCATGTGTGCTCTGTAGACAAGATTTACCTGTAGAATGTGTCCTGGTTGCTATGTAGGCAAGATTTCCCTGTAGAGTGTGTCATGTTTGCTCTGTAGACAAGATTTACCTGTAGAATGTGTCATGGTTGCTATGTAGGCAAGATTTCCCTGTAGAATATGTCATGTTTGCTCTGTAGACAAGATTTACCTGTAGAATGTGTCGTGGTTGCTATGTAGACAAGATTTCCCTGTAGAGTGTGCCATGGTTGCTATGTAGACGAGATTTCCCTGTAGAGTGTGTCATGTTTGCTCTGTAGACAAGATTTACCTGTAGAATGTGTCGTGGTTGCTATGTAGACAAGATTTCCCTGTAGA
Source organism: Lamellibrachia satsuma (assembly GCA_033239005.1). NCBI lineage: Eukaryota > Metazoa > Annelida > Polychaeta > Sabellida > Siboglinidae > Lamellibrachia > Lamellibrachia satsuma. The sequence goes on along the minus strand of BSQZ01000005.1, from coordinate 13,519,145 downwards.
ATGTGTCGTGGTTGCTCTGCAGACAAGATTTCCCTGTAGAATGTGTCGTGGTTGCTCTGCAGACAAGTTTTCCCTGTAGAATGTGTCGTGGTTGCTCTGTAGACAAGATTTCCCTGTAGAATGTGTCGTGGTTGCTCTGCAGACAAGATTTCCCTGTAGAATGTGTCGTGGTTGCTATGCAGACATGATTTCCCTGTAGAATGTGTCGTGGTTGCTCTGCAGACAAAATTTCCCTGTAGAATGTGTCGTGGTTGCTCTGCCGACAAGATTTCCCTGTAGAATGTGTCGTGGTTGCTCTGCAGACAAGATTTCCCTGTAGAATGTGTCGTGGTTGCTCTGTAGACAAGATTTCCCTGTAGAATGTGTCGTGGTTGCTCTGCAGACAAGATTTCCCTGTAGAATGTGTCGTGGTTGCTCTGCAGACAAGATTTCCCTGTAGAATGTGTCGTGGTTGCTCTGTAGACAAGATTTCCCTGTAGAATGTGTCGTGGTTGCTCTGCAGACAAGATTTCCCTGTAGAATGTGGTATAAAAATTTCCATGTAGAATGTATCCAAATTCAGTTCTCGTCCATGTAAAAGTGGAATCACATAGTGTGTATTTAGAAATGGATGAGAATTTAGAGAATCAAACTATTTGGGGTTTTAGGCTGAGCTGTTGAAATGCACTGTTTGTGCTACACATGTTTATTAATGGCAAGGTTGTTGATGCCAATGCTGCTTGGAATATATTGAGAACAAAAATTAACTTAAAATATTAATTATGCATGATCTGCCCAGCCTACTTAGTAATATTTAATGTTTGTTAAGGTAAAACAGTGTGCTTATTTAAAATACAATGTGTATATTTAAAAGCATCAGAACGAGATGTCATTGACGATGTGGGTGTGTTTGTGCAGCAGCCACCGAGCGACAGAAGCCTGAGACAACAGGGGGCGCTGCTCGCACAGATTACCGTAGCAACTGCATGTTGAGTGACCGCGCGAAGAAACGCAGGAAAATCCCCCGCAAGGAATTGACGGACGTAACTTCCCTACAAGGTGACAGCTGCAGACATCACACGTATATCTACCAACGTGTACTTCAGTACCAAAAACAATTGTTTGCCAGAAATGAGTTTATGATTCAATGAACACATGAGTACTTTAGTGAAATTGGCTCTTAAAGCTTGCAAGATTTTGGTTTAAGAGTTATAAAGAGTTACAATGTTAGTTTAAATTTTTGCGTCTGAATTTAGTATTATGGTTTTTTGATTTCAGATGCGGCAGACTCCATCAGTAAACTTGCTTCGGCCAACATTGATGTTTCTGACTCGGGGAAACTTGGCCTGGGTAGTGTCACATCTCCACTGTGCTCCAGTTCCGCCCCTGTCATCAACCCCAATGAGATCATGACGTCTCGGGCAATCACGTTCAGAGACCCTGAGACAGGGGCCATCTACGTACAAACACAGTTGTTACAAGTGTGTACTTCTGTTTGCCAATTGTCTGGCTGAAACAACTGAATAAAAATGCAGCTTGAAGTGTAAAGAGAATACAGTCAAACCTACACACAGTTGTCCACATTTACCTACTTTTACAACGTGTACTAATTTTCAGCCCCTCCCTGAATGAATACTTAGTACATCAATTTAACAATGTCGTAGTCAACTGTTGCGCTATTTAAAACAATTGTAGATCCGTAACGGTTCACCAGGTGCCTCGTGTCAATGATTCTGTTGACCAGTTAACCATGTGACCTTTTGTACTTCAGGATGATCCACCCGACCCAGAAGTGTACAGTGATGATGCGAGTCTGGACACCACTGACCACTCAAGTCTATGCACGACAGACTTCTCGCGCGTACTGCAGGACAGTCACGGTAGTTGTGCTGACATGACAGAGTTCACAGGCACTACCATTAACCTGCAGGACCTCGAATGACACTGCTCCGACACAGGGGAAGTCTCTGTTGCTGTCGAGCAAATGGCAGCTTCCCATTAATACTACTATATCTACTAAGTGTTGCAAGAGTTGACCACATGTAGAGAGGACACAGTGGCGCACATTAACTTTGTTGTTGCATAGCGTAAGTCAGTGCTTAAGTGAGTATAAGTCGGAGTATTAAGTCAGGCGTGTAAGTCGGTGCCACTCTAGTCAGTCTTGCCCCTAGCACTGCCCATATGAATGCCTTATTATTGCTTAATTGACTGACTCTTTCTGTAATCATCTTCACCTTAAGTTTGCTTCCCCGTCCACTAAACTAAACAACTATTTTGTCCTCTGTAATTCATTTGGTCTGCTAGATCAGTCTGCCAGAGTCTGGTGCTATTCCCGAAAAATTGCATGAACTTGGCAAAATAATAATAACGTTGGTTTTCTTTCGATGACAACTATAAAGTTTACTTTTGCAACTGAATTCTGGGAAGAGTTAGTTCTTCTTCGGCTCACCAGATGGTATGGCAAGCAGGCTTTCCCACACATGGCTGAGTGTGTACCCCCTTACCTCAATTCATGATTCTGATGATGAATGGAGATGAGGGAGACAGAATATTTTGCCAATTTCGTATGTAGAGATTTGTTGAAATCATCCGATAATCTAATCAATTTTAGTTCAGCCGAACAAAAACTCAGTGGTAAAAGGCGACAGCACACATTTTGTAATCTCATTGAGGTCACTTTTGAAGGTTACCCAATCTAACAATCAAAGTAAATTCTTTTGATTTTATTTTATTGAAAAGTCCACACTCTTACATCACAGCACAGTTGGACATCGGTGAACCTGATTTGTGATGAGTTAATGTCACCTCACTCCACTGCTGATAAATAACACAATTTTTTTCAGTGGCTGCATATTTGAGAACCCAGAATGTTGTAGAGCTTACACACAGTTTGGGTGTTGTAGAGCTTTCACACAGTTTGGGTGTTGTAGAGCTTACACACAGTGTGAGTGTTGTAGAGCTTACACACAGTTTGGGTGTTGCAATGCGTGATCCATGAATGCAAATTAATTAATGTTGAGCTGGGATTTTCAAAACTTACAGAATTCACAAGTCTGATTCCCTCTCTTGTACATGGATACACTGCAGTACCAAAACATGATCAACTTACTAACTTTTTTTGAATACCATAAGTCACGAATTTTGATTGCATGTCCATCATATAATGTACTGGTAAAGGTATGTTTTTATATAGTGCGATATTCATCCATAAGACCATTAAAAACACTTGACACTTCACCCCTCGAATATACAGTTATATGCAGCATACTGATAAGGGATCGTGCATCAAATGACATCCAACGTTATCAAGCTGTCTCTACCATGTTATTGCATTTAGAATTGTGTTTTTATTTCGTTGAAAGGCCTACAATTTTAGTTAGGCATTTGTATACGAAATAACCATGAGGTCCTTCAAACATTGTTTTATTGAATTATATTACGTGTTTCCTATGCCAGCAACTTGTGGAATGCGAGATTACAAAGGTGTTGGGGAAACACCTGAAGAAATGATATTGAAATGGTGAGCACTTACATTGTACTTAACAGCTGATTTAATTTAGTTAATTATATGAAAAGGTTTGTATTGCAGAATATGTTAATGTTTGTCAGTTTAATTTGGAGTGAAACTACTAATTCTGGCCTTATTTCATAAAAGCAATGAGTTTGTAAGCTGACCTCATCATGAACTACAAGTTGATTGATATGTTCAACATTCCACAGTGGCCAGTGAACATCACCTTGCTATTATCTGCATCATGTCATTAACATGGTTCAAATGTTTATATATTTTAGTTTTAAGTAAATGTACTGAATTAATCGTTTTGTTTTATTAAATATTAAGTTGTATGGTCTGTTAATAAAATTATGATACAAAATCTGTGCTGGAAAATGACAGATCTTAGTATAATTAAATTGCTTATTAAATAGGTTTCCATGTGACAAACCAGTCATGTAATATCTTGTTGGCCATGCTGTATACCTAGTATTATACAGCTCAGTTCAGTTAGCTGTAGTGATTCTGGTGGCTTGTCGATCCTGTAATGTACGTGTTGTATAGTAAAGCTAGTTTGCATCTGCGTTGGTTTAATGAATAGGGTGGCTAAAATATAGTCAATCTTTGCTTTGATGAGCAGTATTGTCTTTCATGTGTGTGATTTCTTTTACAATTTATATGTGGAAATCTGTTCAGTTTCTGTTGTAACAAAGTCAAATAAATTATATTTTGTTATTCTTGTTTTTGGTAATTTTCTGTCGGCTAACTTGCCAAATGGCTTAACCTTTCTCTAAGGATCCTTACTTGCCAAGTGGCTGAACCTTGCTATAAGGACCCTGACTTGCCAAATGGCTGAACCTTGCTCTTAAGTATCTTGACTTGCCAAATAGCTGAACCTTTCTCTAAGGATCTTGACTTGCCAAGTGGCTGAACCTTTCTCTGAGGATCCTGACTTACCAAGTGGCTGAACCTTGCTATAAGGATCCTGACTTGCCAAGTGGCTGAACCTTGCTCTGAGGATCCTGACTTGCCAAGTGGCTGAACCTTGCTCTGAGGATACTGACTTGCCAAATGGCTGAACCTTTCTCTAAGGATCTTGACTTGCCAAGTGGCTGAGCCTTTCTCTGAGGATCCTGACTTACCAAGTGGCTGAACCTTGCTATAAGGATCCTGACTTGCCAAGTGGCTGAACCTTGCTCTGATGATACTGACTTGCCAAGTGGCTGAACCTTGTTGTAAGGAACCTGACTTGCCAAGTGGTTGAACTTTGCTCTGAGGATACTGACTTGCCATGTGGCTGAACCTTGCTTCGAGGATCCTGACTTGCCAAGTGGCTGGACCTTGCTGTGAGGATCCTGACTTGCCAGGTGGCTGAACCTTGCTCTGAGGATCCTGACTTGCCAAGTGGCTGAACCTTGCTCTGAGGATACTGACTTGCCAAGTGGCTGAAGCTTGCTCTGAGGATACTGACTTGCCAAGTGGCTGAACCTTGCTCTGTGGATACTGACTTGCCAAGATAGCCACGTTGTGACCAATGGATGTTCCAGTGATGGTGCTCCTTCAATAAACAGATGTCACATTTAATGTAATCCAGTGGGGCTGTTCAAAACCACCACTTGTAATACTACAAGAGTGGTCCGGCGTTTTATTTGATTCTATTTTGAAGTATGACAATTAAAATACGTAAATAAAAAATATACATTTAATAATTAACATCTACATTTCATACATTATCAGTGCCAATGACTGTGTCTTGATTGGTTGTTAAGCTGTCTTGATTGGTTGTTAAGCTGTGTCTTGATTGGTTGTTAAGCTGTGTTGGTAATGAAGATTATCCTCCAGCCTTTGCTGATGTCTTGACCCCTGATGTTGGTCAACAGTCATCATCTGGCAGTGGTCTGCTGCGGGCCTGGCACTGCCTCTCCGTTGTCGAGTGTGCGCAGGAGACGGAAGAGACCGGCCGCCTCGCGGATACGACTGAACTCTATACAGAATGCTTGCACTTCAATGAAGATATCCTACAAAGAAAGACATTCCTCATGCAATCTTTTGAACAGGGTGCATACACTAAGGGAAATGTCAAATTCAAGGCCATTTCAAAGCTCCCTTTCATAGTTTATTATGGTACACAATCGCACAAAACAACTGATAGTCTAGTATCAGCAGAGAAATGACAGAATTCCCAAAGAATGATGATATCAGAGTGACCAAGTTATAGTTACGCTGCTAATCATGATGTAGGCCCGCAGACTTGGTGCTCGTCAAAGACTGCTACTCCACAATAATAATAAAATAAAAAAACATTTAATTCAAAGCTTTTCAAGACTATTTGGCAACATTCAATATTTCAAAGCCCTGAATAGGGACAAGAAATTCAAGGCTCCATATGAACCATGGTTGAAGCAACAACACTATTTAGTACGAAATGGCTCTGATATGTTGCGGATGAGATGAACATTTACGTCAGTGAGATCCATCACACACTTCTACCAAAACAGGTTTGAAATATCATACACATAGCCATGCATGAAGAGATGGATTAACAATCAGTTATTACATTTATGCCTACAACAATCACTCATGGTGAATGTGACTACAGTCTTACAGGCTTCCTGTGTTTTGTATAATGTCATGACAGAGAACAATGATGCATTACCTTGACGTCAATGATCTTATTGCGAATGAGCGACTGCAGAAAGACACAGACGAGTCTCACGAGTCGGTTCTGCATGTAGCGGTCTTTGATCGTCTCACAGGTCGAGATACAGTTGGAGATGTACAAGTGGATGAACTCTGACGGCAGGTCAACAGCCTGTAAACAGATCAGTTATAGATCAACACCCTGTGAACAGATCAGTTATAGGTCAACAACCTTTGAACAGATAAATTATAGGTCAACAGCCTGCAAACAGATCAGCTATAAGTCAAACGCCTGCCAACAGATCATTTATAGGTCAACCGCCCGCCAATAGATCAGTTAAAGGTCAACCAGCGATCACTCTGTTTGGCACTCACTATATTCATCGATACAGGCACAGTTGTGCTATCACTCACGTCCATCACAGTAGAATAACAAGAGGAAAGATGAATAGACTAGAGCTGTTGTTGCAACGAGCAACAGAACAAAACAAGTCTAAAATGAAGATAAGGTAAAGATAACATCATACGTAGCATTCTTCTCAAACAAGATGCAGGCCAACATATTCCCAACTACAACTGTTAGCACTCAACTGAAGTCGTGATGTAGCGAAGATAGTGCAAATTCCAGCAGAAAATTTGAAAATGCAACATTTTGTAATTTTCAACATGGTAACCATATATTACCATCAAATTATGACTTTGTTTGTTAAATGTCAATGCTCCTTGCTCCTTGCAATGACACAGCTACACATACATATTTGGTGTCAGGCGAACTTTAATATAATAGTTTAAATAAATGAATAATGTGGCTTCATTACTGGCACAATAATAATAGGAATGTGATCAATATTTTTTATGAAATAAGGTATTAAAATACATTTAATTTTCCACTCTTTCTGTTGTTTCAAGGAATGGTTCACTGGTTAAAGAAAGATGAAAAATACTGCCTTTGGGTAAAGTTGATAGGCAGTGTTCTGAAAAGTGCCACAAAGTTGACTGGTGTCTGCTGTGAGCTTACCGTGGTGAGTCTGTTGACCACTTCCATTGAGTGTAGCGACATCTCCATGTTGACCAGCACCGAGAAGTATCTAGAAACATAAACACACACCTTCACTTTATTGTGTTTTTTCTCATAATTCCCTTTATAAAGAGGCTGGTTCATGTACTGCTGCACTGCCACTCTTTCCACTTCTCCCTATTGACAGTCTTCTCCCTCCACTTGTCATCCCCCTCAGTTAGCCTTTTTCACTTCTCCCTATCAGCAGCCTTCTCCCTCCACTTGTCATCTTCCACTGTTATCCCTTTCCACTTCTCCCTATCGTCAGCCTTCTCCCTCCTCTTGTCATCCTCCTCTGTTATCCCTTTCCACTTCTCCCTATCGTCAGCCTTCTCCCTCCTCTTGTCATCCTCCTCTGTTATCCCTTTCCACTTCTCCCTATCGTCAGCCTTCTCCCTCCTCTTGTCATCCTCCTCTGTTATCCCTTTCCACTTCTCCCTCCACTTGTCATCTTCCACTGTTATTACTTTCCACTTCTCCCTATCGGCAGCCTTCTCCCTCCTCTTGTCATCCTCCTCTGTTATCCCTAGCCACTTCTCCCTATCAGCAGCTTCTCCCTCAACTTGTCATCCTCCTCTGTTATCCCTTTCCACTTCTCCCTATCGTCAGCCTTCTCCCTCCTCTTGTCATCCTCCTCTGTTATCCCTTTCCACTTCTCCCTATCGTCAGCCTTCTCCCTCCTCTTGTCATCCTCCTCTGTTATCCCTTTCCACTTCTCCCTATCGTCAGCCTTCTCCCTCCTCTTGTCATCCTTCTCTGTTATCCCTTTCCACTTCTCCCTATCGTCAGCCTTCTCCCTCCTCTTGTCATCCTCCTCTGTTATCCCTTTCCACTTCTCCCTATCGTCAGCCTTCTCCCTCCTCTTGTCATCCTCCTCTGTTATCCCTTTCCACTTCTCCCTATCGTCAGCCTTCTCCCTCCACTTGTCATCTTCCACTGTTATTACTTTCCACTTCTCCCTATCGGCAGCCTTCTCCCTCCTCTTGTCATCCTCCTCTGTTATCCCTAGCCACTTCTCCCTATCAGCAGCTTCTCCCTCAACTTGTCATCCTCCTCTGTTATCCCTTTCCACTTCTCCCTATCGCCAACCTTCTCCCTCCTCTTGGCTACAATCTGCCCCTTATTCAACAATAAAATATTTAATAAAGAAATAATGAACTTTGCCAGCTGAATTTCGGGTGTTTCACCTTCAAAAGTCAACAAAACAAAAATGACGACTATGAGACATTCATACTGCACACTGCAGATGGTTAGTGGCAGGTAAACAAGTGGTAATTTATGTTACAAATAGTAAAGCAAACTGTTGAAGACAAATTAGGAATTCATAAAAAAGCTTGACAAGTAATATTTGAATCTTCTACAAGAGTCATAAAAGACTACAATAGTGAGTTACAAAAGACGACAAGAATAAGTCAGAAAATACTGCAAGAGCAAGTCACAAAAATCTACAAGAGCAAGTCACAAAAGACTACAAGAGCAAGTTACAAAAGACTATCAGACAGTCACAAAAGACTATAAGAGCAAGACACAAGACTATTAGAGAGTCACAAAAGACTAAAAGAGCGAGTCACAAAGGCTACAAGAGCGAGTCACAAGACTACAAGAGCAAGTCACAAAAAATTACAAGAGCGAGTCACAAAAGACTACAAGAGCGAGTCACAAAAGCTGGTTAGTAATAGTATGAAATGTAGCTGCTACCATCATTGGCTAAGGCAACACTGAAATCATTCAGAAACAGAGAACAATAACAGACATTAGTCACATCACTACCCGCCTTTACTTTGGAATAATTTGCTAACCATCTGGTAATCACAATTTCACGAAGATGAACACTTCAAGCAGATCATTTCCATCTGAATTTTGAAAGCATAAATGTGCAAAATCGTAGTGCTGAAGTTTGTACATTGTAGACAAAAACACATACTCTGTTATCTGATTGGAGTGCATCAGCTTGAGTAGTACCTCAATGGCCACCAGGGGGTTGTTTTCTACAAGGTCTGGTAGCTGCAAACAAAGGGCAACATTACAACAACTGTCACTGTTTTCTTGCTCAAATTTATCCACCGTCAAATATTATTCACTTGGTGTGTAGGTAGTTGACATCAATTTATTAATAACATAAAAATATTATAGCTACAATAGTATAATAACAATGAATTATAACAGAGAATGTCAACCACTGGAAATAATGGTTTAATTTCCATTTTCTGTCGTAAAAAATAAAAAATTTAAAGTGTAAAGCAACATTTTCTGGCGTGAACTATTTTCCCCACACACACAGGTTGGTGCACTTAATTATATATATATATCAAGTATAACCCTTCATTTAAGATCACCCACAAAATTAGAGTGGACTGGTCTTAAAAGAGGGGTGGTCTCTCATGAGGGGTGGGCCAATTTTTATTTATCCGGTTTACAGAGATGAACACAAATAATATTTTCTCAAGAACCAGTCGAGCCATCCTTTCAACCAGGTGAAGTCATCATGTCTGTAGGTCAGCGACAACAAGACGGCTTTCTCTACCATCACTCCTGAGATAGGAATGTTCCATGAACTGGCCTCGCAGAACCATATCAAACAGCCTCGTTCAGATATTAATAGGCACATTTTAGTTTCTTCCCATATTTTCGATCACCACTTTCGCCATCTTGCCATCACTGTTTTATACCATCTTTCTCCTTTGCAATTGTTTGTATTTGCATCTTGCCCACGTTGAGACCAATGGCAACCGATCAGGCAGACTCTCTTTTCGATCATCATTCTACAGCTTTGACTCGATCTTCTAATGTAAAAATCTTCTGCTTTTAACTCGACATTTTCTTTCTCAAAACTTTTGAAACTAATAATAGCCGTTAGCCAAAATGATTCTATATACAGCAGGCGTGGGGCAATTAACTTGAAAAGTTGATTATTTAAATTACAATTAACTCAGAAATTATCCAATTAAATTGATTTTAAATTAATCTTACACATTTCTCAGGTCAATTAAATTAACTTAACCTCCTACATTCTTCAATTAAATTAACAATTAATTTTAATTCAATTAACAATTAAATCATGTGTTGTTAGAAACGTTTACATGTCATATAAAACAGTTCGAAAATCACAAGACTAGGAATGTGTTTTGCAACTTTGTTGGAAAAAGATTTGCTCATACAATATTTACGTGACAAGACATTTCTTCATAAGGCATTTGATCACATTTTTTAAATTGTAGATACTTGTTAAAAAATAAAAAAAAATTCTGAAAGGTTTGAAAAGTTGTGGCTGAAGATTTGCAGGTGTGGAGTTTCCTCCTATATTGAACCACCAAATTAACAAAAACGTGCTACTACATACATCATTTCTATTCACCAAGTTGTCATTTATGCAGTACTTTATACTAAATCATTAGGTTGCCAACCCCAAATGTTTACTTTAGACAGAGATTTGCAGAAGCCACCATTAACCTCAACTTATCCTCCTACCAGAGGGCATTCTATTGTCCAGGCCTTCCCTCCAACTCACAGGTACCTGAATGAGCAGCCCACTCCAGTTGGTACTGTGTATAATGTGCTTTGTGATGTTCTCCCTCCCATTCACACATGAACCTGATCTCTCTCAGGCTAGTGACTGCAACAGTGACTGCAGGCCGTCCGGAAACACCTGGGTCACATGACTGTGAACTATCCAGTAATATCAACTGTTCAATGAACACTTAACTGAGAGTTAATTGTGAATTTGTCAATTAAATTCAATTAATTTAATCTCTTTTGGTAAAGTTAATTAATCAAATTAACGTTTCTGGAAAAGTTAATTAAATTAAATTAACTTAATGGAGTTAATTCAATTAACAAATTAACAATTTAAATTAATCCATGCCTGATATATAGAGTTAATCACATGCTTTACGGGATCTCAGTGTGATAAAGAGTGGTGCCATCTATCGGGTAGTTGTTTGGACAGTCGTTCAATAAGGGTGAAATCCGAATTGATACGACTGTTGGTCATGTTCTCCAAGTAGTCGTTAATGAGGGGTAATTTATACAGCATAGGCAGTCCATTAATGAAAATAGGGACAGAAAATGGGGGTTGTTGTTGAACATGGTGGTCGTTCATCTCGGGTTATATTGTACGGTTAAGGGGACACGCGCTGCGGGATTTTTGATTTTTTTATGATTTTTAGTGAAATTTCGTTTTCAGCGTATTTCACTACAAAAACATCTTATCTTTAACTTCTAATTCAAAACATTTCATATTGATGTGCCTATATGTGAATAAAATGCTTTATTTGATCACCAGTGTTGCCGAGAGTTCCTTTGTCTTGCTAACAAATGCAGAAATTGTGCGTATTTCACTCCTTAGTTACCGGTACTTTGCCTTACTGGAGGCTGCCATGTTGGATATCTAAATTTAGCTCTTTCTCCCGGCTACAAGGCAGCCTTATGTCCAGCGGTAAATGCTCATTAGTATGCAGCCAATCGGCGTTAGAACGCGAGCTGTATCCGTACGGAAATTTCCTTATATGGCACAATGCTCCGCAGATCCGCACCCTCTCGAGTCTGATTGGCTAATGACCGACCTTCGACCTCTTCGGCGTAACAACAGAGCGATTCAATATGGCGACCGTTGTTTTTCCTCAGTGATTTTCTCAGTTATTAGTACGCGATTTCTAGTCAAGATGTCAACGGATCGTGGAATAAAACAGTCTACGACAAAGCGTATGGGATGAGGAAGCGAACTCGCTAGCACAGATGAAATATGCGCGAGAACAGCGGCAAAAATCGACCAACATCGCCGCGATATTGCCGTGGCTAGCGGCAGCGGCACTGCCTCGAGTGGCAGCGTGGTCGTCGTGGAAGGTGGCGTCGCTGAACCTGGCGAAATAGACGTTTGTGCTGGAGCTGACGATGACGATTCCGTTAGCGAACCCTCGATCGCCTCCTCACAGACAGATGAGCCAGATGTTGCCGATGACGGCGAACCTCGACAACCCGTGACAGACGACAGTTGTCTCTTTGTTCAAGTGTCCTCGTTGAAGAAACTCGTGGAGAACCTTGCGTGCCCAGTTTGCCAGGGAGACTTGACAGTTGTTGTCATCGACAAAAGCAAGGGCCCTGTCGTTGGATTCCGCACTGAGTGCACCACTTCTGGACATGTCTGCAGTGAGACACTGTCTTCAGGCAGGATTGGTAATCGTGGCAGTCGGTCTCCATTTGCCACAACTAGGAGAATGGTGGCAGGCACCATGGACTGTGTCTGTGGTGTTGGATTTTCTGGGCTACGACGGATTTGTTGGTGGCTGGATTCACCCTGCATCCACCAGAAGACATATGCCAGACACCAGAAACAGCATTCGGTCATCTGGCGGAAGTGCCTCAAGACGGACTTCCTCGGGAAACTGCGTGTTGAGGCTGGCACTGCCATCGCCGTCAGTGAGTTCAACCAGGGAACAGAGAAGACTGTGGCAGACACAACAGTTGCCCTGGGGTTTCAGCTTGGTGAAGCCCAAGTGAAACTGACACGTTCAAGGACCGAGAAAGAACTGCAATGCTGCAAAGAAAGGCTGACGCGCAAGAGAAGAAGAATCGTGAACGCCGACGTCTTCACCGGATTCGCCAGCAAGATATGCTTACGCAAGCTGAAGGTGGACCATCCTATGCCTCCGGAGAGTTTTAGGGACTCGTGAAAAACAAACGGCTCTCTTCAGAGCCAACACACAAAAACTGCTCTTTTCATAGCCAACCACTCTTGGAGAAGAGCTTGCTATATCATCAGATTATGTTGCATATTTTGTCCAAAAGGTGTATTTCAAACATATGAATAGTAAGAAAAGGTGTATGCACACATTTGATTAGTCAAAAACCACCTGAATAGTCAAAAAGTGTATACAGATAAACACAAAAGTTTGTTTTGCTGTTTTCTCGGAATTCTGTTTTTATTCAATACATAAATTTCATGCGGATCCCGAGAGAAAACCGTAAGACATATCTACTCCAAATTTGAAATACAAATACTCCAAGACATGCACTACAAGCTGTCAAGAGGGAATTTGTATATCTATCCATGTTTCGAATTTATCTCCCTGCACATTCATGCACCCTATCTAAATAATCGGAAAATTTATCTACAATTTTCAAAAAACATTTCTGACATATACTGCTTGGAGAGTAAAAATTCCTCTTGACAGTTTGTAGGTACATGCATTTACAATACATGTAGCATGTTTTGAATGTTGTAGCAATGTGTATTGTTTTTGGGGATTTGCATGAAAATGGGTCCCCCCAAAAAAATGGCTGCCATTTCCATGGCACCCATCTGTCCAAAAAAAAAAATTTCACCTGTTTTACCTACCTTGACCCACAAAGATCATTTCCACCAAGTTTCAGTTCTCTAACATTAAAAACAAAAACAAAAAATCACCGCAGCCTCTGTCCCCTTAACATTTAATGCAGATAAATTTTAGCACAATACCGGCATACATTACTGAGTACCCGTTTAAGGGGAGACACCCCACATGGATAGGATTTATTTTAAAGTTGCATAGCTAATGCAATTGTTTTAGTCCAAACTGTGGAATGGGTCCTATTTAGTAAAAAAAAATTCTGCCAAACCCCCCGTTTTCATGGCAACAAACAAAGATGAAAAATCAAATATGACAAATATAGCATAGTTCAGAAGCACTACCTCCTTCAGTAATTCAGGTATCAATGTAATTCTTTCAGTTTCTTATTTACAACACCTCATGTCATGCAACTACGAAGATACATCTAATGTAATAATTCATATATAAAAAAGATCACACTAAAACTATACATTAAACAATAACTATATATTCATGGTTGCATAAAGAAGCTAACTAGAAGCACATCAATCAAAACTTCATTGGTGTAGTTTCATCATAACCAGAGGTACGATGATTCAAAATTGGAAAAACACAGTTTAGTGCAAATGCCCATCAAAGATTAAAAAATGGGATTTATTACTTGAAAGAGGCATGCTTTATCTATGAATAAGTGATTTAGAGGTATATAACTGCTATAAAAGTTAACTTTATGGATAGTAAATATTCAAAGCTATCAGAATATAGTAGAAACACATCTGAGTAATTTTTCCAAAAATGTCATTTCACCTGGGTTGTCTTCCCTTAAACAAATCATATTTATCAATCTAATGTTGCATTGCCATTCAATTATTGTAAATTGCATGTAGTGTACATAACTGATCATTCTACATAGTCTACTGCCTCACAGTTCTCACACTAAGGCTGTGAGTCCACAAGTTATAAACTTAATGTTTACCTGACATGTTTCCTGTCTCACCCGTTTCTACCACTTCTTATATAGCATATTTATCATTCATAGTCAATGTAGGTGTCTAACACTGAATGAATGAATGAATGTGTCTAACACTACGCCCTGACAACCAAGCTGCTCTTGGAAATAGTGAGTCATGTTACAATTACTGCACAAATGGTGTTCATTCATAAAATTCACTTACTGAGATTCTATCATTTACCCAGCAACAATGCTGATTATGTGAAATTGCCCACAAAGCAGACACTCTGTAAACTTCATCAGTTTCTTTTATATAGTTTGCATAGATGATGTACGAATGACAAAACTGTCATGTCAGCAAGCAGAAATCACCGGTTTTTACAAATGTACTCATATTACAGAAATGGAATTTCTCAATGTCATGTCTTTGCACTGTTATCCTAAATCCTAAACCATGATTAGAATGTCATAAATTTTTTTTAAATAAAAAAAAATTGGAAAATGTCATCAACCTAAGGCAGACCTAACTGCTAGTCATATATATCTTTGTGTGTGTCAATTGTTTCCTTCACCTTAGTTGGAGTCAGTCCAGTGTGGTAGACCAGCTTTGGGTCCTTCTCAAGTTCGTCGAGGAGTTGGGTCTGTTGCTGGAGGACCAATGGTCCCTTGAAAGCCTTCAACATGAGCCGCCGTGCCTCGGCTCCAACAGAGTTGCTCACACACATTGTCGTGTCCCATGTGACCTGGTGATCAGGCTCCACCGGAGTCATCCACACCAACTATCAACAAGCCAAAAGTGGCATGTACAATGTTGGTGACAAGTTTAAAAGACTTGTCTGACTCACTCTGGCACCAGTCAGTCTAAGTAAGTTTGTTCAACCATATGAAGTGACCTTCAGGAACACAAGCTCGAAGGTACAACAAACAAGAATTGTTAAGCATTATATTCTGAACAGGGACGTGCAAATATGATTTTAAACTGATGGAGAGTTTGTTCCAAATGTTGAGCATAGTTACAGAGAAAGCAGGCCCAGGTTCAGATTAGTCTAGGTAACATCTGTAATACGCCCAAACCTCGTCATCGGCTGTGTAGAGTGGGGGCGCGAGGCGGATGAACTCTGGCTTCATGCACAGCTCAACAGAAGGCATTGGTGTAGTCAGCAGGCCCTCTATGGTCTGTCTCTGCACGTCGGGGTTGATACAACCTGGCTTGTTGAACTGCTCAAAGCTGAAACACACAAGAGTCTTAATGAATTACATCATCAGAGTTACTAGATAACACAGGGCCAGTACATTTCACTTGAGACTTCAGTTTTCTTGATGGTGGCAGTATGTCTGTTTCAGCATAAATATATAATGTATAGCATGTTACTTACTGCTTCTCCTCCTGATACTGGTGTTCTACTAAGCGTTCTACTAAGTGTTCTATTAAGTGTTCTACTAAGTGTTCTCTTCTGGGCTTCTTGCACTTCATCTGTGTATTTATTGAACTTCTGCTTTCTTTACTTCTTCTTTCTCTTTCTTCTTTGTGCCATATGAGTTGTGAACGAACGAACGAACGAACGAACGAACGAACGAACGAACGAACGAACGAACGAACGAACGAACGAACGAACGAACGAACGAACGAACGAACGAACGAACTTGTTTATACCTAGCTAGACCATCAGAGTATTGTGACCATGTTATTTTACTAGTCCACAAAGAATTTGCTTACTGCCAAAATGCATGTTTATTAACATGCAAGTGTACCATTTAATAGTACATGTGCAATTTATTTGGAACTAAAGCTGATCTAGTGGTATTTTTTATGAGTGGCGAGGATGCAAAATACTCTGACTTATGCACAATTCTGTGACAGAGTATTCCGAGACCCTTCAATTTATGCATAAATATCCTGCATTTGCACTTCTTAAACTTAACATGGGTGAGAAACACTGCACCTTTCATTAGCTAAGCACAGTAACATTCATCTGACATCTTCCTTGTGTGCCAGTCAACTTTTTCTTACTGTTATGAAGGCATGACATAGATCTGGTATTTACAAAGTACCTGTTATTATACTTTGTTACCAAAGGACTGCTCCAATTTAACACATCAGGGCAGGGGTCAGCTACGTAATATTTATAATGTGAATGGAATGGAATCAACATGACAATTAAAATTTAGTTCCTCCTCCTCTGAATAATAATAATGTAAATCAAGTTGTCATGTATGTAGTGGCTTGTTTGATTGGTTTACTTAGTTACGGTGTACAAGGGTCATGCCCACAATAGAGTGCACAGTAGGGGTCTCCCTACTAGCCCTGGGTCTCCCTACTAGCCCGGGTCTCCCTACTAGCCCTGGGTCTCCCTACTATCCTGGGTCTACCTACTAGCCCTGGGTCTCCCTACTAGCCTGGGTCTCCCTACTAGCCCTGGGTCTCCCTACTAGCCCTGGGTCTCCCTACTAGCCCGGGTCTCCCTACTAGCCCGGGTCTCCTTACTAGGCCGGGTCTCCCTACTAGCCTGGGTCTCCCTACTAGCCTGGGTCTCCCGACTAGCTCTGGGTCTCCCTACTAGCCCTGGGTCTCCCTACTAGCCTGAGTCTCCCTACCGAGGTTCAAAATAGCAGCAGATTATTGCTGCCACAACTTCCATTGGGCTACCAGTTAGATGCAAGAGCAAAATCTGGGTGTTTAACTAGTCTGTGTGCACGCTGGACAATGTAGAACAAGTGCTGTACTAATTACAGCAGCTTGGATGACAGAGCTCTCTGGTGTCCTTAAACTGATCTGATTGAAAAGGCAGTTCAGTTGTAGTACATTGTTGCAACAACCATAGATTTTAAATTGAGTCATTCCTCAAAAGTGTCCATGTTTCAAGTAGTTTACTGTGTGTGTGTGTGATTGTGTGCGTGTGTGTGCGTGCGTGCGTTCGTGCGTGCGTGCGTATGTGCGTGCGTGCGTGTTTGGGGGGGATTTTCTTAAATTTGACAGTCTTGTGGTCTTTGTGGTCTTGTGCATTTTGTGAAATAGCATGTCAATAAAAGGTCTTCAGTTCAAAACACATCTGGAATGCAAATATTCAGCTGCACCAGTCTCATGAGATCCACTCAATATAGCCCAGTCTGCATGGCAGGCTCCCATTGAGCATGCTCAGTCTGCATGGCAGGCTCCTATTGAGCATGCTCAGTCTGCATGGCAGGCTCCCATTGAGGGTGCTCAGTCTGCGTGGCAGGCTCCCATTGAGCATGCTCAGTCTGCATGGCAGGCTCCCATTGAGCATGCTCAGTCTGCATGGCAGGCTCCCATTGAGCATGCTCAGTCTGCATGGCAGGCTCCTATTGAGCATGCTCAGTCTGCATGACAGGTTCCTATTGAGCATGCTCAGTCTGCATGGCAGGCTCCCATTGAGCATGCTCAGTCTGCATGGCAGGCTCCTATTGAGCATGTTCAGTCTGCATGGCAGGCTCCTATTGAGCATGCTCAGTCTGCATGACACGCTCCTATTGAGCATGCTCAGTCTGCATGGCAGGCTCCCATTGAGCATGCTCAGTCTGCAGAGCAGGCTCCCATTGAGCATGCTCAGTCTGCATGACAGGCTCCCATTGAGCATGCTCAGTCTGCATGGCAGGCTCCCATTGAGCATGCTCAGTCTGCATGGCAGGCTCCCATTGAGCATGCTCAGTCTGCATGGCAGGCTCCCATTGAGCATGCTCAGTCTGCTGAGCAGGCTCCCATTGAGCATGCTCAGTCTGCGTGGCAGGCTCCTATTGAGGGTGCTCAGTCTGCATGGCACGCTCCTATTGAGCATGTTCAGTCTGCATGGCAGGCTCCCATTGAGGGTGCTCAGTCAGCATGGCAGGCTCCCATTGAGCATGCTCAGTCTGCAGAGCAGGCTCCCATTGAGCATGCTCAGTCTGCGTGGCAGGCTCCTATTGAGGGTGCTCAGTCTGCATGGCAGGCTCCTATTGAGCATGCTCAGTCTGCATGGCAGGCTCCCATTGAGGGTGCTCAGTCTGCATGGCAGGCTCCCATTGAGCATGTTCAGTCTGCAGAGCAGGCTCCCATTGAGCATGCTCCCACTGAGCATGCTTCCATTGAGCATGCTCAGTCTGCATGGCAGGCTCCCATTGAGCATGCTCAGTCTGCATGGCAGGCTCCCATTGAGCATGCTCAGTCTGCATGGCAGGCTCCCATTGAGCATGCTCAGTCTGCAGAGGAGGCTCCCATTGAGCATGCTCAGTCTGCATGGCAGGCTCCCATTGAGCATGCTCAGTCTGCATGGCAGGTTCCCATTGAGCATGCTCAGTCTGCATGGCAGGTTCCCATTGAGCATGCTCAGTCTGCATGGCAGGTTCCCATTGAACATGCTCAGTCTGCATGGCAGGCTCCCATTGAGCATGCTCAGTCTGCAGAGGAGGCTCTCATTGAGCATGCTCAGTCTGCATGGCTGGCTCCCATTGAGCATGCTCAGTCTGCATGGCAGGTTCCCATTGAGCATGCTCAGTTTGCATGGCAGGTTCCCATTGAGCATGCTCAGTCTGCATGGCAGGTTCCCATTAAGGCTGCTCAGCAGCCTTCTGTTACCAGTCCTACAGCTGCTACACAACTCAGGGCTGGCACATATGCAGGGGTATTTTATGCGATATTTACTATTTTGGAACATAATTGTTCCAAGTTTTAACTACCACGTCCACAAATCAAGATTTTATATTTGGCCATAGAGTACCTATTGTGTATTGTTTATGCTATTGTTTAGTTTATGCATAAACAAAGGTAATCAAATGCAGTTTAATTAAAATATGTTTTTATTGCATACTTTTAACCCATTAGACCCCACAATGGCCGTGGCCGGCTGCTCTGTGCAGTCCTGGAACGGCCGCCGGCTGCATACAGGACCCTCTATTAAAAAATCCTGGCGAATAACTACTAAACTAAACGCTACCAAATTTTGCCACACCCTAGCGGATACATTTTGCAACAACACCAGCTCGTTACATGCATATGTTGCCCTTTCGGAAATCTTGATTTTAATCAGTTTTGTTCACGCTATCTCAAAAATTTTTATTTCTATATTTGTCATGATAAAATATGGTGTAACCTGAAAAATAACTGTCAGAATTTAATAATGTTTTCAGTGGTGCAAAGCTAACACATATACTACATTTTATTCAGTGAGTTGCATAGGGCTATAGCATGGGATCATTGTCAAATGTCAGTCGCAACTTTCAAAGTTTTAACAAATGTACTATTTTGTCTTTGCAAATTGTGATCAAATGTCAACATTTTATTAATATATCCTATCTCTATGTATACAGGCATGTGGAGAAATTACTACTCTTCAAAATAAACACAACTTGTAATTGTCAATATTGAATAGTTTTTTCTACAGATTTTTTAACACAAGGAGGTAAAATCGCTCGAAATTTGCCAGAAATCCTGGGAACTTGGTGGCATGTTTTAATAAAATCCTGGGGCCTAATGGGTTAATGAAATGGCAGAGAAATTATTTAATTGAAAACATGTTGTGATAAATAACCATTACTTTAAAATGTTCATTGTATTTTACGTAGCACTTTTGCAGGAAATGGATTTTAATTTCACTGCATGTGGGTTGATAGGGTTGATAGGGTACCCAGGTAGGTAACAGTTATAGTGACAAGGAGCAACAAACAGACAAAACATAACACATTGTCATAACAATTGTGGAGCGCCTTAAAATACAAATTACAATGCAAAACCCTCTTTGAATAAAGTGACTCTCACTCGATGCCTGACTTTTGAACTGGAACCGCCTTAAACAGGAAGTTTAAAATTAACTAGTGTATACAGACAGGAAAATCCCCATGGTTATGTCTCTTCAAAGGACGACACACATGAATGCACTCATATAACCAATGACCTATATTTATACATTCTTAAAAAGTTTAGCTTAGCCACTGATACGGAATTATGCTACTCTGAGATTGTTTATTCAATTATCACAAGAATTTATCACAGCTTAACAGATATTTTCTGTTAAACTGATACAACATAATTACCTGATTAAGGCTGAAACTTGGGTAAGTAACAAATACATAGACAATGTTATGTGTGTTTGTATGTAACTGTGTTTCAATTATCACAAGAATTTATCACAGCTTAACAGATATTTTCTGTTAAACTGATACAACATAATTACCTGATTAAGGCTGAAACTTGGGTAAATAACAATTACATACACAATGTTACGATGTCACTGGCCAGTGTCTGTAAGCAATTCCTTGCCCTCCTGTAGGCATGGAATTTCAAGATAGTCGCCAACTGTTATTAATGTCACGCATTGTTTGCATTAAAATGAGTATGCAACCGATGCATTAAATTATATGAAATTAATTACAATGTAGTAGTAGAATGTACACAAAAATAAATGTGTGAAGCTCAATCAAAACCACAAAATGACCATCGGTGTTAGCACCATTTTGATCAACTCAACTCCAGTTGCTTTCTAAAAACTCTCGGTAAACGTAAACTGTTTTAGTTTCTACCACTATGGCGCTCACACGTGTTAGCCTACAGTACTATACTAAATGGCACCTTTGCGATGTGAATCTGTAAATCATAATACACGTTGATGACGTAGCACCAATACTCGGACAAGGCTGTAGCCTGTGTCAGATTATTTGTGTTACTCCTCCAGCTGTTGAGTACGATTCGCTGAGTAATTCACGCCACAAAGGTGCCATTTAATATTATTTCACATATCTGAAATTTAATTAAAAGTCGGAGTCTACGTTCTATGTTGTTCCTGTCGGTTGTCATTAAGTCATAAACAATGTATTATTAATATTTCCTGAAAATATTGTGCATTTTTCCTTTTGCTTAACAGACTTGCTGTGTGGAGTCCATTGTGGAGAATGGGCTCCTGCTTCAGCAAGGCAGCTGTTGCTACTGCTCCAGCCACTCCACGTGGAGCTGCCCACAACAACAGCTGGCCAATCAACAGTCCATCATGTCAGCATGCACAACTCTACCACAACAAGCAACTGAGCAATTCCCAAGCCAATCTCTACAACAGCCATATCAACTCAACAGTGACTACAGTAAGTTCATCAGAACGCTTCAGTTACAGACTGAGTGAGCCACAGGTTTGTGAGGACGGAGGAGGAGCAGCTCCTGTCACAACTCATCACATCTTGCCTATTGTGCCGACAGATGACGACAATGAAGAACATGTTTGTCCTTCAGAGAGTTCAGGCTACAACACCATGTCAACAGCATATGCATCCAACAGGATCAAGGAACCTACTAGAAACATATCACCGGCTGACAGCATGAAGAGTTACACTGACGGCAAGTACCATGGCATAATCTCTATTAATGCGACAATAGGGGGGGTACCAATTAAGAATACGCTAACAACCAAATTGAGTGGAATGCTGCATCCCCCCAGGATCTCCATAACTATCATACACAAACTGGTTTGCTTTTATCTGCTATTGATGTACCTCTTGAGGTTTTAAGATGTACTAACCCTAATTGTAATGATGAAGCCCATCGCACTTTGCTAAGCAATCTTTACAATGATATAAAATCATTCAAAGACGCTGCCGAGGTAATCCCTACTAAGGCTAACTACACGTCTTCTAAGTATACTGTTCTAGACTGGAACGACCTAGTCAGAGACTCCCATCAAGCTGCTAGAGAATCCTTTCTCTTCTGGCGTTCTGCTGGGAGTCCTCGTCATGGTCCCTTGTATGATATAATGAAAATTAGACGCGCTCATTTTAAACGCAACAAAAGACTATGTGAAAAAAATGCTGAAATTCTAAACTATGTAATAATGACTTCAAAAACTTCTGGAACATATGAATAACGCCAGGTTGCCAAATCCTAGCAATGTTGGTGGTGCTTCCAGTGTCGAAAATGTAAAGAATATGTGGCTTCATCATTACCAGTCCCTACTTAACTCTATACCTGGCTCTCCAGTCAACATCAAGAAGATCAATGAATACTGTAGCAATGTACAACTTAATGTTCAAATGATTGTTAATGTTAAGGAAATTCAAGATATAATACATGCAATGCCTGTAGGCAAAGCCCCGGGTTATGATAGTGTAAGCAACGAACATTTTAAATATGCGAATGAAAAACTTCATGTTCTCATGTCACTTTTATATAGTAGCATGTTAATTCACGTTTTTTTACCGGATGCTGTGATGATTACAATCATAGCCCCCATAGTTAAAAATAAGGCGGTTGACCTGTCTGATAACAACAACTACCGACCCATTGCTCTAGCCACAATTGCTAGTAAATTATTTGAATCCTTGATATCCAGGGTTTCTACTTTTTTATCTACATGTATAAACCAATTTGGATTTAAAAAGCATCACTCAACTGCAATGCTCATATTTTTATTAAAAGAACTCTTTCGACACTACATAGCAAATGGCTCATCTATGTATGTTACTATGCTGGATGCCTCTAAGGCCTTTGACAAAGTCAATCATAGTAAGCTATTCACCAAACTAATTGACCGGGGATGTCCTTCTTTTATTGTTCGCATTCTTTATTACTGGTACAGAACCCAGAAATTCACTGTCAGATGGTGTTGTAGCTTCTCAGAATTTTTTACCGTTTCAAACGGTGTTAAGCAGGGTGGATCCTTTCTCCACATCTTTTTAACGTTTACATGGATGATTTAAGTGTAAATTTGAATAAATTACAAATTGGCTGTCTTTATGCAGGAACCATAATAAATCATATGATGTATGCCGATGACCTTTGTGTTTTTTCACCTAGTGTTGCGGGGTTGAGAAAACTCACTGATTGTTGTGCCAAGTATGGCAATATCTTTCTGTATGGTTATTGATAACAAACCTAGGGACAAGAAAAATATTCCTCCTGTTGTTATCAATAACCATACACTACCTTACACTGAGAAATGTAAATACCTTGGCCATATTATAAACAATAATCTTACTGATGATGACAATATAGCCAGGCAGAAAAGATGTATCTATGCTCAGGCAAAAGCTTTAGCCCGAAAATTTTACTTATGCAACAATTCCATTGAAACAACTTTATTTAATTCATACTGTGGTTCAATGTACACCTCAAGTCTTTGGTGTCATTTTAAAAAACAGAGTCTGAAAGGTATTACTGTCGCTTTTAACAACAGTTTTAGAATTATACACAACCTGTCACCCCGCTGTAGTGCAAGCCATATGTTTGCTACTAATTATGTTAAATCCTTTAATGAATGTATTCGCTCATCAATTTTGAGCCTTTTATGCCGGTTGGAAAAATCCGACAATATACTTTTTGTGAATTATCTTCACACTCTTATTTATTATCGAAGTCCATTGATTAGACATTGGATTGATCAATTGTATGCTTTTAATTCACTTTTATACAAATATATTTTTTATCCTGACTTATCTTATATATATATTTTACTAAACGTCTTGTATGTATCTTTATATATATGTTTTTCTCACTACATGTACCTCTGTTGTTCATCATGTGTGTATATGTATGTTTTTTAACCTGTATGTATTTATAATATTATGGGCTATTGCCTGAAATAAAACATTATTATTATATGTAGGGTTATATATATATATATATATATATATATATATATATATATATATATATATATATATATATATAATACATACATACATACATACATACATACATACATACATACATACATATATATATATATATATATATATATATATATATACACATATATACATATATATATACATAGACATATATATACATATATATACATATATATACATATATATACATATATATATATATATATATATATATATATATATATATATATATATATATATATATATATATATATATATATATATATATATACCCCTACAACACATAGGTCAGCCCACAAATTTGGAAGTTGACTGTGTTCTCTGTCATTGCAGTCGGTCGCCATTTGGCTTTAAAACAATCAAATGTTCATCTGTTATTTTGTATGCAATTACGTGACAACAGTTCCAACATCATCGAATGTGCCTTTTTTGTACACGATATAGGCTACTTTTGATGCAACGAACACCCACAACTTTTTGTCTGCCATTATTTCTAATCATAAAATTTGTAAGCGATCACCACAATAAAACGTAAATAATAATTCCTTCATCATCAAATGCACCATTTCGTTTGTGATGACCGTGCCATGACTTAAATAACTAGTTCCGACTGAATCACACACACGTTCAATTGAACAATCATAACTGCACCGTTGTATTGGATAGAGCATATTGAATGGGTAGTGTGAACATGTAACACTGAATGCGCAATGTTAACATGTAACACTGAACGCGTAATCTGAACATGTAGCACTGAACGTGTAGTGTGGACATGTAACACTGAACGTGTAATAAAGATAAATATGGTTATGACTGAATAGTTCTGTGTTTCAGTGACAGGAGAAGCAGACTTAAGACAACAGCATCAACAAGAATCAGAAAATGTTCTACTGCAAGACCTTCCTGAACACACAAGACAACAAAGTGACACTGAAGAACAGCAGCCAGCTGTCAAAAGTCAGGCTCCAATAATCATAGTCAATGTAAGCAAGGGAAGCACAGTTCACATCCACCAGGGTGTAGTTGTGCTGAACCCACAAAGTGCTGGCCTGGACATCTGCCAGGAGACCCTGCCATACCCTCACACCACTAGCAGCACCGACAACAGTGGATGTTTCCCACGCCCAGATAGTCATGTCCACCTTCATGTTGACAACAGGGTCATTACTCAGCACATCAGACGTAACACCAGTAGTGTCAGTAATGTCAGTAACTTCAGTAATGTCAGTAACTTCAGTAATGTCAGTACTATCACACTGAACAAATGTGCTGGAGTACAGATTGGCTGCAAGAACAAGATGACTGTGGCCTCGCCAGACTATGCCACCTCAGACTGCACTTCACAGTCAGACACAGAAACAGAATGTTGAGAACATTAGTCAGAGAAAGTGAGAGTGCATCATGCACATGTGTGTGCATGTGTTGCACAGGTATGTACACTGCCATTGAAGCATTGTGAATTGTCTCTGGAGTGTGAGGATATAGGGTCATTCCATATGAAATCAACCAACAAGATTCTTGACCCCCTCCAATTTTAATGAAATCTGGCATACATTTTGGACCTGTTGTGAAATTTACCATTGTATTGACAAGTGTCAAACAAAATATTAATGGTCAAAATATAAGTTCTTGAGATACTGTAATTGGAGGACTGACCAGGGGACCATTATAGTTTCTTGTTAGAAATTTGTTGATACAATGACCTTGCTAAATATAACATTTTTATCCAAATCGGAGTTTACTCAATTTGGGAATATCAAGGTCAAGGTCAGTGACATTTACAAAAAAAACTTTGATATGATGCATATATTTCTAGGGTAATGTCTTGGCTTTATTTTAAGATCAAAATCATCACTCTATGACCATTAGGGCAGTGTATATGTTTGTACAAGTGATTTACACAAACATGTTAAGGGGAGACACACCCCACTTGGATAGGATTTATTTTTAAATAGCATATCTAATGAAATTGTTTTAGCCCAAACTGTAGAGTGGGTCTTAGTGAGTAAACAATATATTGAAAATTTTTCGGCCAGCCCACCATTTTCATGGCAACAAACAAAGATGGCCACCAAAAATAGCATAGTTTGAAAACATTGTCAACGCCCGTCAAAGATTAGTTATCAGAATACAGTGGAAACATATTTTGAGTGATTTAAAAAAGCCATTTCACCTTGGATTTCTCCCCTTTAGAAGTAACATGATTTTTCTGTTATTTTTTATCATTAATATGCAATACCTCTAAAACTATTTCACTCACAAGTTTAACATTGGGCATAGGTAAATTTCAGTATAGGTCCAACATGTTTGCCAAATAAAAAACAAATTGGAGGGGATTGAGGAAATTTTGGCCTTAGTTTGGTTGATTTCATATGGAATGACCCTATATTACATATGTACATACATACATAAGTATGTATGTACATATCTAAAAAAATGCAAGTCATGCATTAATAAGTTATCAAAATAGTTATACAACTATTGTAACCAGATCTGTACAAATATTACAGATGTAACTCATATTGAGTGTATGTTCTAATCATCATGATACAGAACCATTGTGTTATTGTCACAAAGACTCATGCACCGCACGTAACTCACAATGAGTATGTTATCATATTGCTGTTAATGAATAAATGTTACCCCATTAGTAGCAAATATATTTCTTAGACAGTGATTAATATTTGTTTACACAGAGAATGAATGTGATGTTGCATTTTGAACATGATCAGGTGTTATTGCTAGGCTGCGTAGCTAAATAACTAAACAGCAAAATGTTATTAGTGTCAACAGTGATGTTAACAAAACAGCACTATGTTATTAGTGTCAACAGTGCACACAGCAGGCTGTGTGCACTGTGCGGACTGTGTGCCCTGTGCATTGAATGATACTATTCACACGTCAGGGTTGGATTAATGGATTCAATTATAATTGTACAGTCCAGGTGATGGTTCACCTTCAACTGTGTACAGTCTTGGGGGTGCTTCCCCTTCAACTGTGTACAGTCTTGGGGGTGCTTCCCCTTCAACAGTGTACAGTCTTGGGGATGGTTCACCTTCAACAGTGTACAGACTTGGGGGTGCTTCCCCTTCAACAGTGTACAGTCTTGGGGGTGCTTCCCCTTTAACAGTGTACAGTCTTGGGGATGGTTCACCTTCAACAGTGTACAGTCTTGGGGATGGTTCACCTTCAACAGTATACAGTCTTGGGGGTGCTTCCCCTTTAACAGTGCACAGTATTGGGGGTGCTTCCCCTTTAACTGTGTACAGTCTTGGGGTGCTTCCCCTTTAACAGTGTACAGTCTTGGGGGTGCTTCCCCTTTAACAGTGTACAGTCTTGGGGGTGCTTCCCCTTTAACAGTGCACAGTCTTGGGGGTGCTTCCCCTTTAACAGTGTACAGTCTTGGGGGTGCTTCCCCTTTAACAGTGTACAGTCTTGGGGGTGCTTCCCCTTTAACAGTGTACAGTCTTGGGGGTGCTTCCCCTTTAACAGTGTACAGTTTTGGGGTGCTTCCCCTTTAAGAGTGTACAGTCTTGCGGGTGCTTCCCCTTTAATAGTGTACAGTCTTGGGGATGGTTCACCTTCAACAGTGTACAGTCTTGGGGGTGCTTCCCCTTTAACAGTTTACAGTCTTGGGGATGGTTCACCTTCAACAGTGTACAGTCTTGGGGATGGTTTACCTTCAACGGTGTACAGTCTTGGGGGTGCTTCCCCTTTAACAGTGTACAGTCTTGCGGGTGCTTCCCCTTTAACAGTGTACAGTCTTGGGGATGGTTCACCTTCAACAGTGTACAGTCTTGGGGATGGTTCACCTTCAACGGTGTACAGTCTTGGGGGTGCTTCCCCTTTAACAGTGTACAGTCTTGGGGGTGCTTCCCCTTTAACAGTGTACAGTCTTGGGGATGGTTCACCTTCAACAGTGTACAGTCTTGGGGATGGTTCACCTTCAACGGTGTACAGTCTTGGGGGTGCTTCCCCTTTAACAGTGTACAGTCTTGGTGGTGCTTCCCCTTTAACAGTGTACAGTCTTGGGGATGGTTCACCTTCAACGGTGTACAGTCTTGGGGGTGCTTCCCCTTTAACAGTGTACAGTCTTGGGGGTGCGTCCCCTTCAACAGTGTACAGTCTTGGGGATGGTTCACCTTCAACGATGTACAGTCTTGGGGATGGTTCACCTTCAACGGTGTACAGTCTTGGGGATGGTTCACCTTCAACGGTGTACAGTCTTGGGGATGGTTCACCTTCAACGGTGTACAGTCTTGGGGGTGCTTCACCTTCAACAGTGTACAGTCTTGGTGCAGGGGGTGTTTCCCCTCTACTATTCATGTAGTCTTGTGTCCCAGCCTGATTGAATAGTAATTGTGCAAGTATGCAACCATATTTTATTGACTGTACATGGTAGATGTTTATTAAGGGATGTGTACCAATGCTACTATTCATGAAACAACTATGTTTGTATATAAATAATATAATCAATATTACATATTTATGCCACTTTTAACTAATTTGATTCATATTTATAAAGTTGAATCCCAACAAGTGTACGCCAGCCAATCAATATAAACCCACGTTCCTTGCCACATTGTGTATGTATTCTACGAGTGGTTATACTAGACATTCATTGCCACATGGTGTATGTTTTCTACGAGTGGTTATACTAGACATTCCTTGCCACATGGTGTGTGTTTTCTATGAGTGGTTATACTAGACATTCCTTGCTACATGGTGTATGTTTTCTACGAGTGGTTATACTAGTTGATGGCGGAGTGGCAGAAACCCGTACAACATATTCCAGATTGCAACGATGGGAGAGGGGAGGGAGAGAGGGGGATAAGGAGAGAAAGAAAGAGAGGATGCCTTTCAATTTTAAAAAGTGTCATTTCAAAAAGAGGTGATGTTGCTGCGCTACGTGCCTCGCAGCTTAGTAAGCGCTGACCTGTCTACGGTAGTATCGGTCTAGTCCTGTGAGCTCCCTGTTTATGAGACTTGCTCATCGCTGGTGTTTTCGAGCTGTTGGTATCTAAAATGTTCCGTTTGTTCACCTCAAAGATGATTCAGTGCACTCGCTTCATAAGCGAGGTGGCGACACTCCGATCTCTGGCTGCTCAAATCTGATGAATATGTTTAATGCTTACTTCAAATGAGTTTATTTATCCAGCAGGCCATTTCGCTGACATACTGCCAAGGGCCCGCTATCGTATCACTTTCACGAGCTACTAAACCATGAGTCACTCTAGACCCGGTCTTGCTTATATATAATTATCATTAAACGACCTTTCAAAACGCAAATATATATATACACACACACACACACACATATATATATATATATATATATATATATATACATATACATATATATAGTGGTCTTGTAATCGAATCATTGAAAGTGGAACTTGATGAGTCATTTAGCAGCTGACAACTTGAGAGCGGGGACCTGACTGAATTTACTAGGTAGTTGGGACCTGACTGAAGTTACTAGGTAGTTGGGACCTGACTGAAGTTACTAGGTAGCTGGGACCTGAGTGAAGTTACTAGGTAGCTGGGACCTGAGTGAAGTTACTAGGTAGTTGGGACCTGAGTGAAGTTACTAGGTAGCTGGGACCTGAGTGAAGTTACTAGGTAGCTGGGACCTGAGTGAATTTACTAGGTAGTTGGGACCTGAGTGAATTTACTAGGTAGCTGGGACCTGAGTGAAGTTACTAGGTAGCTGGGACCTGAGTGAAGTTACTAGGTAGCTGGGACCTGAGTGAAGTTACTAGGTAGTTGGGACCTGAGTGAAGTTACTAGGTAGTTGTGACCTGAGTGAAGTTACTTGGTACCTGGGACCTGAGTGAAGTTACTAGGTAGCTGGGACCTGAGTGAAGTTACTTGGTAGCTGGGACCTGAGTGAAGTTACTAGGTAGCTGGGACCTGAGTGAAGTTACTTGGTAGCTGGGACCTGAGTGAAGTTACTAGGTAGTTGGGACCTGAGTGAAGTTACTTGGTAGCTGGGACTTAAGTCAAGTCTCTTGCATTGTGTACTATTGCAATCAATAAAAACACCACCAAAACAATGCTATGTGTCCAGGAGTCTGTGACTAGACAGAAGGAATGAAACTAACCTGGTTGGCTTGAGATCAGGATCAGACAGGACGCAAGGGATGGCCGCCTTGCTTAGAGCAGGCATCTCTGACTGGCGCTCAGCCAGGGCTAGCTGTAGACCACTCACATCAAACGACTGCAACAGCATCAAACAATTTCAACAATCTAGCATTCAAATTTTCATTTTCTTTTAAACCCAACTATAACATGGACATGAGTGAAGTTACTTGGTAGCTGGGACTTGGGTCAAGTCTCTTGCATTGTGTACTATTGCAATCAATAAAAACACCACCAAAACAATGCTATGTGTCCAGGAGTAATATAATATAATTCATATGACGTTTAGATAAATCTTGAAACACAACGATAATTGAATTGACTCATTATTATGATGTTTTGGCCACCACTGGCTGTCTTCTTCAGGAATTGAATTCTGGGACGATTAGTTATTCTACTTGCCAGATGATATGGCAAGCAGAACTTGGTCATCCCAGAATTCAGTTCCTGAAGAAGGTAGTTGACGTTTGTCAAAACATCATAATAATGAGTATTTTTTATAACTGTGTTAAAAGAAAATAATAAAATTATATTATTCTCCCAACTTTATGAAAATTTTCACAAACTTAAACAATCACTCTAGTTACCACAGTAACCGCACATGCATTGTAGTTACCGCAGTCACCCCACACACACATTGTAGTTACCACAGTAACCCCACACACATTGTAGTTACTATAGTAACCTCACACACATTGTACTTACCGCAGTAACCCCACACACTGTAGTTACCACAGTAACCCCACACACAATATAATTACTGCAGTAACCCCACACACATTGTAGTTACTGCAGCAACCCCACACACATTGTAGTTACCTCAGTAACCCCACACACATTGTAGTTACCGCAGCAACCCCACACACATTGTAGTTACCACAGTAACCCCACACACTGTAGTTACCGCAGTAACCCCACACACTGTAGTTACCACACTAACCCCACACACATTGTAGTTACCGCAGTAACCCCACACACTGTAGTTACCACACTAACCCCACACACATTGTAGTTACCACAGTAACCCCACACACATTGTAGTTACCGCAGTAACCCCACACACTGTAGTTACCGCACTAACCCCACACACATTGTAGTTACCGCAGTAACCCCACACACATTGTAGTTACCGCAGTAACCCCACACACTGTAGTTACCACACTAACCCCACATACATTGTAGTTACCGCAGTAACCCCACACACTGTAGTTACTACACTAACCCCACACACATTGTAGTTACCGCAGTAACCCCACACACATTGTAGTTACTGCAGTAACCCCACACATACACACGTTAAAGTTACTACATAATTAACAACCATATGACTACAATTGTTTTTGTTACTATAGCAGAAGAAAATACAGTCCTGGTCTCACGTGTGCATGCAGGCTGTAGAGTAATATGGTTTGTTAGTCCTGGTCTCACGTGTGCATGCAGGCTGTAGCGTAACATGGTTTGTTAGTCCTGGTCTCACGTGTGTATGAAGGCTGTAGCGTAACATGGTTTGTTAGTCCTGGTCTCACGTGTGCATGCAGGCTGTAGCGTAACATGGTTTGTTAGTCCTGGTCTCACGTGTGTATGCAGGCTGTAGCGTAACATGGTTTGTTAGTCTTGGTCTCACGTGTGCATGCAGGCTGTAGCGTAACATGGTTTGTTAGTCCTGGTCTCACGTGTGCATGCAGGCTGTAGCGTAACATGGTTTGTTAGTCCTTGTCTCACGTGTGTATGCAGGCTGTAGTGTAACATGGTTTGTTAGTCCTGGTCTCACGTGTGTATGCAGGCTGTAGTGTAACATGGTTTGTTAGTCCTGGTCTCACATGTGTATGAAGGCTGTAGTGTAACATGGTTTGTTAGTCCTGGTCTCACGAGTGTATGCAGGCTGTAGTGTAACATGGTTTGTTAGTCCTTGTCTCACATGT
This sequence comes from Lamellibrachia satsuma, assembly GCA_033239005.1. Classification (NCBI taxonomy): domain Eukaryota; kingdom Metazoa; phylum Annelida; class Polychaeta; order Sabellida; family Siboglinidae; genus Lamellibrachia; species Lamellibrachia satsuma. The sequence goes on along the minus strand of BSQZ01000005.1, from coordinate 13,487,056 downwards.
GTATGAAGGCTGTAGTGTAACATGGTTTGTTGTTCTGAATTATATTTATTGATAGCATATTTTAAGTAAAAGAAAGGCAGTCTTTCTGTTTACCTGCATGTTGACTACGTCCATCTGTAAGACTTGAGTTGGTGTTTTCTTGAACAGCTGAAACAGTCCCGCACACTGATGAACCGGTACAACTGGAGCGTCGAGGTTTACCAATAACAATCTGCTCTAGGTGCACATGAACAAACATGAACAAACAATAAGCCAAACAACAGCTGTATGTAAAATATACCAGAACAATTTGTTTAATATATTCATAAGCATATTTGTGCAAGGAATTTATTAAAACACTGAATGGATTACATTGTTGAGGTACGCTATTTCATGATATCAACACCCATTGTTTATTCATGATAACTGTTTAAAATATTCCTAAAAGTTGCAAAATGAAGTACCTGGTAAGCTGTAAATTATAACAAACAGATTTAATAATAATCATTACTCACATCCATGGGGTATTAAGCTATACTGTTTTGGGTCAGTACACTAACGGAGATATCAAATTCAAGGCCTTTTCAAGGAAAAAATCAAGGCTCCATTTCATAGTTTATTATGGTACACAAAACAACTGATAATCTGATATTGACAGAAAATGACAGAATTCCCAAAGAATGATGATATTGGAGTAGCTGTTTTGTCATTTCATATTATTGCTGTGTTTTTCCAGTGACCACACAGGTCATTTTTACAATGTCAATCATGATGTAGGCATGGAGATTGGCTACTAGGCAATAAAAATAAAATTTACAAAAACAAGGACTTCAAGGCCTTGAATTAGGACAAAAGAAATTCACGGCTTTTCAAAACTGTCAAGGTCCCTTGATTACTCCGTATGCTATTCCCCATGTAGAGTTTATTCCTCGACAATCTGGGCATCTACAGTATTGTAAAGAAAGAAAGTCCCGTACAGACCTGTTATATAGGTAACTGGTAGTGATAACGCAGTGTTGACGGTAATATGCATTGTCATATGTGCCTTGATTCCCGTTCTGATAAAACCTGATTTTACACTGGTATGGACTTTGTAAAAATGATACTACATTGGTATGGACTATTTTCTGTGCAGCCTTAAAATGGCATGCACGTCATAGAATGCACAACACTGTTCTAATTTTTTTTTAACTTTTAAAGTATAAGGGATGTTGTATTGAATCAAAAATTAAATTTGGCAAAATCTACCTACTAAATTATATACTAGTGACCAGTTGCTAGGGCAGTTCACATGACCCAGATAAGATGTGTATTAGCATGGTAAGACTTCAGCTGCTCACATCTTGATGAAGGGTGATCGAGAATCACTGGTAAATTACTGTTTTATCGCGTTAAATGTGTTCAAATGTTAATTATGAATCCATATAATAAATACCTTATCAAATGATACTGGGTGTTATGAACTAGTTGCTTCAGACTGTTGTATTGGATTCTCAAGCTCGACCAATACAACTTTATAATATAATAATAATATATAATATAATAATAATATATAAAATACTTCTGTTGTGTTAAAATCCTCGGGAGAGTCAAATAGATCACATCCTTGTAAATGGAAAATGGAGACGCTCTCTACAAGACGTCAAAACAAGGAGACTAGCTGATGCTGGCAGCGACCACAACCTGTTGATAGGAAAACTTGCACTGAAACTGAGAAAGGCAAAGACAGAAGAGAAGAAGAAAGAGCGTTTTGATACCACCAAGCTACAAAACCCAGAAACCAAGCAACAGTTCACAATTGCTCTGAAGAACAGTTTTGGTATTCTGCAGGAGGAAACAGAGATGACTATACACAGTTTCAACATGGCCATGGAGCTAGCAGGGAAAGCAGTGCTAGGCTACAGAAGAGCAAAGAAAGAGCAGTGGATTTCCACATCAACTTGGGACAAAATAGACCAAAGGAAAGGAATAAAGAAAAAGCTGCTCACCACAAAGTCCTCAAGACTCAAAGAAAGACTTTCAAGAGAATACTCACAAAAAGACAAAGAAGTAAAATGGAGTACCAGAGTAGACAAACGCACTTACATTGAAAACCTCGCAGAAGACGCAGAAGCAGCAGCAAGAAGAAAGGATATGAAGTCACTCTACCAAATAACCAAGAAGCTGAAAGGAGATACAGGTCCAAACCAGAATCTCCCACTGAAAGATGCAGATGGAAAGATAATCACAGTCGAGAAAGAGAAGATAGAGAGAAGGAAGGAGCATTTCCAACAGGTTCTCAATCGTGCAGACCCACCCAGACTTGCAGACATCCTGGAGGCAGCAGATGACCTAGAAATCAAGCTCGACCAAATCACAGAAGCAGAAGTCAGAGAAGCCATTAAAGCCCAGAAGAATGGAAAAGCACCAGGAAGAGACAGCGTCTGCGCAGAAATGCTGAAAGCAGATGAACAAGAAACACCCAGAATCCTCTGCCAGATCTTCCAGAGAATATGGGATGAAGAAGACACACCAGATGATTGGAAGACAGGCACAATTATCAAGCTACCAAAGAAGGGCGACTTGGGGAACTGTAACAACTGGCGGGGCATAACCTTGTTATCAATGACATGCAAGATTTTCAGCCGCATAATCCTGAAGAGAATATCAGCAGCTACAGATACAATCCTCCGCCAGGAACAAGCCGGTTTCAGAAGAGGAAAGTCATGCATCGACCACATTTTCACGCTACGGCAGATTTTGGAACAAAGCACGGAATGGAACAGTATGATCTACATTGCCTTCATTGACTTTGAAAAGGCCTTTGACAGCCTTCACAGAGAATCCCTGTGGAGAATATTACGTCACTACGGGATCCCACAGAAGATGGTAAATGTGATCAAGATACTTTACACAGACGTCCAGTGTCAAGTCGCCTGTAACATTCACATGTCAGACAGCTTTAGCGTAAAATCCGGAGTAAAACAGGGATGCATTCTCTCACCATTTCTTTTCACCCTTGCCATCGACTGGCTGATGATAGAAACCACCAAAAATGGAAACAGAGGCATCAGATGGACACTTACCTCGATCTTGGAAGACCTGGACTATGCAGATGACATTGGACTGCTGTCTAACAGGCACAAAGACATGCAAGAAAAGATGGACAAACTCACAAGAACAGCACCACAGATTGGGTTAAAGCTCAACACAGCAAAAACCAAAACTGATGAGGATCAACAACAAGACAGATAACCCCATCACCATAAACAACATAAACAACAGTGAGGCTTTGGAAGACGTTCAGGACTTTGCATACCTGGGAAGCAAAATCACAACAGATGAAGACTCTGCAAAAGATGCCACGGCTAGGATCAGAAAGGCAAGTCAGACCTTCGCTATGCTGAAGCCCATCTGGAAATCCAAGCAACTGAGATTGGAAACAAAACTGAGACTGTACAATAGTAATGTTCTCAGTGTACTTCTCTATGGCTCCGAGTGCTGGAAACTGACAGCCAAGCTAGCACACAAGCTTGAGACATTCCAAAACAAGTGTCTACGGAAGATCCTAGGAGTATTTTGGCCCAACACCATCACTAATGAAGAGCTGCACCGCAAAACAGATGCAACATCCTTGGCCACAAAGATAAAGAAGAGAAGATGGAGATGGCTTGGACACGTGTGCCGAATGTCACCTGGTGCACTGCCCAAGACAGCCTTACGCTGGACAGCAGATGGAAAAAGGAGACGTGGTCGCCCAAAAGAAACATGGAGACGAACAGTGGAGAAGGAGATGAAAGAATGCGGCCTGACATGGAACACCATCACCAAATGGGCTGCAGACCGACAGCAGTGGTGCTCTCTTGTTGATGCCTTATGTGCCACCGGGCACGAAGAGGACTAAGTAAGTAAGTAAGTAAAATCCTCGGGAGACCCAAGCTCGGCAGCGCCCCAAAACAAAAAGAGTTAAGCAGTTCATAGTCGATAAGAAGTTCCGGTTGTAAACAGTTGGATTGGTTCGCTGGGGCGCTATGATGGAGGATAAGCAAGTTTAAACAGGTGGGTTTTTAATTTATGGTGAAATGTTGCTCATAGTCAATGCATTGAAAAAGCTCTACCGGTAGTTCCGAGATTTGTCTTAACACTGGGAACAAAAAGTAGATTAGAATTAGACGATCGGAGCTGTCTGGGCTGTCTTGCAGGAGTGAGCAGTGAATGAAATATGCTGGTTGCTTGGATGAAAGTGCTTGATAGCTAACTGTGCAGATCTTAAAAATAATGAGATATCGGACAGGGCGCCAATGCAATGATTTAAGAAATGATAATGAGTGAGAGAAAAAAGGAGACCAGGTAACTACCCATGCCAAACAAGTTTCAAGATGTCCTTGAAGAGCAATATTATGATAAAGGAAATATATTGCATGCAATAATGAAGTCTACTGCTAACACGAGCAGATGCAATAAATTGCTATCATTTGTGCTGGATGATGTGGCACTGTAATGATGACCTCTCACCTCTTTAGAAGGACTAGAGATGAGCTGGGAAAGGAAATAACGCTCGGAACTTGAGATCTTTGGTATGGCCCAGTGGAATTCTGTGCTAGAATTCTCCATCCTGTCTGTTGGAGGGTTCTGAAAACATACCACATTAATTTTTTTACTAACAGCAAAGACTAAACTAACTTGTCTTAAAAGACATTTAACGCAGAATGGATTCAACAAAGCATTAAACTATTACACAAAAAGCCATTTAAAGCGAGATCTTAACACTAGCAAATTCAAACAATTGGCTAATCATATTCCAGTCTCCAGTGCCCAAACAGAACATGTGTGGACTAAGATGTACACACAATATGACCACTCGTGTGGTTACTCCATACTGACATCAGAATGCCACATAATCACAAAAGTAAGAGATGGGTCTCATCATAGATCTTCAGTTTTGTGGAATGCAACATTTTATCAGTAAAATATTTTTGCTTACAGCAACATTAGAAGAACATTTACCAGAAGATGAACAAAGACTGATGCAAATGGATTTGCAGCAATTGGCTCTACTCGATACATCTCATACAGCAGGAAGATAGCAGCCAACTTCTGAGTGTGTTGTGATAATAAATCCTCATTCTGCAGTAAGAGCACCTGGATGACAGAAAGTATACATCATCAAGTCTAGTGCTTCAGTGACAAGGTACACAAATCTATTTGCACTTGGGTTCTAATCACTGTTCAGCTTGCAAACCAACTTTTTTTCAATAAAGGAAACATCTGTTTTCCATAATTAAATGACAGTTGATTAGTAACATATGCAGCTGCAAGTTGTAAGATAAGTTGTATGGTTTAACAATTAAGCTGATTCTAAAACATCATCAAACATTGTGTAACTACTTTTAAGGTGCATTGTAGTTTCACAAATTACATGAATTTGCATATGAATGACACAATTCACTTTTCAGTTGTAACGATTATTGTATAAACAGATGACTGGGACTTACCAGGGCATTCCCAACTTTGAAATAGTCCTGCTTACTAAAGTAGTGATGCAGAGTTGAAGCCAATCCTTCAAAAGTCTGAGTCTGAGTGGCATCTTCCGACAGCACACTGCAAACAATATACATTACAGATCATCACTTGAATGTACAGTGCAAACCATGTACAGCACAGTACAGATTTGGCAGAGTACAAAAGATCCCACATAGCCACAGATGGTAAATGTGACCTCTCATGAACTCAGACCTGCCATGGTACTGGTAGTCCACATCTACAAACCCACTTGGTGCCCATAACATTTAAAACAACCATGCGTTAGCACGACACAGCGCATTTGTGCATCCAATGTTACTGTACACTGTGGGTGCGTTGGGCCTGACAGGGTCGGAAGCAAAAAAACTAAATGCATTCTATCGGAAGCAGCTCCAATCACTCATCAGAATTCACTGGGCACAGAGGATAAGCAACGTGAAGTTGTATGAAACAGTATCGTCAAATAAGCGTAGGTGTGATGGATATGCGATTGCGCCTCTTTGGTCGTGTCCTACGCTTAGACGAGAAGGCCCCACGCAAACCAAGCAACGTTTGCATATTTCCAAAAATGGATGGACTCAATGGATATCGCAGCCGATGCAGAACCGGCCACCCTGGCACCCTTGACACTGAACTGCCACAGATCAGCATGTGGCTAAAGACATGGGCCGACCTGGAGCAGCTGCGTTGGATCACCAAAAATAAAACCAAATGGAGCAAGAACAATAATTGAAAGGGAGTGGTGCAAGTGGGCATAAGAGATGGCTGCTCATGCAAGCTGGCTGTTGCATGCATGGAGCTGTAGTCACTGTAGTCAAATCTGAGTCAACCTCAAATCTGACCCATTTGATAAATACACCATATTTCACTTTATATAACGAAAATGTACACAAATATTTGTAATAACCACCACAGGAGAGTTAACTAATGGCCAATACCATTACCTAGCTCATGACATGAGGTCATTGAGGATGGTTAACACTGTACATAGTCATAGGGCTGTTTGGAGAACAAGTACCCTAACTGTCTGCTTCCTTGAGAATGTTGGCCAGTATTCTACCTAACCACAGGACACGACTAATCGAATCACCGACTAATCACACAAAAAAACAACATCATCATAGAGGGTGACGGATGTTTTGGCCCATAACATCCAACAGCGTGACTGGAGAACCGTGAAGTATTTTTGCATGGATAAACCATCCATGTAAGTTAACAAGTTTTGCTGATGAAACACCAGATAGATTAAAAGCATAAAGGGGTTGATCACACAAATTGTGCTCACACAAACAATGAAGTCAATACATTATATATTACACTACAAACTCAACTAGTTATTACTTTTATTCATGGACGTTTCTTTTAGACATTAATTACTTCAATTTGGTTCATTATTTTATTATGTCAACCGCTTTCCGGTATCTTATTTATATTGCTATATTTCTATAAATAGTTCTAGATTATTATTATGTTAGCATGTGAGCGTGTGCGTATGTTTCTGTGCGCGATCATGATTTCTGATGCCTTTCGCCTTTCTTATTGATGCAGGTCGTGGGCCGAAATGGCTATTCTTAGATATCTGCCAATTAGATTTCTGCTGCTAGAGTGGGCCGAATCAACTGTCTCTGAATTAAATAGCGACAGTGAAGTGGGCCGAACAATCCGCCTGTGTGGGTCGAATCGACTGCTAATCCATACCCCCTGTCCAGGAAGACACAAGTCAATAGTTCGACACCACAGTCGACTAGATGCACGCCACAAGTTCTTTTCACAGCGGGTAATCAATCCATGGAATAACCTACCAAGCGATTGTGAATTTGTGTCAATGGCCAATGCACTGCCACTAACAGTAAACAATTTCAAAACAAAATATCAAAATTACTGCCATAACACTGATTGGGGGGCTATGTATGAGCCAGAAGGCTCCCTGCCCCAAACCCTTTCAGGTATGACTAGGCCGAACCATCCGTCGGCGAGTACCGAACCCGTCATGGGCCTAACCATCCTGGAAATATACGAAAAATAGCTATATTATCGCCCACGTTGGGCCACAGGCACGGCAGTTTTGTAATATATGTATACAATCAAGCCAGTTTCTAACGGTCGCATATATATATATATATACTCCAACTACTGGCTCACCAAAGACATTCAAATAATAAAGCTACAGAAACAACAATACCTCAAAAGAGACGCCAGCTCCTTCAGCGAGAGCGCCATCTAGACTTTCAATTTTTTTATTGATAATAGTCTCTAGCCCAAATTACTTACGTAAATACCTCTATATTGACTAATAAAAATGCTAATAATAATACATTATGTTATATGTTAAATGTATAATTGTCAATGCAATCACTACCAAACTTATCCTTAATGAAAATAGCGTGAATAGTGCATACACAATCTCGGAAAAGGTATCCGAGATTATGAATTCGCGAAGATGGATTCGTTGACAGTAAAGACTATCGCTGTATTTGCTATAATTTTCGGCTGTTTTGCCGTATTATATCCTAAAATATTTCATCCGATTCTAACAAACATGTTTGGTGCAACTCCAGCACGTCACATGGACGATGATACGTGTAAGGCAATATACATTTACTTTCTATAGAGCTTCTAGATCTCTCCGTGACAGTGGCAGTGCCTTGCGACGGCGTCTCATTCCGCTTGACGTTCGTCTTCATTCCAACGCCAACTTGACTTCCCTGGGAAGAATTCAGCCACACAGAGAGCATTCTTTCAAATATTTTCATCCACGCCTCTAGCCAGATACTCATTTATACAGCTGAGTTAACTGATAACTTAAATGCTTTATTTTCAACTCAAGAATGAAATATTTAGAATTAGTAAGCCAAAACAAAAGCTAAAATGCCTAAATACTGATACAGTGATACATGCCATGGCATACTTCAGTCATACAAATTGATTTGTATCGATATGTAGGTGCAAACTTTTAACTGGGTTAGACCAAAACCATCAAAATGGTACTGGTGTTACTTGTCTACAGACTTGTCATCTTACAAAAACAAATACTTTGGTATGTAACTGAAAAAAAATAAATGCTTCATATAACGGGAACATATTCAATGATTTGATAATCCATGACTTGACAAGTTATTTTTACTTACTGAACAGATATTTGTTGTCAGGAATCAATGTCCTATGTTTTGGTCACTGGTCGGCAGGAACCATGGCATTCACAAGGAATCGAATCTTGTTTTGGGGGATTTCATTGACTTATCAAGGGAATTATTATTGAAATATGTTGTGTTCCATTTTGAATAGTTCCATTTCGTTATATGTTAGCTGTTTTGATACATCATTTGGAGACGTGTTCCTTGCAATGAAGTAAAGATTCATCACTGCATTCACTAGTGTTACTCCACCTGTCATGTGTTATACCCCTCATGTTGATTGCCAGAGCCAATGAAAGTCTTTGCACATCTAGCTTCTTACCATCATTTATTCATACACAGACATGAATGCATCGATCAGGGTAAACATCTACAGTCTTGGCTATCTAAAAGAAGTTGCATGCTGTTGATGCTGGTTATTCTTGTACTTTCTAACATCCTAGTAGAGTGTAAAAAGCAAGATTTGGTCATTACACTAAGCTGAGTTTGTTGTACATAAGATAGTGATACAACACACTGCCCATAGAATAGACAATTGTATATATCTTTACATATTATCTGGATACATACAAGCTGAAGTTGGTATAGTTTGTCCATAACACCACTCACTTACACCAGTGATACAATTGAGGTTATGTCACAGCTAACAGAACCCTGAAATTACACGAGACTGCCAGATTCAGCTGTCTCCACTCAGTATATCTTTGATAGGTGAACATTCATGTTAACCACAATTTAACAGGATATTTTCTGACTGTGATGCCTCTGCCAAAATGTTTACATTGAAAGGGTAAGCTCTATTAAGCTGTTTGTAGAATAACCCATAGACCTGCTGCTACTAGTACTGGCAACAAAACATTTAGTTATGGTTATGTTAAAGTTAACCAAACAATCAGCTTAAACTGCTATTTTCCAGTCAGACCGCCACGGCCAGGAAATCTGCACAAATCTGGAAAAGGAGGAAAACACAGAAATGGACCAAGTGATGATTTCCCTCCACATATGAGAGTAAGTATCAGTTGTAATAAATGTTAAGGGTACTTAAGACACAGACAAATTAAATATGTTCCGAATCCTATTAGGCCAGTATACTTCTAATTTCACTGACTCACTGAGCAAGTAACAAGATAACCTGATTTAATCACGTTTTGTCATTGTGAAACTTCAGTAAATTGCAGAAACATACAGCTAAACCTGATCAATACATATATATTACAAAAACAAAACTTAACATTTAATTTTTTTACTTTTGCTCTTTTAACTTTAGGTAGTGATGAATATAAGGAATGCACCCTGCTAGAGATGTGTTGTTGACTGTTGTAGGGGGGGCCACGCCCTGGAATGCACACGGCTACAGATGTGTTGTTGACTGTTGTAGGGGGCCACACCCTGGAATGCACACTGCTACAGAGATGTGTTGTTGACTGTTGTAGGGGGTCCACACCCAGAAATGCACACTACTAGAAAAGAGATGTGTTATTGACTTTTGTTGGGGGTCCACACCCAGGAATGCACACTGCTACAGAAATGTGAACATTGTTGGCTGTTGTAGGGGGTCCACACCTAGGAATGCACACTGCTAGATATGTGTTGTTGACTTTTGTTGGATGGCCACATCCAGGAATGCACACTGCAACAGAAATGTGTTGTTGACTGTTGTGGGAGCTCCACACCCAGAAATGCACAATGCTACAGAGATGTGTTGTTGACTTGTAGGGGGGTCCACACCCAGGAATGCGTGCTGCAGCGGAGATGAAGAAACAGATGGCTCCACCTGGAGGCAACAGTGGTCGAGGAATGATGGGAATTGTTCTGCCAATGTATGCTGTCGGCATCGTCATATACTTGATTTACACATTGACAAAGGTATCGAAAGATTGAAGAATTCATCATAGAAGTGTTTTCTTTTTCCTTATTTTACATTGTATAGTGTTAAAATGCAAATGAAAACATGTTGATTTCTTGAATATAAGTAATGTGTAAGCAGTGGAGTTGCTTGTGGTCTTCGCTCCCTTTCTTTCTCCTTCCCTTTTTCTCACATGCAGTCAGCAGTATTAAGTATTACCTCTTTTTAGAATTATTTCATGAAAAGTGAAACCTATCTAGTATCTATTATTATTTTTATTTTCTCATCTTTTTTTCGGACTCAAAATTCTAGCTCATTTGGCAAAGTGTTTTTTAGTCTTGATTAAATCATTGGATGAATTGTTAAATTATTTCCAATTGGATGCAATACAAGACCAACAAGACACCAGAGAGCAGGTTCAGATACCACCAAACACCGAAACACATACACTTACATCACTCGGATAGCAATGACAGAACACAAAGCAAAGTGAAGACAAACATTACTGGACGAAAGAAAGAACAAAAGCTGGTGGTGGACTGCGAAGAGATTGTTAGGACAGGAAGGCAAATGTGACATCCCACATGCACAGGAAGACATGTGCACAAGAAGACACATGCACAGGAAGACATGTGCACAAGAAGACACATGCACAGGAAGACATGTGCACAAGAAGACACATGCACAGGAAGACATGTGCACAGGAAGACACATGCACAGGAAGACATGTGCATAGGAAGACACATGCACAGGAAGACATGTGCACAGGAAGACACATGTACAGGAAGACATGTGCACAAGAAGACACATGCACAGGAAGACATGTGCACAAGAAGACACATGCACAGGAAGACATGTGCACAAGAAGACACATGCACAGGAAGACATGTGCACAGGAAGACACATGCACAGGAAGACATGTGCACAGGAAGACATGTGCACAGGAAGACATGTGCACAGGAAGACACATGCACAGGAAGACATGTGCACAGGAAGACACATGCATTCCTGAATAAGATTGTTTTGGCCAAAGAAAGTAAAAAAGATTCTACAGAAGCTTGACTTCGAAAACACAAATGGACCAGACTCAATCCCAGCTCGGAGGAGGTTGTCAGACTCGTGTCATGCGCAGTAGATGTTTACATGTTAAGCTCCGCCTACTCGGTAAGTTTTATGGGCTCTTGTGTAATTGCTGCGTGCTATGAATTTATAATGTTTTATATTGATACGTGGTTATACATTGATTTATTGATAACTAGGGAAACAAACTGATGCAATCGTCATAATTTTCAGTGATTAGTTTTCGTGTGATTAGTTTTCGTAAGTTGAACTTGACAAAAACAAGCGCACATATTTTAGTAAGCAAAATCAAATTGCAAAATATTCATTAATCGTTAGCAATATATAAACCATATTAAAACACCAACATGTTCTTTGTGAAATGTAGTATCTAAGTTTAATAAAAAAAGAAAGAACCGGATGATTAGTGTATTAATTTGTTCTTCACATAATATGTGCCCATTCCTCTTTATGACCAAGGCACATTATTGCTGTGCGTTGTTTTTAAATATATATATTTTAGGACTTTTGTCGCAAGTAATGTTCCCTGTTTGCATGTGGCTGGCACTGAAATGTATACGTCATACAAAACATAATAACATTATGAAATGATTGCTTTATTTTCATTCATAACGCTCTTGATCGTGTATGAATTGTTGAACAACCTTCGACAAACTGCTTGTCACTGTCAGTGTCATCCAGTGTTTGTAGAGACCTTTTCACTGTTAATAATGTAGAACATTTGTCATAGGCAACGCCACAAGGTCACAGTAATACAAGTGGCTAATTAAGTGCATTCTCGTGCAAGAGTACATTTTTTTCAACCATGTTTTCGTAATATTATGTTGAATTCATTTCATGTTTTCAACCTTTGGCTTTGCAGTAGACATATAATTATTATGATTGCAAATATTCATCTAATTAAGTATAATATTGATTACTGTTCTAAGTCAATCCAAAAATAGCAAAATGTTTAAACAAACAATATGTATGTATAAAAATGTTTAATATGAAATCCCAAAAACTACCAAAATAGGACTAATTGTTTATCAGCTACTACTTGTCAGCCACTGTCAGTGGGGCACGGTGACATAGTGGTTAGAACACCAGACTCTCAGTCGAGAGAACCCGAGTTCCAATTCTTATGATGCTGTTTTGAATCTTGAGCAATTTCATTCACGCCACATTGCCTCAGTTGTATAAATGAGTTCTTCAGACAGCGATATGTGAATGAATAGTCTTTCTCACAAGGCTTTCATAAAAGATAATTTAATTGTGTATTATAAAATATACAAAGGCTAAACACAATGAATCAGTTAACAGGTAACGATATTTAGAACAAGTGGAAATTCTCTAAAGCATCCCATAATGGTGCATCATTTTAAAAACCATGTTTTTTATTTAAAAGTCGTAATGTCATCTTACAGGTGGTTTTGTTATCCCACGAATCAGTTCAACATATATTATATTCAACAAAGTGTCTATTTTGATAACCTTATCCTTATGCTACAGTGCATAGGAGGATGTTGCTTAGTATTTAGAAACTATCAAGCACAATGTTACACTACTACATTGCATAAAACATAAACATGTATGCTATTCCCCTGAAATAATTTTAGTTGCTCTCCTCTGTATCTATATCCTTCTTACGATATGGTCTCCACGCATGTATACAGTATTCTAAACGAGGTCTAACTATTGCTTTATACAGAGGTATAATTAGCTTTTTTCCTTGTATGTTATGTTTCTTCTAATCAACCCAAGAATTTGATTACCCTTTGAAGCTGCAATACCACACTGCTCTGAAACTTTCATATCGGCGCTTATTGTAACTCCTAAGTCCTTTTCTTTTACAATAGTACCCAGAACAATATTTCCCATTTGATAGTTTACATCGATGTTCCCATGTCCTGTATGTAGGCATTTACATTTCCCAAAATTGAACATCTGCCATTTCTCAGACCATTTCACTAATCTGTCTAGATCATTTTGTAATGCATAAAAACTCTTGCTATCATTTTTTATGTTACATGCTAGTTTTTGCTCCTAGCTTCTTTTAGATTGTCTAATTTCAGTTGTAGCTGCATTAAGTGCCTCTTTGTAATTTGTACAGTCTTCATCATTTTTGGTACGCCTATAAACCCTCCACATAGTTTGCTTGAACACTATTTTTCTGATAGCTTCTTTTGACAAGTGTTTCTTTCCAGACCGTTTTCCTTGTTTTTTAAAGCAAACATGTCCTATGTTATGATATATTGTTGTCATCCACTTGGACACTTAAGTTGTTATAACAAGGGTGGCTCCCATGAGAACGACTTCCTTAGTCTTAATAGGAGTCTCCCAAATCCACTTTGTACTAAATATATGCGCTTACATACCTAATTTACATACAACTAATTTTTATTATGTATTAATTACTGTTACTGTAGTATTATGTACAAATGGATCAATAAACAATTTTGTCTGTCTGTCTGTCTATAATTCTTGTAACCATAATGTTTGTATTCAAGCCGTCTCAAAGATATGGTGAAATCAGTTGCATCATCATAGAACTCAAGAATCATGGAAGGTGCATCAGATGGATTTATGGAACCACAAACAACTGAAAGCAGTTTTGAATCAATGAAGCAATGCTGAGTATTGGGCCCAGTTTATGCAGCACAATAATGGACTAGATATTTATACTGGACTGCGCCAATGTGACAGTGACTAGAATCCGGCATTTGTAAACAAAATATGATTTTATTATTCTTTTGTTTACATACTTGTACCAGATTTGTTTACTTATAATAAAGATTCACTCACGAATCACGATGAATTATTTTTTATCTGTACTTATTTATTTTAATAACTTTGTGATTTGTGTATTAGGTTCATTTTCTAACACAACTGCAATGGATAATGCATAACTATTATCTGGTTTCACTGTGTTAGTTAAGCAGAGCAGTTACAGTACTTTCTCTGCAATGAACATTTTGAGTAATAAAAGTCTTGACATAAAAAATTATGTTAGCATAATTAGCAATTATGAATAACATACATGATTCTTTTGGTTATGTATTAAGCCATGGAAAAAAAATATGCTTAATGTAACTACTTGTTTGATGTTAATGAATTTCTTTGTGATTGGTTGAATTCTTTGTGTTTGTGAAACTGTGCTGTAATGCTGCTACCAAAGACCACTGCTACCGGCACAACAGGGTCCAGACCTGTACCACCACAACACTGTCACTGGCCCGGGGGCCTGTTTTCAAGAAGGGAAATGCACATTAATTGAATTTTTATAAAGTGACAAAAGCAGAGTACCAACAGAGTGTAAAAATTTTAATATTATAAAGCATGAATGATGTTATATACCATCTCAGACCAGTGATTAGTTTGAGATTCCTAAATGAAAGCGGATGCCGATGAAGTTTTAACCTTCACCGTCGAACACTGTAAACATACTGGCTCGCAACTTCTGACGATCACTAATATAATCCGAATTTTGCGCATGCGCGTAGCCTGCCATCCTCCTCTGATCCCAGCTAGTCTTGACAAGCTGCTCCAGAGCTGGTCAAACCGTTGGTCAAATTATTCCTATTTCAAACTAAATTATCTGTTTCATTGCAGGTGTTTGGCGGTAAGAAAAAAGATGATGACTACTTGACAAGTCACTTTAAGGAAGAACACAAGAAAAAGAAGCGTCACCATAGTAACGAAGATATGACCAGCAAAGAAGATCAGGCTGATCAATACCGCAAAGTGAAACAGAGCCAGAAGGATCTTGAGAAGCTGCTCATAAAGGCTGATAAGGATGATCTATGTGAGTCTCTTTTGTTTCTGCTTCACTGTAGACACAGCTTTGCTGCACTTCCATTTATCAAAAAACATCACTGTTTTGTAGTAAAATAATCACTAGATGGTTATGACCTACATATATCTGCATGAACAGTAATAAACATGTTTCTTGGCATAAAAAGGACACTTTTCTTAGTATGTGTAATTTGACTGCAACATAACATCACATATCACAATAGTGCACACTCTGAGATGGTTCTGGTTGGCTTTGTCTCCTGCATATTAAAAAAAATTACCTTGGACAGCTTCCATTACGCAATTATTTGACAAAATTAAACTTCAAAAATAACAAACAGCATAATCCCATGATTACAGAAATAATTGGTATACAATAACATACTCCGCAAGGCCTGCTTGGGTAAAACAAGACATGCATGTTTCAGCGGAGTGTGACATGCGAGACTTGAGACATCGTCTGCTAGACACGGAGAGACAGATGACCCGCATACTTCAAGCCATGCAGGACGTCCAGGAGAAGGTAGCAGACCTCTCCGGTGACTTGTCAGTAAGTGCAGCATTCTATTATTGTGCCTTATGCCTGTCATTACTGCCAGGAAGAGCTGGTTTCTTTGGCACACCTTACGTGTGTTATGGCTACAACTTGTCATGACTAACATGCATTTAAATAACATGGGTTTCAGAAGCGAGTCATTTACAACGTTTTACATAATAAAATTTGTATTTTATTCCTACTCAGTGCAGATACTTGTATTAGTTCTAAATGTCAGATCTCACTCTAATGTTTGATAACTATATCAAATGGAACTTGCGCGATCTGCCCCGCTCCCTAATTATTGGACAAGATCGTGTGCACTGCAGATTTGCAACTAAAAGTAGTTTTCTGAAGTGCAGACTTTGTTAGGTTTTCTCTAATTAAAATTATTTTTAAAATGTCTTAGAACCCTATCATGTTGCCATGTTTAAGCCTTTTTTTTTTAGAACATTAGATCACATTTTCATGAGAAGCTATATACATCTTAAATGTGAATTACATCTGCTATCATTGCTATTTATAGTGTGTGCAATAGCTAGTATTTGAGCATCTGCCCCTTTGTATCCCAGGACTCGGAGGAGGACAGTGAGGAGAGTGTGGGGGAGCAGATGGAAAAACTAGAGAAGCTGGTGCAGAAACGCCATCAAGCCAAAAGCACCCCAACTGTGGATGCCAAGCAGGAAGAGCAGAAGCCACCGACAGAGGGGGAGAAAGTGGCCGACTCGAGCCCTGACATGGAGTCATATGAGATCGTCAGTGGCAAGCAGGAGTCAGATAAGTGTCCAGTGCCAGACAACACTCCGGTAGCTGAGACAATCGGGCCAATGGAAGCCACAGAGTCAACCAAGGATGACCAGTTGACCTCAGAACTAGCTCCTGGTTCAGGGGACACTGAGTTGGATGCAGCAGCAGGTCCCACTGGCAAAGAAGAGATGATCCCATGTGGCGATACGGGGGAGAGCGGGGATCACTCTGAGTTGCGGAAGAGAACTCCAGCCGTGGCCGGTATTGAACGACAGTGAACAATGTGATGGCCTGGTACAAGTAAACAGACAAGCAATCATACTGAATGTTACAACGAAAATATGTTAAAATCATTTTACCTGCCAACATTTATGTTTATGTACATTACATTAAAATGTCTTGTTTTTAAATTTTATGTAAACATGTACCAGGTATTAAAATTTATGTTTTCATGTATTTAAATGTATATTTGTATGTGCGACATTTATGTTTGTATGCATTATTGTATGTGTTATATTTATGTCTGTATGTGTTACATTTATGTTTGCATGTGTTATATATTGGCGTGTGTTATATATTGATGTTTGAATGTGTTAGATTTCTGTTTGGATGTGTTACTCATGGTCACTTTACTATGTAGTGATGTTAGAACCAGCAACATCACTCTGTGGTGTAGAATCTCTTACAGCATACCTGGTCTTGGATCGCAGCAGTACTCTGTTAGTCCCACACCTCGAGCCTACCAGCCTTGGACCCCAGCAGTAGTCTATGAGTCTCACACCTTGAGCCTACCTGCCTTGGACCCCAGCAGTAGTCTGTGAGTCTCATACCTCGAGCCTACCAACCTTAGACCCCAGCAGTACTCTGTGAGTCTCATACCTCGAGCCTACCAGCCTTGGACCCCAGCAGTAGTCTATAAGTCTCACACCTCGAGCCTACCAGCCTTGGACCCCAGCAGTAGTCAGTGAGTCTCACACCTCGAACCTACCTGCCTTGGACCCCAGCAGTAGTCTGTTAGTCTCACACCTTGAGCTTACCAGCCTTGGACCCCAGCAGAGTCTATGAGTCTCACACCTCGAGCCTACCAGCCTTGGACCCCAGCAGTAGTCTGTGAGTCTCACACCTCGAGTCTACCAGCCTTCAACTCCAGCAGAAGTCTGTGAGTCTCACACCTTGAGCCTACCAGCCTTGGACCCCAGCAGAAGTCTGCGAGTCTCACACCTTGAGCCTACCAGCCTTGGACCCCAGCAGTAGTCTGTGAGTCTCACACCTCTAGTCTACCAGCCTTCAACCCCAGCAGAAGTCTGTGAGTCTCACACCTTGAGCCTACCTGCCTTGGACCCCAGCAGAAGTCTGTGAGTCTCACACCTTGAGCCTACCTGCCTTGGACCCCAGCAGTAGTCTCTGAGTCTCACACCTCGAGCCTACCAGTTGCTAGAGTACCGTTCTATGGTATTAGCCTGGTGTATCTTTGATCTTGCCGGGGGGGGCAAGATTAGTCACCCATTAGTTTACCATGCGCAACATGTTAAACCTGAAAAATTAGCCCAATAGCTCCCCCTCCAAATACGCTAATGGTCTTAGTACACCAGTTACAGATAACAGAAAACAGTAGTAGAAACTAGAACATCTTTATGTGTTGGGTCCTTACATTTAGAAGATTTAATCACTACTGTTGATAGAAGCTGATAATGCCTACAAAGCATTAAATTAGACATCTCAAAGAAATTCATCAGAATTAAGACATATTATTTGCAACATATACCTATTCTTAAAACTACAAAATATGTACACTTCTGTTACATATAGTAACTTGTTTTTGTTTTAATTTGTAGATGTGTTTAACCACCAAGGGTGGTAAGCACTGCTTTCATCTGCTATATTACCCTTATTAACAAAGGTTTTTGTTTTCTAGTTGTCTCAGATGCGAAACATAGTTACATATGAATATTTTTATTTATTACTTGAAATTTGCAAATATACACTGTATCACCTGAAATAATAAATGAATGTAGAATTTCAGTGTTGGTAAATTTTGACCATATATATTCTGAGAAGCAAATCAACCAAATGTATTAGATGATAAAATAGTTAATTACTGGTTTTAGGATCATTACAACCATTTTGTGCCGGGTTAATTGTTAAATCATTTCATGCTATACATTAATTGGCATGTGCCGTTTTTCTGATGTTGCCAAATTAGCCAGGAATACACTGGCAACTTTGTGTTACACTTTGTGTTGCACTAAAGGAACAATTTCTTCTCATCACAACTATTGAGATTTACTTACCCAATGTTTTAGCTATATTCAGTAGCCTTCTTCAGAAAATGAATTCTTGGATGACTAATTCGTGTGCTTGCCAGTTGCGTGGCAAGCAGGCTGTCCCATACGTGGCTCGTCTCGATTCATGATTGGAGACGTCTTTCTCATCCATATGTAGCCAAAACATTGAGTAAGTATATCTCGATAGCTGTGATTGCAAGAAATTGTTCCTTTGTTATTCTCTACCAACTGATGAACATTTGTAGGAATTGTGTTATACAGTAACTTGTGTATTCGTAACAGTGCTATATTTAATTATGTTCATATTTGCATTATAAAATGTTAATGTGTTAAACTGAAAATTGTTTTATTTGATGTGAATGTTCTTATCCATTTTGTGGCACTAACACTTTTGTTTTCTTGGCTGGGAGATATACTGTGTCCGAGTCTGCTGAAATCTACAGTTTTCAATTTCAGCGTACATAAACAAATGACGTGTGCCACAAAATTGTTTGCTGGTGATTGGTCAATACTTTATTGTGACGTGCACTTTAACAATACTGGGCAACAATGTGAAGATATTTTTGTGTTCCCTGTAATTTGCAAATGTTGAAATAATTTTATTTTAAATGAGACCTAGACAATTTGGTCAGACAAGTCCTTTATGTTGAAAGATCTATTGGATTAAATCATCTTATAACAATTCCAATTCAAACTGTTATTGGCTGTGGCTGCCATGGTGTTGTAATTGTGTAAGTTACAGTGACGCCTTCTGTCCTCATTCTGTTATTGGCTGTGGCTGCCATGGTGTTGTAATTGTGTAAGTTACAATGACACCTGTCCTCATTCTGTTGTTATTGGCTGTGGCTGCCATGGTGTTGTAATTGTGTAAGTTACAATGACACCTGTCCTCATTCTGTTGTTATTGGCTGTGGCGGCCATGGTGTTGTAATTGTGTCTGTCATTCTGTCTTGCCCAGCATTGAGGAAGTGCACACAAACAATGCCACTCTTTAATAGAACTACTCTGATATGTCAGACATGAATAACATGCCAGGGTTATTAGTATGGTCGTAAAATGTATAGGGGTCTATGGCATATGAAGTATGATGTGCAGTAAGGTTCGTTAAAGTTGTCTACAGTTTGGTAATGTTCCACAGCACACAATCAGTTGACACCCATACAGCAGTTGACACCCATACATCAGTTGACACCCATACAGCAGTTGACACCCATACAGCACTTGACACCCATACAGCAGTTGACACCCATACATCAGTTGACACCCATACAGCAATTGACACCCTTACAGCAGGTGACACCCATACAGCAGTTGACACCCATGCATCAGTTGACACCCATACAGCAGTTGACACCCATACAACAGTTGACACCAAACAGCAGCAGATTGTTTATCTTCTTGTCTTTACTGTTTCCATTTGTTCCTGTGTTGTGTGTTCAAATAAAGCATCTCATGTGAACATCTGGGAATATTGTCCACTGTGAAACATTGGTAAATTTCAGTTAAAAACGTTTGCATGTAATTTTCCTGCTAATTACTATTTATAAGCCCATTGTGTTTAACAATCTTATTCCCACAATGGTACGCCTAGAGTTCAGCAGAAATACAAGATTTACCAGATTGCCATCGAAATGCCATATACTCCACAAGTAAACATGGCTCCACAAGTAAACATTGGCTTGTCAAAAGTTTGTTCGTGTTCTCAGTTGTAGTAGTGTACAGGTTATTTAATTTTAGTCAGAACGGTGACAGTGATTCATTCTTGCAGCAATGCCAGCAGTAGGGTCTCTGGAAACACTTATGCACAGCTTCATTATTCTCAACATGGCGAGGCTTTGGTCGATGTTATATGCATTTGTGATGCGTTTCTCCCAAAAAGAATGTTGCATGCTGCCAAAACTAAAAGTAAAGTCTTCATTCATAACATTTCATCATTACATATTGTCAGCTACTCGTAGAACTGAATGCACTCAGACAGTGTGGACTCAAAGAAATTGTCCAGGCTTCGAAATGAAGTTGAATAATTGAACCATCCTCTTAAATGATGCCCATGCTCTAGCACTAAGCTAGCATACAATGCCTACAACTATTCTCATTCAATGAATGTCACTACGTGACCTGTCATGATAATGTTCGCGAGTTCTTCTTTTAAGTACTAGATTTGATAGATGCTGCCATCTGGTGTGTGTAGTTAACATAACGTGCGAACTTGTACGCTAGATGGCACTATGCGAAGTACGATTACAGGAGACATACCTGTGGCATGTTTAGAGTATAATGTAGTGTTACACTACACTACTAGTGTACTTACGAAGAAAGGGAGGAATTGTCATGTCACTGGCCGAGAAGATGGTGAACGGTGCAAGCAAGCTACAGTAGAGTGGTGTAGTGGCAGAACAAATGGTGGTCAGGGCAGAACCAGAGACTATTGTTATTATACTGGTGTACATAGGCTACTACATGCCACTACCAGAGCGAAGTGAATGATTTAATTACTTGAGGGAGATAATGACTACACGTTGTGCTGGGAGATTGGGGTACTGCAGGAGGCAGAGCTGGACTGGAAGTAGGTGGCTTTGGGCAGCAGAACGAGAGAGGAGAACAGTTGGCAGAGCTAAGTCGGAGGAATAGAATGGTTGCAACACATACGTGGTTCTTACCGAAAAAAGACAATGGCTTACTTAGAAAAACTAAGAGAAACAGAACACTACCAACTTGATTAACTATTGGTGAAGCAGAAACATTGTAATAGTGTAATCAAATCAGTTATCTATGTGCCCAGCTGCCTATGCAGGCACATATGATACATTAGTTGCAATGAAAGCGAGTCTGCGACTAAGATTCAAATAGAATGCACAACCGACAGAAGAGGGAGAGTCGGAATGCACTTAGTGAGGAAATAGAGAACTCAAGATCAGAAAAAATATATGAAAGATTATATACCTATTGCACATAATAACATCGGTCTACAGAAGGCAAACACTCTCTGTATGGCGGCCACTGGTGACGAACTCTCCACACATCTCCGTGCCACATTGCAGTTCTCCACGCTCTAGTGACTAGTCCCGCGTGCTCCTTTATACCGAGTCACTGAATGCAAAGGTCATTGGTCAATGCAGCCATGCTTGCATAAACCATTTGTTTTCTCAGCAAGAATGTTTTCAATTACGTGAGTAAACTGCAATAAATAAACTGCGGGTGACCTCTGAAAGTGTCACACGTGTCGCGTAGCTTCTGTTGCTTCTTTGAATTGTCATTATGTTTATCCGGTTTTATTGGTCAAGGCGACCGTGCTTGCGTGTCTTCTGTCATATGCAGCTGTTGTCGGCGTCTAACCATTTGGCATGTTTCCTTGAAGGTCTCCCTAGGGCATCACGGGAAGCTTGGTAAAGTGCTTGCTGAATTGACAATATCACCTTCAAATGCGTTCTCAGGTGCTTGATTGATATTGCTTTCTAGCCTGATCTGCATTTCAGTTCCCTGCAACATACTGACAGTCATTTTCCCGTTCTTGTATTTTTCTTAGGTGGAACAAATACAAGTTTTTAAACACTGCGAATGAGAAAATGGTTGGTTGAACAATTGGCTCTTCCCACGAAATGAGTTGTTTTGATGTCTGCACGGTCCGTTCTCCTAGTTGTAGTACAGGGTATAATCGAGAAGGTGATATGTTCTTTATACACAGTATGTGGCAGTAGCATTGTAACACACCCCACACAGTCTGGTTTAAATGCTCACAAGAAGCAGACGTTCCGTACGCTCAGTGTTTGCTACTTCTAATGTGTGCTACTTCTAATGTGTGCTACTTCTAATGCCTGGTTGCACGCCCATGTAGCCTTTTAGTCTTTCCTTTTCTCAAATAGGCGGTCCACTGGCAGTGCGACAGTCAGTACCTATGCCAACGAGGCGCGGGACAGGCGCCTGTAACACGCGCTAACCATACTCATGGACATAATATCACTCACAACGTGCACGGGAATAAGCCTGTTTGTGTCTCGACCCACTGCAACGAAGTGTAGCACTTGCTCCGTGGAGGGTCATTTCACTATCAACAACAGAGCTCTCTACACTCAAATTAAATTTCAATAATATGCTAGAAGTGGCTTACTTCGTGATAGGTACATTCATGTGGCTCACCAGTGTTGTCATTTGCAAACTCTCATGATAGGTACATAGGTACAGATTTATTGATCACAGATTCGTACACAGTCCCGGCATTCGATCAATAGTACTGTCGTCTTGCTGGATATGACAGCGACATAAAATCCGAGCATGGAATTGAAAGTGACGTTCGGTTCATCTACTGTGTAGGCACTTTGTAGCACACGTTAACTTTGTCGCAGAGTTAAGAAGATAGGAGCATAATACCAGTCCAAACGACTACCGCAGCCTGTGTGACCAATTGCAATACATCCAGGAGCGTTGCTCTTTGAGTTTTACAGTCTCTGCAGTTGCTTTTTTATATAGAGAAATGTCCTTTTCAGCCAAAGAGCGTCGACGAAGCGTTCAGAAGAGTTAGTAATCGCCGCGTTCGCGTGGTGGCGTCGCCATTGTCCACCAGGTGGCTCCGCTCGACCCTGAACGCCGGATGTTCGCCAGATGGCGTCCGCTGAGACCCGATGACGTCGCGCGTGCTCACTTACGAGAGCATCTTGCTTGCGCGCGGCCAACTGGCGGCGTTCCGGACGAGGACTGCCAACTTCGCCGCGGTGTCGTTGTCGTTGGTGTCTTCTATCACCGAGTTGTCCCGTGTCGACCGGCTTCGCTGCCCGCGGATCGACCCTTTGGGCAAACACTTCCAGTCGGCACGAGACTGGGGGTGCCTCTTCTGTTGCAACACGCGGCCGTCGCTGTCGGTCCTGGCACCATTAGTAGCCGCCATCCGACTGTCAACGCCACGGCCAATTAGTGCCCGTACATAGCCGCCGCGTGCCTGTCGTGGGCCTGGGCCGGTGACTCTCGTTCGCTCAGCGTTACTTGCCGACAGACAGCTTGCCTTGCGACACCATGCTGCCTCTTTCGTGTGGCTTTCGTCACCTGACGAGCAAGCCACATGTTGCAGCGGTTGCTCCTGCGCTTGTGGAAGGGATGTTTGCGGTGGCGGCGGCGGCGGCGGCGGCGGCGGCGGCGGCGGCGGCGGCGGCGGCGACGATGGCGGCGGAGCAGTGACAACTGGGCCCCGGTTGGCGTCAATCATAAGCAGTTGTTTCGTCTCCACCACGATCGAACGGACATCCTCTTTTGTGACAACGACGATAGGGGGGGCGGGCCCGTAGACCTCGTCAGGAAACACGTTGACTGGAGCTGACAGCGACACTTGCTGCGGGCTGCTGCTGCGGCCGCTGCCGTGACGCGACTTCCGGGACAACGCAGCGATCTTCTGGCTCGACCGACGTACCTTCTTCAGGTATTTGATGTCCTCGCCCGCAAGACAGCCCGGCGAAACCGAGTTGGCCGACGACTTGCGGTGGCGCCGGGCCGCGTCGACACCGAGCGGGGAGAGGTGCTCCGTCGTCGGCGGCGCGCTCAGCTCGACCAATATTGACCCCTGGGACGTGTTCCTGACATTCACCTTCTTCGTCGGCGGCTCCAACTGCGGCTTCTCTGTCGTCACCAGAGCCAGTTTAGGCTTTAACCACATGTCGTGTTCCAGCTGCTGTAGCTGCTGCTCTCGCTGCCGTTGTTGTTGCTGTTGCTGCTGTTGATGCGACTGTTGTTGCTGCTGCTGCCGTTGTTGTTGTTGTTGTTGTAGTTGTAGCTGCTGTTGTTGTTGTTGTTGTTGCTGCTGCTGTTGTTGTTGTTGTTGCTGTTGCTGTTGTTGTTGCTGCTGCTGCTGCTGCTGCCGCCGCTGCTGCCGCTGCTGCCGCCGCTGCTGCCGCTGCTGCTGCTGCTCATGTTGCTGATGTGGTGGCGACGCGGGTTGTTGTTGATTTTGGTTTTGTTCACGATGATGCTTCAGCATGCTTGATTTTTGCTGGGGGTCGTGGTTGAGCGGCTGCCTGGGCTTGAGCATCTTCTTAGAGTAGTGCTTGCGGGCGAGGACGTCCTGCGAGATCACGTCTGCTTCGTATCCTTTGATGCACTCGAGCTGCTGCTTCAGTTGCGCGATGTTCCGGTCGCACTTCTCGCTCAACTGCTCGAAGACCTCGTCCGCCCCGCGGGACTCCTCATCGGCACTGCCGCGCACCGACCCGTCACTGCAGACAACACGGACAAGTTAATAATAATAATAATAATTAATAATAATAGTTAACATCTATGGCGCCTATATTCCCAGGAACCTGAGCTCATAGGCGCAACAAAGCAGAATCGTGAACAGGGACGCGCAAAAGTAAATATCAGAACGAGGGACAACCGAAGATTCATGGTGGAAATACAATTTGGAATAAATACGTCATGAGTTTTTTTGTCAGAAGATAGCTATAGTTTCAGATATCTTCAAAGTGGTGGGTAGTTCATTCCAGACCCTACGCGCCGCGACAGAGAAAGCACGTTTGCCCAAGTTAAGTTTTGTTTTAGGCACAATAAGTTATTGTGAAATTGATGATCTGAGCTGCCTAGGGATATTTGAAAGATGCAGGAGACTAGCCGAGTAGGGTGGTTGTTGTGTAGATAGAGCACAATATGTAAGAGTGGACAGCTTAACATTAATTCGATAAGTAACAGAAAGCCAGTGTAACTGTTTAAGTAGTAGTGATGGTGAAAACCGAGGCGCCATGAATAGCACACGTGCCAGATAATTTTGTACTCGTTGGAGTTTAGCCAAGTCTTTTAGCAGTGTTACTTACTAGTTAATTACAATAGTCAAGGCGGCTACTAATTAATGCCGCTGATATGGTTTTAGCAGTAGATATAGATATGTGACGCCGAATTCGACGGAGATCACGTATGTGATAGAAACAGGATTTACATACTTGAGAAATATGCTGGCGAAAGTTGAAGTCACTATCAAAGACAACACCTAGATTACAAACAGTATCTGATGGGAATGTATCACTGCCAATCAGTTTCACTGGAAAGTGGCGGATGACCCTATTTCCTTGTTGTTTAGTGCCAATAATAATAAGGTATGTATTATCAGGATTAAACTTTAGCTTACTTGATGCCATCCAAAACAATATATCAGTAGGAAAATCACTTAAGTCGAAACAGATTCTTGTGCATTTGAATGTGAAAGTGATATGTAAATCTGTGTTTCATCAGCATACAGGTGATAACTGAGATTATAATTAGTAATGACTTGGCCGAGAGACGTAGTATATAAGGTAAACTTAGCAGGGCCAATGACGGATCTGCTCCGAATGGAAGGTGTTGTGGGTGAGATAGTGTACCAGATATGTTTATGCTTTGGTGTCTGTCTGAAAAATATGATTTGAACCACCGAAGAGCTGTGTCAGAAATGCCAAAATGTCGATGAAGGAGTTATATAAAAGGATTAAATGATCAATCGTATCGAAAGCAGCTGAGAGATCTAGTAATGTGAATGCTATCACTTTGTCCATATTATCAATTATATCATTGTTTTTTTTTAGAAGAGCTGTTTCAGTAGAGTGGAATCGTTTATATGCAAACTGTAGATCATTTGATAAGTGATGTTTATAAATATGTTCATGAAGGCGATTAGCAACTACTTTTTCCAATACTTTTGACAGAACACTGAGATTGGAGATAGGACGATTTTTTAGGTCATCTTTACACAGAGTTTGTTTTTTAACAAGAGGATTTACAAGAGCTTGTTTGAAATCCCGTGGAACAAATTCGCCCTTCATTGAAGTGTTTATGATAGTAG
Organism: Lamellibrachia satsuma; assembly: GCA_033239005.1. Classification (NCBI taxonomy): domain Eukaryota; kingdom Metazoa; phylum Annelida; class Polychaeta; order Sabellida; family Siboglinidae; genus Lamellibrachia; species Lamellibrachia satsuma. Next base: position 13,460,385 of record BSQZ01000005.1, on the reverse strand, counting down.
TAATGGGAAAGATTAGTTAATTGATACAGCTTTTTAGTAGTAGAAGTGTTGGAAATGGGTCAATATCACACGATTTGTTAGGAGATTGGTTAATGGTAATGAGAACTTCATTAGTAGTTGCAGGTGTGAAACACTGTAGTGTATTTTTAGAAAGTGATGGTTCATGAAAATCATAGTCATTATCATTAATGAAAAAATTCGATCAATGCGAGCAACATTATCTGTGAAGTATTTAAAAAAAGAACTATACAACGTATCCAATGAAGAATGTTCAGACAGTGTTTTTAATTTCTGTTAGTCTCTTTATAAGTTGTACACGCACACTAGCGCCCTCTGCCGCTCACGTTCCCCATTTATCTCTAACACACGATTAGAAAAGCTCATCCATATGATTTTATATTTCAACATTGTAATAATATAATTTTATTAATGTTAGAACCACTAATAGTAAATTACTATAGCGCCTAAATCACCAGGAACCCAAGCTCAGAGGCGCAACAAACCTGACTCGTTAAGCATTATATTATGAACAAGGACGCACAAAAGTCATCACCAGGGTGAAGCACCGCCGAGGGTTTATGGTGGAAATGCAATTTGGAATACACTTGTCTTAAGTTTCTTGCGCAAGGTACTTATGGTTTCAGATGATCTTAACATGACAGGGAGTTCGCTCCATATACTGGGCTACAGAGAAAGCGCACTTGATCATGTTAAGTTTATTTTTAGGAAGTTGTGAGGCATATTTAAAAGATGCGGGAGAGTAACCAAAAATATATAAGAGTGGAGAGTTTAGATTTAATTCTACAGGTAACATTTAATTCTACAGGTAACATTTAATTCTACAGGTAACATTTAATTCTACAGGTAACATTCTAATTCTACAGGTAACATTCTAATTAAAGAAACGACAAATATAAAACAATGAGTAAATCAGCAACTTTGTAAATATAGACGTTAATATTATCACATGATATGTTTGTTAGTACTTGATTACCATCATCACCTTCATCGCCATATCATCACCATTAGAACAGTTTAGGAAATTGTCAACGTTATTACATGTCGTATCATTCACCTGTACAGTTTCTCTGCTGTCACGGCCAGATTGTCGCAGTTGGGCGAGATGGGAGGACAGAAGACGACGGGCCCAGGACTGACTGTCTGCCGCGATCGTGTGGACGACGCCGACGAGCAACGGCCGCCGGTCTTCCCGGGCCGAGGGATGTAGGACACGAGGAGAGGTGGCTCACACGGAGCATCGTCCTCACTCTGTTCGGGCGTCGTCGCCTGGTCAGACATGCATCGCGCGTTGATCGCTGTGCGCATGCCCGGGTCCCGTCTTTCGTTGTCGGCGAGCACGTGACCCCAGTCGCTGTCGATCCACCGTTTACGCTGATGGTGTTGGCTGCTCGAGGCGTTCTCTGCCGACGGGCGCACGCAGGCATCAGCCGTCGGAATAACAACGAGTTTGATGTCTTCCTCGTGAGCTGGCTGACAGCATCCGTGAAAGCCACTGTCAAGGAGGCTGCGCCCGTGACGTTGCCGCTCTTGGCGCAGCCGGTCGGCAGAAGGCGCTGGTTCAGCTGCTCGTACCTCCAGGTTTACCAGCGGTACCTCTGCTGACGACGTGTTCGCTGCTGCTGCGGCGTCTTTACCATCGTCGATATGTTGGCCGGATGCCACATGACTGTTGGAAGCCGACGCCCCTGACGTTGGCTGGACCAGAGACGTCGCTCGTCGGTTGTCTTTGGCAGACGACACCAGGTCGTTAGTGTACGAGCAGCAGGCATCCTTGATTGAAGAGCGCCGCTCGTACTTCAGCGGCACTTGATCTTTCTTCGCGATCGACCGTATTTGGATCTCCATCATCTTCATTTCGCGCAGCAACTTATGCGGCGAGATCTTGCCGCTGCTCATCACGGCGGCACCACCAGTGTTGTCTTCGCCGCCGACGTGTATCTCCGGCTTCCGTACGTTCTGCGTTAGGTCGTCTATCGTCGCAGCAACACACACCGTACCTGACAGCGGGCTCGTCTTCGTTGCTGGCGACAAGGGCCGGGCTACTTTGTCGACCGAGGGCGTCCCCGTGTCCTCCGTGGCCGCTGCAGCTGCCCCACGCATTCTGTCCCCGTCGCTTGCTGTCCGCTGTGGTAACGTGACTGTTCGACTGGCTGGCTGCTCGGTCGCCTCTCGCTCAGACTGGTCCTGCTTTCTTTGTGGCTGCTGTTGTTGCAGTTTCTGGTGCTGTTGCTGTTGTTGCACATGCTGCGATTGTTGCTTCTGTTTCCGTTGTTGTTGTTGCTGCTGAGGTTTTTGTTGATGCTGTTGGTGTTGTTTGTGATGATGATTGTGATGGTGGTGTCTGTGCGAGTTCTCGACCTCTGGTGCGACGGTCAGTGCTGCTGCTGTTTTCGTTGTAGCTGCCGTCTCCGTCAGTTCGGTACTGCTCGTGTTCTCGGGTGAGTACGAAAGCGCATGCCCCTTATTGGCGGTCTCGGTTGGCGGAAGATCTTTAAGACGCTTCACCGAGTGATTTCGACTTGCCTGGAGCCTACCTGAGCTGTCGAATTCTCCTGTAGCGGCCTTAGCGTCGGCGTCGTCAGTTTGTTGTCTCTTATTGTATGCGCCCGAAACCTTGGTGCCGTGAAATCTCGTAGTCTTCTCCGGCGACTCCCGTGCTTTGACAACCGAGCGATCCTTAGTCGTTGTGTTCTCGCGGGCAGCTGCAGTGGCCGAACAGGTTTCCTGTACAAGTTTCTGTGGCGTCTCCTTAGAAGTCCCACTTTCCTTAGACATTCTAGACGGGGTGGTCTTTTTCTCGCCAGAAGAACTACAGTTCGGTGATTTCTCCCTCACCGCATTTGCGTTGAGAGTGCACTGCGACTGCGTGCTGCTAGCGATGGACTCCAGCGCAGTGGTCGAGTAGTTCGTGTCTGACAGACACCGCTCGATGGTTAGGATTGAGAGCCGGGCTGAAGCCCCGTCGTCTGGCACAACGACATGTCGACGAATTGGATCCGTGTCCTGCTTTCGCAGAAGCAACAGCAACTGTTGCAGTTGCTGTTGCTGTTTTTGTCTTTGTTGTGTGCGGTGCGTATGTTGTTGTTGTGTGCGGTGCTGACAATGTGGTATGTGCTGATGTTTCAGCTGCAGTGGCTGCAGCTGTCGTTTCCGTTGTTGTATCAGCTGTATGCGCTGCAACTGCCGCAGCTGGTGAATGTGCATCAACAGCAATTGCTGGTTTCGTTCCTTTCTCTGTATCACGGGCTCTGACATTTGCTTCTCCTCTATTTCCTGCTGTTTTTCCTCCTGTTCTTCTGCCTCCTGCGTATCCGCCCCCTTCTCTTCGTTTACCCGCGTCTCCTCCCCTTCCCCTTCCCCCTCCTCCTCCCTCTGCACCTGCCCCTCCCACTCCTGCTCCGTCTGGGCGCCATGGGCGTCTGGCTGCGTTATACAGCCGTCTGCCGCCGATGAATCGACGGTGACAGCAGTGCCGTCGGTGATCGTCATGTCGACCATGCCATCAACATCGACGCTCGACTCCGGTTCATGAGTCGTTATAGTCGCCGCGGTCGTCGACGGCTCGGCGGTCTCCAGCAAGTCCGGCCGGAGGGGTGATGTTGGCCACGTCTCCCTGTCGTCCTCGGTGGCCGGTGCCTCAGTGGCGACCGCTTCCCCCTCCACCTGACCGCCGCTGCCTCCTGCCGCCCTAGCGTCACAGCCCGGCTCCACCGTTTCCTGAATGCACGCCGCCGGAGAACTCTCGATCGCCATAGCCGCTGTCGTCTCTTGTACGGCCGAGTCGATAACATCGTCGGTGTGTATCTGAAGGGGTATCAAGACTTTCGGCAATGACTGCACAGTATTATTATTATAACTACTACTACTACTACTACTACTACTACTACTACTACTACTAGTAGTAGTAGTAGTAGTAGTAGTAGTAGTAGTAGTAGTAGTAGTAGTAGTAGTAGTAGTATCATTATTACCCCTACTGCTGCTGCTGTTGTTATTGCTGTTGTTGGTGGTGGCGATGGTAGTGTCGGTGGTGCTGTGTGCGTGTTGACTGAAGTTATTGTTGTCAGTGTTGTTGTTGTTGTTGTTGTTGTTGTTGTTGTTGTTGTTGTTGTTGTTGTGCTACTGCTGCTGCTGCTGCTGGCGATGGTGCTGTTGGAGGTGGTGGTGGTGTTGTTGTGGTGGTGGTGGCGATGGTGTTGTTGGAGGTGGTAGTGGTGTTGTGGTGGTGGTGGTGGTGGCGATGGTGTTGTTGGAGGTGGTAGTGGTGTTGTGGTGGTTGTGGTGGTGGTGGTGGTGGTGGTGGCGGTGGCGGTTGTGGTGGTGGTGGCGGTGGTGACAGAAGCAGCAGAAACGACAACACCAACAGTGGTAATAGTCATACATACAACTGTGTTGTCCCAACACTATATTGCTCCTCTTGATGCTTCGTTGTGTAAGAAGTTAAAGAAGGATGTTTGACACACACCTGGAGCGCCTGGAGCGCCTGGAACGCCTGGAGCACCTGGGTGCCAGGCAGCTTGTCCCAGCAACTGTCCAGGCGACCAACGAGAGGTTGAACCTGCCGACCAGACAGGTGGCGACGCCGGCGGTCCCCGCGAAGGCGAGACCATGGTGGTCTCAGAAACGACATGCCGCAAAACACGACGATAGCGATCGCAACCTGATGAAACACAGCACGGCGACGTTAGTATTGCAAGTGTGCCAAGAGGAGAACGATAATAAGGGGAAATGAAGACGTATTCAATGGGATGAGAAAACAATTACAGCGATAATCCAGACGTTATGAGTATTGTTGGTACTGTGCCCATCAGCACGACGGCGAAGTCATGCTGCACGACGTAGACCCACCCCCGGGGGGGTACTTCCATACCAAAACGGTGGGGGTGTGCCACCAGAGCCCCATGGAGCACATGGGGAGAGAGAGAGAAATCAAGAAATTTAGGGTCACCAAGAGAGAATTATTGAACAATTTATCTAATATCTTTAAGCGTTAGGTAAGCCCGGGCGGAACGTTTTCACTGGGAAATTTCCTCTTCGGTGAAATAGAGAATTATCAGATTTAAATGGGGCACAAAGAGAGAGAATTTACATTTTTTTCTTCGGACAGAGAGAGAAAAATGGCCAAAAACAGAGGCATTGCGCGGCACATACATGTGTGCCTCAGTATAGGGAGTACCCCCCCGGACCCACCTGTACTGTGCCCATCAGCACGACGGCGAAGTCCTGCTGCGCAACGTCGAGACAACAGCTGGCCAGCCGCGTGATGCAGCTGCTAAGTGTCGACATGGTGACGTTCTCGGGCTCGCACCTGTCCATCTTTGTCTCTGAACCAGAGCCACTCGCTCTTTCTCAGTCACCGAACCTTCAAATTCCTGCCAGAAAGAACACGTTCTAAGCCATTGGTCTTGCAAGTTATAGTTCTCATACGAAATCGGTCACTTGGAGGAAATTCCCGAAAACATTTACCAATTAGCACGAACTAGGAACTTTGTATAGCAGCAGCAAAGTACGAAACCGGCTCGTGTTGGCAACGAAGGTGATTGTGGTTTTTCCAGGTTTTACTTTACATGCCTCCAACAACCGCCCATGTAGTTAGCCACAAAAAAATTTGTCATTTCGTTTTTCGGGATTACTCTACTCACTGGAAAAAATTAGTTTGGCTACGAGATGGTGCGAACAGAATGTGTGTATGTGTATTAGTTATATTTTGTTAGCATTCAAAATAGGTACGATAATTTAGGAATACCCAGTAAATATTAAACAGTGCAGTGGAAAACCAACAATCAGTTAGCAATTAGCAATCCCAAAGTATATTCGAACCCACTCCCACCCCAAATATATCCAAACCCCCTCCCCCGGTTCCGACTCCAATGCGAATAGATTTTATCAACGGAATAAGGTTACTGAAACATCAACTAAATAAAAAAAAAACATTTAAACCAGCGGTTTAAAAATAGTGCAACATTATCAACACGGCGTTATGGAAATGGCACCTGCTGAGGTAGGTATGGGTGCGCTTTACCCCAGGAGTACGCTTTGCCTCACACTACACTAAGTTTTTTAATAAAATACGATGCTAACGCAATAGTCATACACGCATCCACTGTTTCGCGCCATTCGCATTGTTTCGCTAAGCATTACGTTGCGTTCGACGAGTGTGGCATCGTTTTAGCGAGATTGACCGTTTAAATGCCACAGTGTCATTTTAAAGAGCCACAGCCGAAATTAATCGAACTTGTGATGTCCACATTGAACCGTTCAAGATTGTCGATATGATATTGAACTTGAGATTGTTAAACGCTGTTATAATTGTGTAGAAAAAGGAAAGACATCCGACCAAAATTAGCAACCGTTTAAATGAATTACATTTCTTCAAAATTACTAAAAGCAATTAAAAATCAAACAGTCATTATCTTCAAACTATAATTTTGAAGTTGTTTTTGTGTGCAAAAAGGAAGATAGATATATCAATGACAAACAGTGACACTAAAAATGCAGCAGCCTCGTGACTATGTATAGGAAACAACACAAAGATAAGTCTGCTAGCACTGGCAGCAGGGAGGGTTTGTTGTCAAATGTCAAATGGCCCATGACCAAGATTTTTAAATATGTGCCCTTTATATAGTTGCCTTTTTAGTTCGGGTTCAGGTTCATATATCGCATCACAGAGACATTACTACGTTATTTTGAATCACATGACAACGAATTTCGCTAAATAAAACAGTACCGTTCGGTTCACTATGTGGACGATTACCGGCTTCCTTGCATAGCACTGTTGAGGCTATCAAAAGGATTGTCGACCATTGGGCAGGATCTTAACGCTGTTCTCAACTTGTTGTTCTAACGTCGGCTATCACGCTCGTTCAACGTACCTTGTTGCGTGACGTCACAGACAATATCGGGCGTATGTTATGTACTGACACGGAGAAGCATGTATTCTTCTTTTTCTTCCAAAACTCTGCCTAGCTTCAACTTGCTCAGGGTACAGGCAGACCAATACGCGAAAACAAAATAATAACTTATATATATAGCTAATTTTTTTTCCAAAGTCTTGGATAATGAAGCATCTGAATATTACTATTAAATGCATCAAGACTGTTTAGACTAACAACGTGTTGAGGGAGGAGTTGCTTATTGAGTAAAGGATGTGACGGGCTAAGGAACGTTGTCTCGTATTGATAATTTTCACAGGAAAAAAGTATTGATTTGAAGGTATTCCTACTAGAACATTAATTATTTTGTACATCATGCATAGCTTAATATCTGCCCTCCGGCATGCTAGCAGCCTCCATCCCAATTCATGTAGCATGTTTGTAACACTAGAAACATTGTGATGACGATGCAAGGCGTACCGGGCTGCACGACGTTGAATCATTCCTAACTTATCTATTAAATGTTATGTATGTGTACAGGGATCCCAAACAGACTGCTGTTCTCAAGAACAGTACCGAGAATACAAAAAAGGTGTTTGCAACGGAAGTATTACTTTGATACCATTTATGCGTACTGGTTTTGTTTAATACTTTTTATGTTTTCTGTCTTTTTTCTTTTTCTGTTTGTGCTTACCAGACTCAGATTTGTAACCAGTGTGAAATCAGGGATGTTGTTTAATATTACTGCTAGAAAAGCGAGATATCCTTCTTTACTGGGATATATCATATTTGTGAAACATTAGTAGATCTCGTTGCGCATATAATCAAATGATGTGTACAGTTGCGCATATAATCAAATGATGTGTACAGCTGCTATGCAAGTAGTATATATATATATATATATATATATATATATATATATATATATATATATATATATATATATATATATATATATATATATATATATATATATATATATATATATAAGTAATATTGGCTTTACAGCAGATGTGCATGAACTGTGCTGAGTGTGACTGTACTGTGGAGACTGTATGTTCAGTGGTTATAACTAATATAATAAACAGATTTTCTCTAAATTTTAAACAAACTGGGTTGCACTGTACAACGGATATGACAACTGTGACAATCCGAAGTCTGCACCAAACGTCTCTCCTGGGATGTCATATCTTGCCACTGGTCTCGACTACTGTCTAGGAGTTGTGCGTTAAGTAATGCTAAGTACACGCCGGGTCTCCTGACCAACCGTCGGCAGATGGATGAAAGTGGAAGTAGTCGGGTGTTCCCCTCTTCCCGCCTCACATAGTCAGTGGTACACCCGCCTGGGGGTTACACACCAATAAGACCGACCCGTTGACGCACTTACACTGTGAACAGCGATAACTGCACGCGCAAATGCACGCGTTGTATCGTGTAATCTGGTGGTGCACGCTGATTAGCTCCCTGCTTCTGAACTTCTAGTTGGTCTTGGACCACGATTTCCACACCAACCGAACCCACCTGTAGTTGGGCAAAATCCCAACTTCCGACTTTGGTTTTTTTAACCGGAAGCCGGCAGTAAGGAGTTATAAGTCGGGAAGTCATTACATACCAGACATATAAATAGTTTTTGGTTCGATTCCAGACAAGTGGTTGACCCGATTCGGTTGGAATGGGCTGGTGGGTACTTAGCATAAAACTGACAAACTGTTTCCTTCAATGAGCTCGTTCTCAAGTCCTTGTTCGTTGTTGCACAGGAACCCTAGCAGTATGGCGTCGGTTGGACATGCCAGCCACGTCATACCTCCCTCGCTGCTACACGGTAATCCGTGTGAATTGCTGCAGTTAATGGTGATTGCTGAGATGTTTTATCTGAAATCCAACCAATGTCTCTCTTCAGTCCTAGAGCTGGTCAACATACAAGAAGAAGAACTGTGATGGATCTCTTCATATTTCCTCTAGAAGTTAGTACAATGTGACGTGTCTGCCGCATACTTTGTTGTAATGGTTCCGGCCTGCCCTGCATGTGATATCGATGTGCTACCAGTGCTGCCACTATATTGTTGCTCTGAACACTCAGTCGTGCTGCACATATTTGGCACTTTACCTAATAATTAAGGTGCCATGTATGCTTGTCATAAAATTTTCACTAAATCACCTTTTGACTGAAACTCAAACGGCATTTATGTGGGCAACGCTACCGCTTATATTTTTATTATACAGTAGGCCGACCTGAGCACGTGATCATTTTCCTCCAACAGTCGGCCTGGCCTGTCTTTCATTTTTCCGCCGAAGGTCAAAGGTAATATGTTCGCTCCGTGTTGTGAAAATGTTTTTCTTCTCAAAAGTAACGTTACCTGGTTCGTTTTGAGACGATAGACTTCACTCGTCTTAACTGTAGCTATGCTAAACCATTTTGAAAAAATTAAGCTATTGCAGAATGTCATACATTATTGGAAAGGTCTATTATTTTATATTATTATTATTATAATTATTATATATCAAGGTAAAAGTTGTATGGCTGCATGTTAGTTAGTTTTCATGTTAGAGCACTTTAAAGACACCCCCGTCCAGGTTTTCAGAACACATTTTTTAATTTTGATCAAAAAGCGTACCTGGCCTAAAAATATACTAATATTAAGTTTAACGTACTTTTTTGGATCAACTGGAACTACTACATTTTATCAACCTATTGCTGGCTAGCACACAACTGTATCTTCATTATTTTGCCTGAAAAGGAGTTGCAAACATTGAAAAAATATACAAATTTGGCCACATTATATGGGACCATGTTGTATACTTAAATATGATACACTATATGCACTGAATAATGGCTTGTTCAAATGCTATACACACAGGTGTGTTGTCTGTGCTGTTGTGTCTTTAATAGCTGTAACTGAAGTTGTTTTGGTCACATCGTCCGAGAAGAAGGAAATTAAAGAGGAATATTGCAAAAAAATGGTTGACGGAAAGACTGAGAGGCAGACGAAGACCAAGAACCACACGGAGAGACAACTGCAAGGCACGGATGGAGAACAGGAAGTATGATGATCTGGTCAGAATGGTACAATGCAATTTGAGTTATAAGATCTACTAGTAAAATAGTATTTACGATTCACAAAAGTAAGGTAGACATTGTTGAGTATAACCAAACAATTTGTCTTCAGAATGTTGCCACCAGGTCATATATCAGAACTGCATAGATCAAGGGACTGTGTTTATGTAGATTCACATGTGTGATTAATCAATTAAACAAGCTTATTTGAAAATGCTCACTGTGACAACATGACAAAGTATCGGTTTGCAACATGCTCGCCAGGTGGCCGTTTTCGTTATCGGATTTGTGAGAATCATGAAATGTTCATCCTGAATAAAAAATGCTTTCACTTAAAGAAATAAAGCAATATATATCTATCTATATATATATATATATATATATATATATATATATATATATATATATATATATATATATATATATATATATATATATATATATATATATATATATATATATATAGATAGATAGATATATAAACGGACCTATGCGGGTACCATAGACATAAATAGAACACCCGTTAGTAAAACAAGACCGCTAAGCCCTTATCAGTTGACACATGATAAAGTGATGCCGGCATGGACCAGTGACATTCATGCTGCTGCACGGCAAGAACCCACTGGAGGCCCAGTGTTTATACTATATATACTTATATATGTACAGCACCTAGTCTTCATCATAAGTAGATGAACATTGTTGGACTCTCGATAAGCCAATGGCTTCCTTGTCCACTTGCCATCTGGGCCTTTAGCTTGGATGGCAAATCTTGTTAAATCTTGTTAAATATATCTATAGATATACAGTACTAATAAGAAATTATTACTACATAGCTATATATATATAATACCTTATTACGTGCACAATCTATCCATGCACCTTGTATATCAAATATCATAACCTATTAACTATAACAGTAGCACCACTACACATGATCGAAACTGAACTTTCTGAAGTGCTCTATACATGTATTAGCTAATGACTGCAAATGGTCAAAATCTCATTAAGCCCTGTTGGACATTCTTCTCTAAGGTCCCAAAAATATTCTTTTCCCATCTTCCAACACATTCCCCAGCTGCTCCATCACAGCCATTTCCACCTGCAGACCAAGATCTTTCTCGAATGTTATCTGGCCGACTTGCAAAGTCATGTAAAGAAATGTGCTCTCTCATTTAAGCTGTCAATTGTTCTAGTAGGCAACCTTTCACATGGTTTGTCAAACAAATGCATAGAACGAATGTGAATGTTGCAATGTGTACAGAATGAGTTACATGATAGTGGTTCATACAACGAAGAAAAGGCAAACGACGATCAAAAAGGGAGAGCCTTATTAAATGCTTAATAAAGGAACAAATCTTATTAATAAGCTGACATCTAGTGGAGTTTTAAAAATGGGTTACAAATATGTGTTGCCAGTAAACGGTTAAGGCTTCTATGACAGTGGCAGATGTGTGGCCAGTAAATGGTTATATATTATTGAAAAGTGAACATTTCAGTTTTTGATTACATTTATTGCATTTAAACTTATGACAACTTACACCGGAAGCGTTCGCGTTAACACACAACTAAGCTTCAAACTAAACTGTACCTGAGGTAATACTCGCGGTATAAATTGAACTTAAATCTGATAAGCGACGTCTCTACATCTTCCTACTAGAAAAAGATTTAAGATGTTCATAGAAACGTACATTGCATTCTAAATCGTCACAGAATGTTCATGCTGTGATAATACTGTCTCTTCTGGTTCCAATGTCTATGTCTTCACATGTCATTTACAGTGTTCACATTTAAAAAATATAAATTAATTTGTATACAGTACGTTGTACTGCAAAATAAAATTGTCACGTAATGAATGAGTCCAACTGGAACAAGTCCGATCCAACTGTCGACCACGCTTGTGTTGGTACTTCATGTGGAATCATTGGTTCTGGACACTGTCTGGCTCCTCTTGTCTAGACAGTCGCTGCATTGATTCACCATCTTCTCAATGTCTGTGTTAATACCGGGCCAAAAACACTGTTGATCTCGCTCTTCGTTTACATTTTTCTTGACCGAAATGACCTGTGTGTAGTCTTTCAAGAATAGTCTTCTTCTTTGGGATCACAATTCTGGTTCCTTTCAGAATCAAGCCGTTCTGAACCATCATTTCATCCCTGTAGTTTGTAGTTCATGTAAGAGTGTATGCACACTGGATAATCTCTATGCTCACTCGGCCGTCCTGACATGATAGTCTCTTTCAAAGTGCGCATCTTTACATCATCTTCATATTGTGTTTTGTTTCTTCCTGTCTGTCACAGACAATGAACTCTTCACGCCATGTACATGTGCGTCTATCTCCGAATCGAAATCGTGTCTTTGCACTTTCTGTATCTCTACGATACTCACCAACACATTTGCTATTGCGATGGCATCGACGCAAGTGTTCACAAGAGTGTCTTCCTCGTTTCTGGTCAACATGTGTGTGTAGCTGAGTCGCTCGTGACAATGTGTCCGTTGTGTACATGTACTTTCGTGGTACATATCTGAGTTCCAGATCATATTTCTGCAATCTCAGTCGAATTCGTCGTATTCGCGGTGGACAGTCGTTCAGCGCTTTCGAGAAAATCGCAACAAGTGGTTTGTGGTCGGTTTCCACTTCCACTGTCTGCCCGAATATGTATTGGTGAAATCGTTCACAGGTAAACTCCACAGTAAAGCCTCTTTTCCGATGGTTGCATGATTCATAAAGAACGTGCCCTAGGTCGCACTGCAGGTCCGTTCACATCAATACCATTTGGTAACTTAATTTTACCACCACTGGAGCCCTTTCCAAAGTCAGAGCCAGGCAAGTTTTGGATCATTCATGACTTATCATTTCCAAAGGGAGATTCAGTGAACTTGGGGTACCAAAGGAATTTTGTTACGTAGCATGAGGATTATGATTATTTTGCTTCATTGCTAACATCACTTGGTCAGGGTTGTTACATGTGGCTACGTGTCCGATTTTTTTTTCAATTCCAGTTAAACGTAGCAAAACTGTGTTGTCATCTACGTGTGTTGTTGTGCACTGTATAGAGGTAGATATTAGGACAATGCTGTGTTGTCATCTACGTGTGTTGTTGTGCACGGTATAGAGGTAGAGACTAGGACAATGCTGTGTTGTCATCTACGTGTGTTGTTGTGCACGGTATAGAAGTAAACACTAGGACAATGCTGTGTTGTCATCTACGTGTGTTGTTGTGCACGGTATAGAGGTAGACACTAGGACAATGCTGTGTTGTCATCTACGTGTGTTGTTGTGCACGGTATAGTGGCTAGGCTCCCTCGGGACTAGCTTGAAGCAAGAAAAAATTTAGTCAGGTCTTTCAGTCGACGTAAAAAGGTCACTTTGCGGGAGCTGCCGTCCTTTATTGGTACTTTGAACTTTGCCTGTAATGTGACTGTTCCGGGACTCCCTTTCCTGCGTCGTCTTAGTGATCTCACAATGGGTATCGTTAAACCTAATTTTCATATACGTTTGGGGCAAGAGGCACGCCTTGATTTGGCTGCTTGGTCCATGTTTTTTGGAGAATTTTAATGGTGCACTACTCCTTGTTGGACTCTCTATACGCCAGTGGCGTCCTTGTCCACTTGCCATCTGGGCCTTTGGCTTGGATGGCAAATATTGTTAAATTCTTACTAATGATCAGTGGCTTTCTTCAGAAGCGCCATAATTGTTTACTGACGCTTCATGTTCATAAAATACATGACCTGGCCGATCAGGCTGCTACATTTGTAGTGAGGATACTTTTACATGATCAGCGGGCACCAGTCACAAAACCAGTTTCATGCCAGTTGGTTCGTTCGACACCAAATATTTCACTTTATTATCAAAAAATTTTGAGGCTTACCAGATCTACCGACTAAACTCAATTCTTTCGACAAAATTAGGCATTTTTTTATTAAATCGACTACAAATGTTACACAAGCTCCTCCCACACTACATATCTGGACATCAACTAACCAGATTTGTGATAGGCTAAATCAGTTGAGGATGCAGTTTTAATAACAACATTACATAATCACGAGTAGCTACAATAAACCAAACACACAACTGATATTACATCGCACGACGCACGCACGTGCCCCACACTATTCTGGCTAATATGATCACAGGCAGCTGCCAAAACACACTACAAAATAATGTATTAAATACAGTGTATTTCCACGTAAATACCTCTTAAATAAAATGTGTCCATCTAAAATATACAAACCCTAATAGGTCGTCCTCTGTTGTGCATAATTTACACAAGCAACTAATTGTCAGATTGGAAGCACAACTAGTATGGATGTGTTTACACAAGTGACGTGAGTAGACACTGTGAGGCACGATTTTAACTCATGCCAATCCCGACTTGAGCTTTAATGAAAGGTCACGATGAGTGCAGCACATGTTGGTCGCTGACTGGTCGTCCTGTCAAACTGTCTGCCAACAGGTGGTCAAACTGGATCCAACCCCTATTCCCCAAACACAATCCTAGCCACAAATTGGTCTCACTAATTGGTTTCCTGGGGGTGATTACAAGAGCAATTTATTAATGAGACAATTAATCACTTGCGTAAACTGGCTTTAAAAATACTGGCTGTAAATTTTAGTTTGACTGTGCACAGTTTAATGACATGGTGTGGGTGAGGAAGTAATCCACATGGCTGACTGATTCATCACTTTTGTGCTACCTGTCCTCTGTCCTTTCTCTCCTCTCCCGCTTTATCTCTTCCTCTTCTTCTGCAACAAATGCAATTACAGGAAATAAATGTTCAGGAAAATGTCACACAAAGGCATGGAAAAACTATGATTTTATTTATGCTGCTCTCCTCTTTTTAAAACATTGAATTTCCCAGCCCGCCTTTCAAATGCAAACTGTTAGAAATGCTGGCAAACAACTCTTGTGTATAATAATATATTTTAGACCCAGGTGGTAGCATATGCACTTGAAGAAAAGACCTGCACAGTAAGTGCTGCCACCTTCTGACGTTTTAGTAGGCACATATCTGATCTCATTTTGCTACTAATCTGCCCGGACTTCAATTATGTTTACCTACAACACTCATACTGAGCCACTAAACCAACAAAAATATTTTATAAGGTAAAGGTAAAAGGTAATTTATACTGTGTGGTATCTGGTCCACAGGACCGCTCAAAGTGCTTTACATTTAAACCCTGGCAGACATGTTAATTCCAACATGTGCAACTTGATTTCTCTGGGAAGTATTCCTCCATACTGCAATTACTCATCCTCGCCACCAGGGCTTCTGACTACATCAGTACCCCTGGCAGATTGACCTTTTGAAACATGGAACTTTCAGTTGCTGAGTCAACCAGTAATGTTGCTCGCTCAGATTTACAGAGCTTGCATACGGGAACTTAACGTTAATTGGTAGTAGACCTGTCATCGCTGGTTGAATGCTCTATAAAGTTTGGGTGCTAGCGGGTCTAGTTCCCAGAATCATGGACCAAGACAGGAAATGGGACTAAGTACAAATTAATGATTCAATGTACATCAACACTTTACATGGGATAAACCGACAAATCCATGTTACAACATGTCGATCTGCCAGCGGTAGTGTAGTATTAATACCTCCCCTGGCTAGCGAGGATGCAGTTATTGTGTGAAGACAGGTCTCATTTCTACAGCTGAGTGAACTTGTTTTGATAGTGCAATATAATATTAACTGTGAATACAACTTACCTTGGCTGGACTTGGTTACTCCTTGGCTGGACTTACTGCCTCTTGCTGTGGACTTGCTGCCTCTTGCTGTGGACTTGCTGTCTCTCGTTGAGGACTTGCTGCATGTTGCTGTGGACTTGGTGCCTTTGGTTGTGGACTAGGTGCCTCTTGCTGTGGACTTGCTGCCACTTGCTGTGGACTTGCTGTCTCTCGTTGAGGACTTGCTGCATGTTGCTGTGGACTTGGTGCCTTTGGTTGTGAACTAGGTGCCTCTTGCTGTGGACTTGCTGCCTCTTGCTGTGGACTTGCTGTCTCTCGTTGAGGACTTGCTGCATGTTGCTGTGGACTTGGTGCCTTTGGTTGTGGACTAGGTGCCTCTTGCTGTGGACTTGCAGCTGTTAGCTGTGGACTAGCTGCAATTATATAATTGTGGCTTATTGAGAGGTTTAGAAAAAGACAAATGCAAGATGTTACAGGTTGCTCACTTCATAATCTGTATAAAATAACATTTTGTATAACTTTTTAATTTCTTTCTTAAAATATGTTAACAAAACGGATAGATGATAGCACTGAATGTGTTTATTTGAATTTTAAATGTTTCCATAGTGAACAAATGGCCAAATGCAATTCCTAATTATCAATGTTAGTGTTATCAATGTTAGCGTTATCAATGTTAGTGTTATCAATGTTAGTGTCATTAATGTTTTCTGTTTGAAATTTTGAGCCGTAATTTTGTAGATGCAACCAGTTTGAGTCATCCTAGAGTTACCAGCTTTTTCTGTCTACATTGACCACCCCTCGGTGATACCCCACAAATGTTTGCATTTATAATACTACTTGGTAATCAACAGAGCAACTTACATAAATGACAGCGATATGCATGGATGTTAATTTAGTCAACTAAAATACATTTGAATATATACAAGTCGCAGTCTGGTGTATGAATAAAAAATATTGCGGATATAATATACTGTGTAATTAAAAATATATATTTTGTGTGCTTGCCGCTTAAGGGCCAAAATAATAAAGAGGACTACAATAGTTGAACATAACTTGCTTACAGTTGTACTGAGAGAAATCATGGCAACTTATCTTGCTGGCTCATGAGGATTGTTCTAATGTAAACGACCTTACAAACTTGGCATGCTCCGTATCGCATCAAACACTCACCAGGTGTTCCCTCTGTTGTCTCCTCCTCTTGTTGCCTCTCTTCTTCTGTTGTTCCTTTCTTTACACGTTTCTTCTCCAGTCCTAGCTGTTTACTTAAGTCTTTGATGGCGTTGTTAATTGCTAACTCAGCAGGTTCGTCTGTTTGCTTTTTCGCCATGTCCAGGCAACCCTTAAACTGGTCTAGAGCAGCTTGGAGATCACCAAGTTTCACTGTAAGGCACGTATACACAATGGCAATGAACTGTGCATTAAAGTGTTGCAATAAGAGTCATCCAAGTTCACATACACTGTAAACTACATCTCGCACAACAGCACGCCCTATATATACACTAAACAATCAAATCTATATATACACTAAACAATCAAATGTGTTGCTACTTCTTAATGATACATTGAAAGTACAAAGTCTGATCGTTTTTATTGTAAAGTCACGTTGTATATTATTAACTATCCCTGTTCTAGCATGTTCACTGCCCAAATATGTTTTAATGAACTAGTTTGTTAATGAACTACAGTTTGTTAATATAATTTTACCATTATCTGTTTAATTAGAAATAAAATTCAAATTATATCAAAGCCTTACCATGTTATACATGCCATTCGAAAAACTGTCCATTTGTGCGTTGTTTGAAAATGTGATAATATTAATAATACATTTTATTTGATCCAAGATCATTTGTGGCATTTCACAGCATATCAAAAATTAATAACATGGTCCAGAATTATTAATCAAGACAATATTTATTAAAAATAAAGATTAAAAAATCAACTCCTCGAAAGGAATTGGCATACTTTAGTAGAGTTAATTAATTAGTTATATATTCCCAACCAAGCTAATGCACCTTAATCTACCCTTACATGGTTGGAATGCCATGTTATTTTTTACTTAACATGGCAAAAAAGATGGGTTCAAAATTACACGCAATATGGTACAATTCATGAGAGCAGCAAAGATGGTGCTGCCACCTACCGCATGCCTGTGCTACGAGAACGCTGGCATTAAGTAACCATACATCCTCTGCAGCTTGTTTGGCCCAGTTCTTCGACTGTTCTCCAAAATTCTTTGCCTCTTTGAAGCTATCAGTGATCGACTCCTCTGATCCATTATCCTTTGCTTGTTCGCGTGTGCCAAGCTCGAGGTAACATTTTCCGATCTCGTGATACAGCCATGTTCGTTCGAGCGGTGAGCTGCTCCGTCTAGTCCTCTCAATCCAACTGCGCGTGCAAACAGTTCTTAAGAGACGTACAACGATTTTCATTGGTTAACTGACGTGCAGCTTGTTGGGAGGGGGGGGATTCGTGTAATTAAACTGCCAAAATTCTCTGATTTTTTATCTCAAATTCAGTGCAGTTAATATTCGAATGTTTTAGATTTTAGATATATTAAAGTACATGTGTGCTATCATAATTAAATATTACCTAATCCCTAAATGTATGTGCAATCTTGGGCAATACAGATGAATAGGACGGGCAAAGCAAAATCCTGCTTTTGTTTCAGACTGTTGAAGACAACGGTAGCTTTCACTCACGCGTCTATGGCTTTCTGATACTCCTGTTTTCTTGCATACACACGCCCCAGATTCATCAACGCCCGAGAGTGTGCGTCTTCCGATTGTCTACAACAGAAAACCATAAAACTTAAAACATAGCTCTAAAGCTTAAAACTGATCAAGATATACACGCACACACACACACATATATATATATATATATATATATATATATATATATATATATATATATATATATATATATATATATATATATATATATATATATATATATATATATATATATATACATATATATATATATATATATATATATACATATATATATATATATATATATATATATATATATATATATTTAATTATTTATTATATATGTTTTACAAATATATTTCGACGTGTATATACATTATAGTTTTCTGTTGTTCAAGTATACATATGGACATTTTAGATGAAAGCCATGTGATTTGACAACCATGTATATCGATTTTATAGGATTATATATGACATTTCAAAACCTCGAGTACGCTAGAGGTCGTAATAACCTATATACATGATCACTACACCTGTTTAGCAAAGCAAAAATAAATATCGTTAGATATATTGCCAAGATTTGTATAAGCATGTGGAGTATAAATGATGTGCACATACATATCAAGACAGATGTCTTCAACAGAAACTCCACACTTAATTGCACCATCGATGAAGTCAACTCACCGCTGCTTGGCGACCTCAAGATCTCTCTCGTAATGGTACACAGCCGAGCGGTCCTTGCCCAACTCGAAGTAAGCGTTGCCAATATAGTTGTGCAGACTGCCGAGCACCATGGCCTTGTCAGGGAAGACCAGCTGGGTGGGGTGACTGAGTGCGTGCTTCAGTTCCCCGGCCGACCAGTTCTCCACGGTCTGCAGCATCAGTTTCGCTTGTTTCAAACTCTCCTTGTATCTGCCAGATGCCTGTGCTACAATAATAATGATAATAATAACAATAAGCACACTTGTATAGCATTTTGTGCAATTATTTAACTATGTAAGGCAGAAGAGAATTATAATAAAAATGGAATTTGGGAGTGTTCTTTGTGTGGGGATCTACATTAAGCTAATCTAGTTATAATAATCTGTATACTCTGTAAGATCAGAGCATTAGTAATTGCAATGCTCAAGATACAAATCAAGAGAAGCACAACTTGTGAAACTCGTGCCTCTTTCGCTTCAACAGTCAAATGAAGTAGAATCAATCCTATGTGTGACACTACAAAAAGGTAAAGGTATATATCGCTTATATAGCGCGGTATCTAGTCCTTAGGGTTACTCAAACCATTTTACCCTTTACCCTACTCGCCGCACTATTTATTCCAATTCCAACTTCTCCAGGAAGAATTCGGACACACAGCAATTACTGCACAAATGTTAGTCCTTCAAATAATGTCACCACTGTTAATCTTTAGCGACCAATGGGAAGTGTGATTGCAGTCACGCGTACAAACGTCATTGTAAACATGGCGGCCCCCAGTGCCACGGCCACGATGACAAATGTGACAATGCCTCAATTATATGTCCTAGTGTGATACACACGAATGTACGGCACAGTAATTTTATATATGTGCAATTTAAAAAAAATAATATCATCTGACATAACTACATTTGAGCAGGCACACTGGCAAGTTTGCTGGTAGAACATGTTGACAGTGTAACTGGATTTTTAGATGATTTTAATAGGCGGAAGGGTTTTGTTTGTTTGCTTTTCTGTGTCTCCTAATCCTCCGTAGCATAATCAAGACGAACAAAGCTAGCTTCTGTCTTCTCCACGTCGCAGCCACGTGTGGTGAGAGCGCCGCCGAGTTTGCTTAATTCCAAATTTGCCACTAGAGGCGTGCTAGTCGCAACAAAATATCGGCGACAAAATATCGGATAGTATGCTGCGAGCTGATGGCCCGACAAATTTAACCCCGATGAAAAATCTGCAGTCCCCCGACGAAAAATAGGCTAGTGTAAATAACACATTTGCACAAACGAGCAAGCAAATAAATGTCATAGTGGATAGGTTCGATGTTTTGTTAAATGAGTTTAACACGAGACCAGACAAAAATCGATTTGAGTAGGAATATTTAAACATCATGACAAAATATCCTGATGTGCTTCACAAGAAAGGGACCATATCACAAACCTCTATCAATCTCTTGAAGGTTGTCCCTTGACCACTGCTGGAGTTCTTTCTTGTTCTTGGATGACCGTTGCTGTTGTTGCCAGAATGACATTCTGTCTTCCAGGTAGCTCAATCCGTTCACAACAACATTACAAATACTTTTACTGGTCTCTGGTTTGCCATGTTCTTCTGAAAATTACCCACATGTGTCATAATTTGCATGTCACATTACAGCAAACTTGAACAATTAACAATTGTGAGTAATATTACTCGAATGGATATAAGGAAGAATGACTAAACGTGTAAATGCTAACAGTGTGATATATTTAAAACTGGCAGATATTTGGATGAGGGAAATTAATGTTATAGATTTAAAATCGTGTACTCTTGTTAAGCCAATGGCTTCCTTGTTCAATCGAACTTCCCAGCACACTTCACCGTACCCAGTCACAATGTTTCTTCAAGCTGAATTTATATTTACAATGACCTCATATGCGATGTGTTTATGATACAACCCCTAATTGGACTTACGCCCTTCCTCCAGGAGGTTCCTCAGGTACTCCCTGTCGCTGTAAAGGTCTCCCAACAGCTGTTTTATAGTCTTCTTCTCTTCCCTGCTCTCCTTCGGCAACCTCTGCCCACACTTCCTCACTTGTCTTACTTCTGGTTGCTTCATCTCCACTGTCTTCTTCGACTTCACCTTTTTCTATTGGCCATGCCACATGTTACATTACCATTGTAAAACGTTCAACTGATACATTATATAATACAATACACAGTTAATACATCTTAGAATACAATATATTTCTATTTCATGTATTTTGTCAAGAATATGAACTGAAATGCAAGTGAGCAAACACGATGGAATAATTTCAAACACAATGAACTAGTTTAGATATTCCACACTGAGTCATTAATACGTCAAGGGACTGCCAATGTGTTACTGAGTCATTAATGCGTCAAGAGACTGCCAATGTGTTACTGAGTCATTAATGCGTCAAGAGACTGCCAATGTGTTACTGAGTCATTAATGCGTCAAGAGACTGCCAATGTGTTACTGAGTCATTAATGCGTCAAGGGACTGCCAATGTGTTACTGAGTCATTAATGCGTCAAGGGACTGCCAATGTGTTACTGAGTCATTAATGCGTCAAGGGACAGCCAATGTGTTACTGAGTCATTAATGCGTCAAGGGACTGCCAATGTGTTACTGAGTCATTAATGCGTCAAGGGACTGCCAATGTGTTACTGAGTCATTAATGCGTCAAGGGACTGCCAATGTGTTACTGAGTCATTAATGCGTCAAGGGACTGCCAATGTGTTACTGAGTCATTAATGCGTCAAGGGACTGCCAATGTGTTAATGAGTCATTAATGCGTCAAGGGACTGCCAATGTGTTACTGAGTCATTAATACGTCAAGGGACTGCCAATGTGTAACTGAGTCATGTCAACATCAACTGTTGTCAAAAACTAGTAACCAATGTGAACGTGTGACGTAAATTACAGAACAATAGTTGCAATAGTTGCAATTGTTAGCAAATATATGCGTGTTTCAACCATTGTTGTGTGATTTATGTCAAATGCCTACCGAACGCTTCGTCATAACTCAAAATAATCGTTACTTGCAAGTGTTAGCAAAGCTGTGCGTGTTTCAACCATTGTTATATGATATACGTCAAACGTCTACCGAACGCTTCATGAAACCGGCTGTTGTACGTGATTTTTGTGGCACGAAGATGTCATTGCATTGGCACTGCGCTGACAACACTTGACTGGGTAGTGCAAGGAGTCATAAGCTCTTGCCTTTTCTCCCGTGCAATGCCTGGCAACTGAGCTAGTGTGCGCATAAAGGCAAATTCTTATATAATGCATTATCTAGCACTTTACACTTCACCACCTGACCGTTCATGCGTGCATGTGATCGTGCATGCGTGCATGTGATCGTGCATGCGTGCATGTGATCGTGCATGCGTGCATGTGATCGTGCATGAGTGAAAACATTCTGTGATACTCGCACAAGGCTTCATTCTTCACAATGGTCATTCATTTTTGTTACGGTAGGGTTTTTTTTACCCAAATAAAATAATCAAACTTCAAAAGAAAGCTTTGAGAATTATAACACTAATTAGTTATAATTCAGACACGGAACCACTTTACAAAAAAACTCAGTATTTTAAATGTAGATGATATTCTTAAATTACAACATTTAAAATTTTATTATAAATAGTTGCACAATAACTTGCCATGTTATTGGCCCAATAAGGTTTTGTTAGCTGGGGCCAGTAAAGGACCAACGATGTTTTCGTTGGTGTTTTGCATGCCTGACGTGCAAATTCACTGGATGCAAAATTGCCAATGATGGGCCAATGAAAAAGGCACATTGGAACTTCATTGGCCCAGTGAGGTTTTACTAGCTGGGTAAGAACAAGCATGGAAAGAAGGCGCAAGCAAACTAGTGATAATTGTGTGCTTTGACACTGCTGGTATTTGTCTCTGCATTATGGTGAGGCACTTTCTCAAAAGTCTGCCACCAATTTATAAATGATATCATAATACATTAAATTACTAAATTTACGTGCAGTTTTTCTGAAGTCGACTAACTGCTAAGCATGCCCTTGCCACGGTATTTATTTTTGCGCCAAATACAATTTTCCTAGTGCATAGACAGTCCCAAAGAAAAAGAAACCATTTTTGCAGCACATTTGTTGCAAAAGCTACAACTGACCTTCACGATGATGACATGAAGGACGGAATATAACATGAAGGCCACACAATGACGTCTGTTCAGCACTGCCTCGCTCAGTGCTGTCGTTGTTGGCACTGACAGTGTAGCATTGAACTACATCTGGCGTCTGGTGGTCGTTGTGGTACATCCGCTACGACACGTACACTCTGTACGTGCTCTGTACGTGCTCTGTACGTGCACCACTCCACACAGCAAAGTGAACAGAAGCAAAACAGGAACGGCAAACGTTGTGAATGGTTCGTACGAAAACTGACATACCGGTTTCTCGGCATGGAAAAATGACAAATCACCCTTGTTTACCAGCTTCACTGCCGCTGTGTCTGCAAAACAGTTTGTTATTCGTCGAATTTCGTGTGTTTTATCAGTACTAAAACTCAAAGCATTTTACACAGTATATGTATGTGTGTATGTATGTGCGTACGTACGCACGTATGCATATATATATATATATATATATATATACAGGCTGCATATATATATATATATATATATATATATATATATATACATACATAAACAGGCTGTATATATATATATATATATATATATATATATATATATATATATATATATATATATATATATATATATATATATATATATATATATATATATATATATATATATATATATATATAATATGTTACATCAAGCTTACAAAGCGACGCCACGTCGACGCTTATACTCCCCGCCAATTCAAATGTCTAGCAAATCTACTCATCCGTTTCTTCAAATGTTCGCAACTCTGTTCTGTATTGACTAAAGTTTGATTTGGTTTCTTTTGCTGTGAAAATAATAATAGTAAACCCGGAAAACGTAAAAGTACATATAAAGAATATGTATTTTGGTTATAGACTTATTGTATAAACTTCTGGAGATATGAACCCGAGTTAATAAGATTTGCCCTCGGAAGGGGTCGTCTCGCAGTAACTCACCTCCAATGCTGTTGTCGATTGCTTCCCGCGCCTTCTCGATACCGATCAGGAAACCATGAATTTCCGGTCGCAGCTTGTTTCCTCGATGATAAAACATGAGCGCCAATTCAAACTTTGTTTGGTGGTAGTAAGTCTCTGCTTTCTGTAGTAAACCCTGAAAGGAATCGTAATTTGTTTAATTGTAGTAAGCCTCTGCTTTCTGTAATAAACCCTGAAAGGAATCGTAATTTGTTCCGGTTACGTCTTGGTTTTGTTACTGCTGTTACAAGTCATAGCCTACTCGTTTGTAAATACATTCAGTGGGTCAAGATACGAAACGTGGTTCTGCAGTGTGGTTAGATATACTTCGTCTTCAGGTGATGTGTCTTGTAGTCCGTCCTTGGTTGTCATGGAGTGAGCATTGTTAGACAGATTGTGTGGATTGTACGAGGACAGATTGTGTGGATTGTACGAGGACAGATTGTGTGGATTGTACGAGGACAGATTGTGTAGACTATGTGAAGACTGATCGTGTGGACGGTGTAGGACTGATTTTGTGGTCTGTGTGACGACTGATTGAGTAGACTGTGTGAAGAATGATTATGTAGACTGTACGATGACAGATTGTGTGGACTGTGTGACGACTGATTGCGTAGATTGTGTGAGGACTGGTTGTGTGGACTGTGGAAGGACTGGTTATGTGGACTGTGTGAGAACTGAATATGCGGACTGTGCGAGGACTGGTTTTGTGGATTGTGTGATGACTGATTGTGTGGACTGTGGTAAGACAAATTGTGTGGACTGAGTGTGTGGACTGTGGGAGAACTGATTATGAGGACTGTGGGAGGATTGATTGTGTGGACTGTGCGGGGACAGATTATGTGGACTGTGCGAGGATAGATTGTGTGGATTGTGGAAGGACTGGTTGTGTGGACTGTGGGAGGACTGACTGTGTGGAATGTGGTAGGACTGGTTGTGCGAGGACAGATTTTGTGGACTGTGTGAGAACAGATTGTGTGGATTGTGGAAGGACTGGTTATGTGGACTGTGTGAGGACTGATCGTGTGGACTGTGGGAGGACTGATCATATGGAGTGTGTGAGAACTGATTGTGTGGACTGTGAGAGGATTGATTGTGGACTGACTGTTTAAGGACTGTGTGAGGACCGATTGTGTGGACTGTATGGGAACTGATTGTGTGGACTGCGGGAGGACTGATTGGGTGGACTGTGTGAGGACTGATTGTGTGGACTGTGTGAGGACTGATTGTATGGACTGTGTGAGGACTGATTGTGTGGACTGTGTGAGGACTGATTGTGTAAAGTGTGTGAGGACTGATTGTGTGGACTGTGTGAGGATTGATTGTGTGGAGTGTGTGAGGACTGATTGTGTGGACTGTGGGAGGATTGATTGTGGACTGATTGTTTAAGGACTGTGTGAGGACCGATTGTGTGGACTGTGTGAGAACTGATTGTGTGGACTGTGTGAGGACTGATTGTGTGGACTGTGTGAGGACTGATTGTGTGGACTGTGTGAGGACTGGTTGTATGGACTGTGGGATGAGTGGTTGCGAACTTAAAGTACATTTGAGTAATTAATTTTAGTACATGTACAATATCACCAACATTTAGGACAACATCATAAGATATTGTTTTAGTAGGTTTCATGCAGAATTTGTTGAAATAATGCTGGTTTTCAAGCAAATTAGTTTTGTCAAGTAAATGCTAGAGCGACTTCGGGTTGATAAAATAATAATTTGTCAACTAAAACCGACAACAAAATGAATTGCTGATGGCAGTGTCTGTGATGATGCTAGTTATCTCTAGTCATCACAATACTATCGCAATATCTATGAAGATGTCAACAAAGCGAAGTGTATGCCATTGTCAACTGACCATGATGTTGGTAGGGTCGTCCGCTAGAATTTCGTCGGCGTCTTTCAGGGCCTTCTCTGTTTCGCCAAGCTCCAGGTAGCATTTCGAGCGTGCGACGAGTGCGTTCTTATTGCCTTCTTTAATGTCCAGGGCCTGTAACATGTCCACAACGAGATTGAAACAATGCAATGAATTGAGAAGATGATCCGTTTTGATCCACATACTTGTTGACGGGGGGTCGGGGGGGGGGTCGGAGGATGGGAGACTAAGACAGAATTGACGACATTGTAGCGACAATGGACCGGGTAAATGGGGGGGGGTGGGCTGGGACAAGTGGAACGAATGGAAAAAAGGTACGTTCTTATATAGTGTTGTATCCAGTCCGTAAGACTGCTCAAAGTGTTTTACACTTCATCCCACTGGTAGATCTGTTCATTCCAAAGCCATCTCGACCGGTCGAAGCATTCAGTCACTCTGCAATTTCTGCGCGAAGAATATTCGTTCATATATCCACCTCCGTCTGTAGCCAGGTACTCGTTTATACAGCTGAGTCAGCTGTGGCAACGCGGGGTGAACGAAACTGCCAACATTTCGAAACGACAGCAAGAGGATTCTAGCCCGAGTTCTCTCAATTGAGAGTCCATTGTTCTAACCGCCACGCTACCGCGTCTCACGTCTTTCCAAGAAAGCGGATTCGCATGCTCGGAGTGGAGGGTAGAAGGAGAAGGGGAATACAGACATTGAGATGGGAGGACTGCTTGAAGAAATGTTTGGCGGGACTTGGAAGGGGGTGGAGAACGAGGGTGACGAGCGAGGGATGAAGGTGGCAGTGAAGCAGGATCAATGGCGGAGAAGAAATAGAATTCGAAGACCA
Organism: Lamellibrachia satsuma; assembly: GCA_033239005.1. NCBI lineage: Eukaryota > Metazoa > Annelida > Polychaeta > Sabellida > Siboglinidae > Lamellibrachia > Lamellibrachia satsuma. Next base: position 13,433,520 of record BSQZ01000005.1, on the reverse strand, counting down.
GTAGTATTGGTGCGAGCCTCGCCCTGGACTTCCGGGACTAAGATGAGAGCAACAACAAGATGAGAGCAACAGCAAGATGAGAGCAACAACAAGATGAGAGCAACAACAAGATGAGAGCAACAACAAGATGAGAGCAACAACAAGATGAGAGCAACAACAAGATGAGAGCAACAACAAGATTGCCACAAGAAGCCAACAAATGCCGATATGTCAATGGGACAAGGAAGCCATTGGTTTATCGGGAGTCAAACTATTTTTCGTCTTTGTGTAGCACACCCATGTTAATTCTTGGTCATGTTCATAATTTGAGTCACTGCTTCGGCTGCAAACCGCCGCCGCCGCCGCCGCCGCCGCCGCCGCCGCCGCCGCCGCCGCCGCTGCGCGCCACTGCGCGCCACGTAGTCAAGTCCCATTCACAATAGTAGTAAACTGGATGTTTTATAAACAGTAATTATCTCTCACCACAGTCAACGGAGAAGCCCCCATTAGACAAGTTATGTCATGTCTCGTTCATGTGCTATTATAACACGAGAAGTAGCTTCGCTGCATTAATTGGGTGATTACTGATTTTACAAGCAACGTGCAGTTTACGTGTGTGCCTTTTTAGAATTCCACAATGCATACATACCGTGTTAAAAGACTCGATGGCTTACCGGTACTCGCCGCGTTTAAACAAAACATCACCCTCCGCCTTAGAAATCTCAAAGGATCCTGTTTGTTCTTCGTTTTCGTAATTCATACTTGGACGTGTTGTGCGTATATTCCTAGAGTGCTAGTTTTGTTTATTTTGACGGTAATAACTAGTTGCTAATCGAAGCGGCTGCCTGCATGTGCTCCCGCACCTTACAACCATTGGCAAACAAAACTACGTCTCGTAGCAACTACAACCGGAAGCATTAGTTTGAGTGTTTAGTTTATGAGTGATGTTTTCTTTTACATTAAAACTGTGTTTTCGAAAATGTCGACGAAAATAAATCATGACGGCTACGTTATCATAGTAAAATGTATTGTGTAAGTAAATTAAAGGTTTACGTGTCTCTGACAGCTCTGTGTGTTTGCTTGCAAATGGAGGACGTACATAAAAGAAGCTATTGTAAACTGGCGTTAGCCGAGTGACCATATCTCAGGAGATGATCTGATTAAGGCGTTCTAAGACTGCGACACCGGCAACTTCCGGCGTCGAAGGCAAAAGCTATTTTTACGGTGCATTTCGTCGTTAAAAATATGATATTGTTGTCATGATTGTCGCAATGCAGTCGTATGCTATGCGCGCACTAAAGACAATCACGTTGTGGTATTAAAACAAGCAGATAACTAGACGATGCGCCACGTTCCGCCTAGGCCTAGGTGTATGTTCGGTAAACAGAACGGTGGCTTTGGTTCCCAAACTCAATCATAGCTCCGAGTCTTTTTTTACTTTTACTGGTTTATTCAACTGTATAGAGCATGTTACTGGTTTATTCAACTGTATAGAGCATGTTACTGGTTTATTCAGCTGTATAGAGTATGTTACTGGTTTATTCAGTTGTATAGAGCATGTTACGCAGAAACCGGGTACTTTATGTAACATAATACTTCAGGGGAGGTTCTTTTGAACAGAGTTGTGACGGGACAAAAGATAGGGTAACCTATGGCAAAGCGCTCCCCCAAGGAAGACTTTCAAATTGTACACCATTAAACTATGTTAACATGTCTTTAATGTGCTCATGTTGTAGACAGATATGTGTGTTGCATATTGGAAAATTATTTTTAGCAAATTGACAACCTAGATGAGTTGCATTTGAAAAATAGCAAAAGTACCCAAAAAACATCTTGCCCCATCCCAAAACGGCCCCCTGCACGGGGCAAGACGGCCCCCTGCACGGGGCAAGACGATCCCCTGCACGGGGCAAGACGGTCCCCTGCACGGGGCAAGGCGGTCCCCTGCACTGGGTAAGACGGTCCCCTGCACGGGGCAAAGCGGTCAATAGCTCCCTCCCCAGTAGTTTTGGTTTATATGAACGAACCACTGCCTAAACACTTATCATAATCACAGCCTACAGACTAGCAGAACGTAAATAAATTATACAACGTTGATATTATATTAAATGCATTAATCATAATTGGTCATGTATAATACATTTCATACATTATGATGATGTGCATGCTGGATGATAGGTAGGAACCATGTGCATGGGGACCGTCTTACCCCATGTGCATGGGGACCGTCTTGCCCCAAATGCACTACGTGTGTCTTGACACAAAACAAAACACAACATACTATTGCCCATTTTGTATTGTTTGACCTGTCAACTGATTAATACTATTATTATGTCACCAATTCAGTTCATGATTCATATCGTTTCATAGTGAGTTACACCATTTTACTACTGCCAAAATGTTACACCAAAGCGTATAATAGTGCATATAAAAGTTAAAAACACACTGATTTAAATACGTATGTCTCGTGTTGCTGAGCTTTCGGGGTAAGTATCCGATATATGTTAGTTTAATTTTGCACCTGATTTTGGGACGTTCAGAGTTTTATATTTTGCGTACGTGATGGGGGGTTGTCTTACCTCCAGGGGCCGTACGTGATGGGGGTCGTCTTACCGCCAGGGGCCGTACGTGATGGGGGTCGTCTTACCGCCAGGGGCCGTTTTCCCCCCAGGTTACCTGTTCTACCGGCGGACCAAAACGTCCCCTTTCAGGTCATTACACGCCACTTCAGACAGAACGTAGACCTACAGACGTTTACACTTCGCCAAATGTGTTCCAGATTTGTTTTGGCTCTGCCCGTTGTCTTCTTCCAGGGTTTTCTTAGCCAACATTGAGCGGTTATTTCTGCTTTCTAGGCTGGTTGACTTGGTTGCTTCGGTATGCTAGTATCTGACATTAGCACAACACCGCCCGTCATCTTCCCATCATTACATTTGTCGTCAGAGCCCCGTCAGAGGAACTTCGCAATCCAACTTTGCACCATTTGTGAACCACGCAGATGTGACGACAGGACAACGCAGTTTTCGTTCACAACGATCGATTGAAGAGAAGAGTCCCATGGGGCGACCACCTTTGTGTTGGTGTTGATTACTTAACAAGATCGGCGTCGCGTGTGGCAGATGATGGGACTGTACTCGGCTAAGACGGAAGTCCTGGACTCATACCATGACTAATCGATATTTGGACGCTAGCACCGTTCCGCCAGTTCCACCAATGCGACCAGTGTGTTTTAAAACGTTTCTTCTTCTTCTACTTGTCCGGACGACGGGTCACGTGATAGTTGTTGACCATACGTCTCCAATGGTGTCTGTCCTGACCTCTAACCCGGGCAGATTGCCCACTCTGCCCGTATGAAATGTATATGTAATATTAATAACTAAATAAGAAAATTACAGAAAACTAAGGTTTCATCCGTATGACAGTTTGCACTGCCCGTGTGAGTTGAACCTTAAAAACAGTCATGAATCACACATTAGGTTGCAAGACGACGAATTTACACGAGACACTTAAACTGGAATGTGTATCACTGGAGTGCGCCGCTGGGTGTCTATAGCGCCGCTGGGTGTCTATAGCGCCGATTGTCCAACGAAACCACTATTATGAAAATATACCATCATATTCCATCGAAAAATACCACGGTGTTTTGAAACAGGTAAACCATGGTATACCATACTATTACCATACACAATATGTGAAAAGCATAGTCTACCACAGTTTGTCATGTAATGTCATGGTATACTATGGTACACCATGTAATACCATGTAATACCACGTAATACCATGGTTTACCATGGTATTTCATGTAATTCCATGATATATTTTCATAACAACACAACCTAAAAGGCTAAAAATGTGTCTCCAGAAGCTAATAACAAACATTTTGAAAACTGACTACGCGGCATGTTGTGCACTTCAAAGACCTGGCGTATTTAATCAACGTGGAACATTATGCAATTGAGAAATTCTGCGTCATGTGATTTATTTGTTCCTGACAACGTAAGTAATTTTCAAAGTGGGATATTGTTTCCATCTGAGTAAAATGACTTGTAGATTGCTTTTCCGTCATTCGATGTACTATTTCGTGAAAAATAAAACTGAAAACCAATTATATGTTGTATTGTTTGTCTCACACATGAACCAGTTGGTATTAGTTGTGCGGTCAAATGACGGGTAGATAATAGAAACGAACGATGCTAGCAACGTCACTATGGCTACAGCTGAGCACAGCTGTGTACTAGCACCGTGTGACATATCGTAGGGATCTACAATCACTGCATTTACAGGTACCTAGAAGTTCTGCCGTTGTAGCACCATGGCTTTCGTCACGTCCGGTACAACATTGGTCACGTGGTGGCAACAGCAATGCTGGTCGACCGCCCCGACGGTGTGTGCACCAATGTGACTTCAAAACAATCATCCCGATTATTTAAATACTATGTACAAATAACACTGCAATGCGCAATGAAGTGTTCACTGTATCTTCACGTGAATTAGTTCGGTACTTTCTAATTAAATTACCAAACACCTTTATTAATAATCTGTGCACTCAGCATACACACTGTATGCGGTAATGTTATCGCTCCAAGTGGTACAAAGAACTAAGCTAAATCAGTGGGGATTCGGTGGTTGCAACATATTCATGGCATAAGTAGATTGTGCTCATGGAAGCTGCAAACCCTGATTATTACTGCCGCCTCCGCCGCCGCCGCCGCCGCCGCCGTTGCTACAAATGTTCCTGGGAGGGGTGCCATGGGTGCTGGGGGGTGCCATGGGTGCCGAGGGGGTGCCATGGGTGCCGAGGGGGTACCATGGGTGCCCAGACACCTCCCTTTTTCAGCTGGGTACACCGTTTTCAACCAGATACCTACTTTCAGCTAGGGACCCCTTTTTCAACTGGCCCTCCATATTTCAGCCAGGTACCCCTCTTTTCAGTCACACACCACTTTTTCAGCAGGATTCCAATTTTCAGCCAGGCACCACCCTTGTTTCAGCCAGGAACACTGGCTTTTCAAAATCCTGGATACGTTTAAGATGACACAGGACTGGACAGCTTAAACTGTAACATTCCTGTCCAGAGAAGCCACTTCTTACACACTGGCAGGAGTTCTCCCGATTTTCTAAAAAAAATTATATTATCTCTTCTCCCGATCATAAATTGCTATCTCCCGATCATAACGCAATCAACCGCCTAGAAGTAATTGCCATTGCTAAAGAGGTGTGAGCATTGTAAATGTGGTAACCAGGCATGGGTTAACTTCAATTGTTAATTTGTTAATTTAATTAACTCAATGAATTTAATTAAATTTAATTAATTAACTTTATCAGAAAGGCTAGATTAATTAAATTAAATTAATTAACTTCACCAAAAGGGGATTAATTGACAAATTCCCAATTAACTCTCAATTAAGTGCTCATTTAACAGTTGGTATTACTGGATAGTTCACACCCATGTTACACAGGCATTTCCAAAAGGTCTGCAGTCACTATTCCAGTCATTAGCCTGACAGAGATCAGGCTAAGGTATGTGTGAATGGGAGGGAGAACATCACATAGAACTAGAGTGTGCTGGTCATTCAGGCACCTAAGAGCTGGAGGAAAGGCCTAGACACTAGAATATTCTCTGGTAGTGTGCAAAGTTGACAAATGATGGCTTCTGCAAACTCTGTCTAAAGTAAGCATGTTTGGCTGGCAACTCGCAGCCAAGTGGACCTATGCATTGGATTATGTATATGTATTTTTCTGTACATCTGCAAGTGTACATATAACATATAACATGCAGGGAAAAGTAAAATAGCTTCAGTTTGGGATCTTTTTACAGCGCCAACTGGAAGCAAAAATAAGCCAGTCCTAGTGATACATAAAACATTTTGTGAAAATATTTAAGCGCTAGTGTATAAAATGGAAACCTAATGATTTAGCATTAAAACACTGCATAAATAACAACTTGGTGCATAGAAATTATGTATGTAGTTACCCAGTTTTGCTAATTTGGTGGTGGAATACTGGAGGAAACTCCACACCCTGCAAACCTTCAGCCACAACTTTACATTCCTTTCAGAAAAAAACACCAATTTTAACAAACACTTTTAAAATGTGATCAAATACTCCATGAACAAATGTTTTGGTATATAAATATTGTATAAGCATAATTGTACAAGTTAATTGTATAAGTTAACTCAGGCCCCATGCCTGGTGGTAACATTGTTTATACTATAAAAACATCACACCACTACCACACCACCACAACACACCACCACCACACCACCACACCACCATGTACAAACACTACTCCAGTATCGGCATAGCTGATTCAAATAATCTCCTACTCGGTCAGATCTAAACATGGATATCTCCCGGTTCGATTGACCTCTGTGGTGGCACTATGCATGTGGTGGCACTATGCATGTCTGCAATATACATGGCTATGAGCAGCGAAACTAGCAGCTGGCATATGTTGCGCATAAATTAATAAAGGTCGAATGACATCGAATGTATTTTTTATCTAGTAATTACACAACATGTAAAATAGAAAACAACATGACAATACCACAAATTAGCTACTGGCCTGTTTGTGCTAACTGGCAGGATAAAAATAATTTTTTTATAAAAGGTATAAAGGCGATATCTTAAGGTATTCACAAATCACAACTTATACATGTATACATAAACAATGCGTCGATAAATGTGTAAATATTCTCCATCGTGTATTATAATAAATATATCAGCAATTCAAATATAATATAGCCGTTTCCAAAGTGTCACTTCTGGCGAGGGCAGAGACCCACTTCTGGCGAGGGCAGAGACCCACTTCTGGCGAGGGCAGACACCCACTTCTGGCGAGGGCAGAGACCCACTTTCACTCCTGTGCCTAGTCGACCGTCGCTACCGTCTCATCATCCTTATTTTCTACCGCCGCTTCTTTGGCGTCGTCTGCCTTTTCCTGTTCTCCGCCTGTTGTGGGAAACAAGACTGCACTGAACACACGATCCAATCTGTCAGTCTTATGCCATTTCACGTCGACGTTACGGTAAAGAAAAGTTATATTTTATATTAAAAAAATGTCTACCTTTCCCATTGCGTAAACTTGTACTTATTAGATAGCAGTTAAACTAACTAGAAACCTTGATAACGAACTCTCTTTTGTATGTACGTACATGCATGCATGGAAACATACAGTATCCATTACAGCTGCTTTTCCGTGTAAGAGTATACGAAGATGATTAGCTAACCTTTTGCATCAGGCGTCTCTTCCTTTCGAGTTGGACTTGAGGCTTCTTGTCGCTTTTCTTCCTCTGCAACACGGAACATCAAGAAATTCTGAAGATAGTTGCAAGAGGATATAGCAACACGTCAGCCCAGACATGGTTTCATCATAGCGCCTATTAATCCGGCAATTAGTATCATAATGAAACGCCACAACAGCATTAACGCAGAGTTATCTTAAGAGTTCATAAATCCGACAGTGTTATTCGTTATTACCGACTGAAAGTATTTCGGCAAAATGGTAAATAATTATATCTAAATTGGTATTCTCCTAGTAAGTACTCTTTGAATAGTTCGGTACTGTACCACAGTACGTCTCCTCGTGAGCATCTTTAAAGGGACATTGATTTGCATGCGTTAAAATTAACTAAGATATTTCGAAAGGAAACAGAGCGTGAAGATTAGTAGTTGCGTATATGGTATTTGCATATTTGCCATTATAAATTGTCTTCCAAAATACTAACAAAACGCCAGATTCACAACTAACATGTCACGTATGGGTGTACTATATACGCATACATTCATTAATGTGCATCAAAGTAGACAATGTACAAAGCCACATGATTCTTGCTAAAAGGTATATAATATATTATAGTAAATGTATGTCTTCTTGTTTGCTGCAAGAACAAAGCATGAAATAAAATAGATAGTTTAACTGCGTTGGCATCTGCTGTCGTGGTCGGTATGGTTGGTGCCGATACGACTTTCTGAATGAGACAGCACAAGAAACAGTCAAACACTTATATACATGACACGATGCCACGGAGTAGACCGATGGGTCAGAACTCGTCTAAAAAGAACTATCGATGTATTACATCGCTTTGGCGATCAACTGTGTCTTCGCTAGTACACATCATCGTTGCAAATCGTTCACGTTAACTACACATCATCAATGCATCATGCATGAGACTAGATCAATCTTCTACAACTGTACAAATCATAGACTCGACTAGGCTGCTACCCCCATATGCCTAATAAATTAACTATGTATCCTTCTATGGACTACGACACACACCGACAAAACACCAACGAAGTGCCTGATTCAACAATTAATGACATGATCTTCGAGAAGTAACTTCGCCTATTGACCACGTTACGTAACTGCGGTAGGATTGCAAAGGTGCTACTTTCCACGTACCAGCAAGGCATACCACACGGGGAGATTGTGTCTTCTGGAGATCATATCATCAAATCATAGCAATAAAGCAACGTAGTTGCATAACTAAAACCTGGAGAATCTAATGCACGCTGCCTATCTACTACTTCTAGTAACAATAGACCCATATGTATCGTAACATGCAGCCGTGAACAGAGACACCCAGAGACCTGACGCATACGCCACTTCTCCATCTACTTTTTAAGCAATGTCGTACGACCTTTGTTGACCTTCGTTGACTTTCGCTTACCTTTATCGCCATCTGAGCCAGCGTGCAGACATGAAGCAACAAAAGTGCACCTCTATAGAAACGGCATCCACACAATGCTTCACGATGAAGCTTACAAACACACAAATTATTTATGAACTCATCACGACGCATCTGTTGTTAAACTGGTGGCGCGATGATGCTGACGCTCACCGCTTAGGGTATGACTTCATCGGATAAAGATGGTCGTAAGTTGAGATCCCTGGCCAAAATTATATAAATGTCGCATGCATGTCAAATGTTACAACTAAAAATCGCTTTCATGCAATGTGTGTTTGAACACTGATGTGAACAGGAACAATTGGATGACATTAAACCAATGCTTAAAATAAATATCATATTCAACAATTTATTGTTAATGCACTGGTCCATTAAGGCAGTGTTAATTGTTGTTGGGGAAATAAAACAATGTGTTAGTCAATCACGTAGAAGAACACGTGGACTCATCTAATGTATAAAGGCACTGAATGTAAGCAGTAAATTAGTAAGAACCTGTGCTGCCATCTCGGGAGAGAGCCGGGACGAATAAACCGTCAGGCGTCTGGTTCGATGTGACGTCACTTCCAGGTGCTTCGCCATTATTACCTTCCGCAGTGTTGTTTTGCTCTGTGTGTTCGTCTGACACTTGACCGGTGTCACTGCCTTGTATTGTCGATGCTCGTTCCTCGTTGTGACCACTATCCTGCACGCCGGTGCCTTTACTGTGGGGGCTGTCCTGTTCATCGCTTACATTGTGTGAACGTTCATTCGTGTGTGTCTTAGAAATGTTTTCTTTCATAACATTATTTCCTGAAGCCCCAGATGCTACGGTACCAGATGAATTGACTACCGTTTCGTCAACTTGTTTGTTTTTATTTACGTTTTGCTCACCGACACACGAAGAGGTCTCTAACATATCCTTTTCGCTCCATGTCCGAGAAGCTAGACTCATGTTTGGAGAACGTTCTATTTCTTCTCTGGTTAATGACCTACTAATATTGTCAGGTGACACCTTTCGAGTGTTCTCTACATCGTTGACCACATCTGGTTGAGCATTCGAACTGGCGATATCTTCACCAGGAGTAGCACTCTCCTTTTTCACAACAGAACTTGCATTACTTTCTTTTCTTAATTCTTCATTTCTGTGTTTCTCGTTTTCCTCAAGTGAATTAATACTTTCGATTTCCCTCTCAGCAGTTGTGTTCTCATTGTCTCTGGGTGGAGATATTTGGCGTTCTTCGTTGTAATCTCCACTCGTAGTCTGTTCCCCATAATTCAGACTACGTTGCTCGTCCTGATCAATAGATGATGGGCGATGTTCCAGCGTCTGCTCAGTTTCAGTTCCTTCTTCTGTCTGACTACTTCGACGTTCAGGAGTGTGACGGGAGTTTCCATTATGTTGCGTGTTCGTCATATCACTGATGGTTTCGTCTTGCAATTGTCTAGAATCGTCTCGTGTATCTTCCATTTCATTCCTATCTTTGGTATGACAGCTTGCACGTCCTAGCGAGTCGCTTCTTTTGTCCTCTGATAATTGTTCCTCTGTTGTATCTGTGATGGTGTTATCGTGGATATTTGTTGTTTCTTCCAGTATTTCTTCGCGCTCACTCTTATTATCTTGCTCTTTGCGAGGAGTGCTCCCGTCGTTATCGTTTGTAGACAATTTGATACTCCCATCTTGCTCATCGTCGTCCAATATCTGTTCTTCGTGCAACGTAGACAGACTTTGTGTTTTCTGATCGTAAAACGTATCCTCTTCCCTCAAACTTTCGGGGATGTTCGTCTTCTCTGGAGAGGGACTTTCCCATGTCCTGTCAGGAAGTTCCTCGTCTGCTGTCAGGTTATGTCCACGATCTCGTTGATCACGACGTAGGTTCTCGCTCGTCAGACTTTCTGAACGTTGTGCTCTGTCTGGAGATGGGCTATCCCACTGTGTATCTGGATGTTCTTCATCTCCTGAAAGGTTATCTACGTCATGTGTATCTGAGACACTTCGGGGAAATCTGAGCAAAGACTGCTGTCTTATGTCATCACCGTCACCATCTTCTTCTATGTCTCTGTGGCGGGATACTTCGCTGTGGATCGCTGTCATAAAGTCTGCGTTAGTAAAACCAGAGAAACAAAGAAAAGAGCATGAGACACAAGCATGAGACACAAGCACTGAAAAGACAAGAGACAGATACGTTTAGGGAGAACAACATAATCATGTAGGAATAATTATGTAGGAAACCAAATTTGTTAGTTAGGAGGACAGCAGGAACAAGTGAAGCGACTTTTAAGGCTAAAAGTAACGATTTCTTTCTAATCACCGCTAATCTACAAGCAGTCCCACACGTTGCGACGGCCATGCCAACTGGTGAGCAGAAGAACTAGTCGGTAAAGAATTCAGTTCCTGGCGAAGGCTACCGACAGAAGCCGAAACGTTGAGTAAGTAATCCCCAATACGTGTGGCTAGAAGAAAATCGTTACTTTATTATTCTCTACCAACCTGATGAACGTTTGTACGATTTTATTGGCTGTTCGTCTACTCCATCATTATCTTTAATTAAATTACCATGCAATATATATTTGTTGTATTTACCACTACGCAGTCAGACGAATATCACTCTAAGTGCAGGGTATGGCGTAAAGGTGACACAGAGAGGCCAGTGGGGTGTGAATGATTTGACGGTGACAGGGACTGTAGCATTGGGACGGATGATTACATTGGACAAATGGACGACGGTTGTGTCCAATTGAGAAGTATCCTATAGATATTAGCGAGGAATACGGTGGGAGAAGTTACCAATAGAGAAGTCACTAATGACCCTAATGGAATAGATCAACAACACTACAGACACTAATCTCCACAGTAGCGCTATGACGATACATCTCACCAAGGCTGAGGCACATAAGCAGAGATAGCAAGTCACAAACGTGCAACCTTCGAAGACAGCTTCACGACACTGTAAATGATCTAACGAGTTTACTATATATACGCAGTTTCTGCTACAAGAAAACAGACATTGTCTATTACATAGAACATATGTACAATACCTTCTCCTTCAAAGTCGTCCTCATAATTGTCGTATTCTTAAGAAACAAAGAGTGCAACATATAAAGATTTATGTGTGAAACCAATCCACCATTTCTAAAACAAACTGTTATTAGTATCAACAGTTGTACTATCCCTACGTATGATTGTTCGGTGAAACCAGCTGAAATTATTATTTTAAAGTCGCCATCCACAAGACGATTGTAGCTATATTTTGTTTTACTATGCTAAGTAATTCAACTGACGTTACGTTTGAGACATGCACATATCTTCTTCCTAATTCCGCCTAGCCTCAGCGTGCTGGGGACACAGGTGACATGTCTTCTCGTAAACAAGGTTAAATAAACTCGTACCGGGTGAGTTTTCTGGCGTCTCCTCTTGTTGTTTGTCCTCGTTCACTCCTCCGACTATGCGACTGTTGATATCATCGATGGCTTTCTTGATCGCTGACTCCGCAGCTTTGTCTCCTTGCACTTTTGCCATATCGAGTGAATTCTCAAACTGGTCAAGCGCAGCTTGAAAATCGCCGAGTTTCACTGGATGTCAGGAGATCACAGTGTCAAATAAAACTTTCAAGACGTCATTCTCGTAAGTAACAAGGTAGTTAAGATAAGATAAGATCAAATGTATTGCCATGTGTAATCATTGCAGTAATACAATAAAAACATTTTGAAAACAAACTAAACATCATGCACAGTAAATGCACTCTTAAGAATAAAATATTGACCTTGACTATGTTGACACTTAACAATTTCACTTCGTGTTTCCTGTTACATCACATAAATAAGTCCAATATAAAGTGAAAGACATAATTATCACTGTCAATGAAAGATATAATTTAGGATAAAAAATAAATAAATAACTTGTAAAAAATATGTAAAATAAATAAATTAGGTATACTCAGTGAAATACAAATCGGAATGTGGTATTTGTGTGTACTGCAGATGGGAACAAACTGTCACGTCTGTTTTGATAGGGCTTGGACGGCTACGGGATAAAAAACTGTTGCTGAACCTGCTGGTCCTAGTTTTGATGGACCTGAACCGGCGACTAGATGGAAGGGGCTCGAATAAATCATGGTCAGGATGGGATGGGTCCTGAGAGATGAGACCGGCTCTTCTTAACAGGCGCTGCTGATACAGTGATTCAAGACTGGGAAGGGATATGCCGATTATTTTGGAAGCAGTTCAGTGACGTAAATTGAACCCGCATGGAATGGTAGGACCTATACGATAAATGGTGTTCTGAAGAAACTTGTTTAATGCATGTGTCTTTATCTGAATGAGAATTGGTTTTCGCAGTCCAATTTTGATTGCAACAACAATCAAAGGCTTATGTCCTAGATCACTGAATGTCACTTTCAAGGGTTAAACGGCATTTCAAACACGAAACACTTCGCATATGTGTTTAGCATCATAAATTAACGTATCGACAACACATCACATATACCGAGTCGCTAAATTGCCCAACGGAACGGATAGTGGTAGTAGGCGTGCTACTTAATCGTAGTATACAAAGAACGGCCATGGTGCTAACTTTAATCCCTGCTGTAAAAACTACTGTGCTGTCGCCTACCGTGTGCCTGTGCAATGAGCACGCTGGCGTTCAGCTGCCATACGTCGTCCTCAGCCTCTGTGGCCGACTTTTTCGATTGCTCTCCGTAGTTCTTTGCCTCTTCGTACTTGTCGATCTCGAGGTAGCATCGGCCGATCTCGTGGAACAGCCACGTGCTCTCGAGCGGCGTGCTGCTCAGCGGTAGTTTCTCCTCCCATCTACACAGCAACACGACAGAGTAGTCAGCGTCCCGCTACAAGAGGCACACACTGTAGTAAAGGTAACTTATACTGCGCGGTATCCGGATCATGGGACAGTTAGCTAAAGACGTTTTACACTCCAGTGTCCATCCTTGGCAGACCTGTTCATTCCATCTGCAACTCAACATCGGCCACACTGCAACTCAACATCGGCCACACTGCAACTCAACATCGGCCACACTGCAACTCAACATCGGCCACACTGCAACTCAACATCGGTCACACTGCAACTCAACATCGGCCACACTGCAACTCAACATCGGCCACACTGCAACTCAACATCGGCCACACTGCAACTCAACATCGGCCACACTGCAACTCAACATCGGCCACACTGCAATTACTGCGGAAAAACTAATCTTTCATATGTGTCTTATCGTAGGCCCCAAATGTTTCAGTGCGAACGATAGGGACGTATTCCAGCGATAATCTTTGAGTATACCACTGCATATGATCGGACAGATAAACCGTTTTAAAGACCATAGTCATTTCAACTCACACATCGATAGCTTTCTGGAACTTCTTCATTCTTGCATACACACGTCCAAGATTGTCCAAAGCTCGAGATTTTGCATCAGCAAGACCTCTGTAACATAGGCGTCACACGGATTCTATATAATATATCAATACATTTTCAACAATTGACTAAATGTACACTTTCATGTATATTCATTTTATATCTCAAACAAGTTCATATTTATAGATGAATAGAATAAATACTACTGATCTGAGAGAGATGCCAACTGTCACCGGTTGAGTGAATTTCACAACGACATAACACAGTGACAACGAGAGAAATATCACTTAGACCTAAAACTAAGAGTTTACTCACTTTTGTTTGGCAATCTCAAAGTCTCTCTCGTAATGCTCCAACGCCTTGTTGTTCTTGCCAAGTTCTAAGTAGGCGTTTCCAATACAACTGTGTAGATTGGCGACCACGTCGGCTCTGTTGGGAACGTCTTCGTCCGACCAGTTCTCCACCGTCTTCAGCGTGCGCTTCGCCTGCTTTAGACTCTTCTCGTGTTTCCCGGATGCTTGAGCTGCAACAGTGGGCAAGTCAAACACGTCTTCATCCCGCATATGACAATGGTGGACATCTACATCTCGACTAACGTTGGTCGCTGTCAGCAGCACTGTACAATTGGTAACACAGACCAGACACTTACTTCTAATGGCAGAATAATATGAAAACGAGCTGCGTAGAAGAAACTCGCATCAACGCAAAAACAATGCTGAAGTTTAGGAAGACAATAGTCCGAGTAAAGAACATACCTGAATAAAGTTATGATTGAGAGGGAGAGATTTGAGAGGGTGGGATACTGAAAGACCGAGATGAGTGTAGACACTGGATGGAAAAGTACTAGGTCTGTATAGTAAATATTATCCTTATTAGTCTCGATGTCTTCATAATTGTGAAGCACTTTAATGAATAATGCGCACTTCCGTGCAGGAATTAAATTTGAGATTGAAAGCACGAGTGCAGACCAGTGAACCTACATATTCAGGTTAACGCATTTAGAATCAGTGTTCACAAATTCTTAACCGAACTTCGTAAGCAGCAGCTTTATAAAAGAAATATATACTGCACTACAAATACATTGAATATCTCCATATTTGACCCCATACACTTAACAAACGATATGGGACACGCGACAAACCTTCATCGATCTCTTCGAGGTTCTTGAGTATCCACTGCGTGGGGTCGGCCTTGCCCGTGCCCTGGGTGCTCGTCCGTGCCGCCTTGCTGAGCGTCCTCGATCGCTGTTGCTGCTGCCAGAATTCCATGCGCTTGTGCAGGAAGCCGAGGCCATCAACGGCCAGCGTGCGGATGGTTCCCTTCGTCTCGGACTTGTTCTCCGCCGACTCTGCAAACGAAGCTTCATGTCAGGTAGCTCTCATGTCAGGTAGCTCGCATGTCAGGTAGCTCGCATGTCACAACACTGGTAAATAGTTGACACTAATGAATATCTGACGGATTTGATGGAAAACGTATTCTGATTACCTAAACAAATTATTTAACACATATCTGTATGTGTGTCTCAATTTAATAAGCTGATGAGAAAGTCGTGAACTGACTGCACCAAGAGTAAACTTCCCTCTTTATTTCACGAATCTCACAATGTATTACTCTAGGCGATATGTCTGTGTTGACGACACGAATTCTCACCTGATTCTTTCAGTATTTCTTCCAGGTATTCCTTGTCCCTGTACAGCTCCCCCAGCAGCTGTTTGACAGTCTTCCTGTCCTGTGTCATCGCGGGTCGCACCTTGTCTTTCTTCACTTCTCGCTTCATCATCGGCTTGCTGTAGCCGCCTGTTTTCTTTGGCTTGATCTTCTGTATGAGTCACGTGACATCACGTGATATTAGTAAACAACGTTGAAAATGGAACTTACAAAGGTCGGTAGATAGAATAGCATATGCATATAATCATCGTGGCTTAATGATTGACTGCTTAACTGGATAATATATTTATATATACTTGTTTTCGATTCAAATGCAACTCGATTTACAATAACGGAAGCTCAATATTTACTAACCGAGAAAGATTGACAATTACTTAATTTCACTAAGTAGATTAGTACATTTTTGTTAACCAAACGAAGGGGGATTTTAGTTACCGTTAGAACTATGCCGAAAACAACATCAACATCATCATCGACAGCAAGAAATTATCAGAGGGTAAGTAGTAACGTCACACGGCATTAAAGGTTGGGGGCAAGATGAGACTTACCTGTTGCTCGGAATAGAACAATTCTAAGTCTCCTTTGTTCTCTAACTTCACAGCCGCCGCCTCTACAACACAAAAGGTTTTGTTGTTTCTTTTTCAACACCACAATTCAGTTTGTTATCATAAGAGTAACTAGATATTTAAGTAAAAAAAAATTAAAAAGCATTTAAGCCCTTAATCTCAGAATCAACACTTGAAATATGATTGTACCAATTACACACATTTAGAGGACGATGCATAATAACACACTTTACAAGATATTAAGAAAGAAAACAGCAAACAGCTAATATTTCTCCCATCGCTTCTGATCGCAATGGAAAACAAACTTGACTTAAACTGTTAAAACTGTCAAAACTTGACTCAAACTATCTATTGTAAATACTCAGTCGGACACAGTTTGTTTAACGCATGCGCACCCCCTGCGTATTACCAGGGTACATAGCCACATACATATTACCTATCCGTTCCCACAACAACCCAGGTATGCACGTCCCTACCCAATGCCTGTTGTGGCGTCACTTCAAACGAGAAGAGAAGGTCGGAAAAGACTTACCTCCGACACTGTTGTCTATGGCTTCCTGCGCCTTCTGAATGCCGAGTCTGAACGCTTGCACTTCTGGTCGCAGTTTGTTTCCACGGTGATAAAACATTAGCGCATATTCAAACCTCGCTTGCTGGTAGTAAGCCTCTGCTTTCTGTAATAGACCCTGCAAGGAAACATACATATCATATAGAAATGCAACACGCTAGACTAGGGGTGGATGGAAAGTTGTAACAAGACGCCTTTAATACCTATTAGAACGAATTGTGCAAGCGCGTTTGGTTTAGTGTGTACCAGATATTATTGTACCGCACAATTAGATACCAGCCACTATATTTTCGGCATTAGGCGCGACAATTCATTAAGACATTGTAGTTAGGAAACATAATCACTGTGTATGTGATTATGAGATTGAAACGTTTCCAATATCGGTGCATATTTCGTGATGACAGTGACTGCGAAAAGGTCCTATGGTAGTTTCTGTAATAACTGATCTAAACAGCTTAGCTTATGTTCCCGTTAACTTACCTTGATATAGTTTGGTTCATCCGCTAGAGTTTCGTTGGCGTCATTCAAGGCCTTCTCTGGGTCGCCGAGATGCAGGAAACATTGCGAACGTGCAATGAGTGTTATTTTATCTCCAATCTTCAGTTCCAGTGCCTAAAACAAATTAAAATATGGATTGAGACAATCTTGCATACACCCATTTGCCAGTAGTACCTAACGATGAAAATAAACCCCGTGATGGTTAAAAGACGAACAAAAAGAATCATTGGTTCAATGTAATACATTAACAAAACCAGCGCAGTGACCGAATGGTGGATGGTAGTTGAAATAGAAACATGGAAGATTACAATCAAATCTAAATGAAGCTGAAATAAGAGAAAAAAGCAAAGACTACAATATGAGAGTTACGAGAATGTATTATATGTGTCTAAGCACACTAAACCACTGAGAAAGCCACGCGAATTGAGGAGTGTTAAACCCAACCGGTCCAATGTGAAATTTTAAATAAATCCATGTAAATGTATCAATGCAGGATCGTAGGCAGATTTGTTCTGTTAGAGGGCCATCCGAGCAGGCGAGCTGTGGTAGACC
Organism: Lamellibrachia satsuma; assembly: GCA_033239005.1. Classification (NCBI taxonomy): domain Eukaryota; kingdom Metazoa; phylum Annelida; class Polychaeta; order Sabellida; family Siboglinidae; genus Lamellibrachia; species Lamellibrachia satsuma. The sequence continues at coordinate 13,415,658 of BSQZ01000005.1, read as the reverse complement.
CTGATGGGTTAGGTTTTAAAAAATAATTCGGGATTAGGGACCAACCCGGGCCATGGCCCACCCTCTGGTTATGCCTTTGAATGGATGTAGATAATCCAGGTGCCGTAATAAGGAAAGCGGGTTTCAAGAAGCGGTCCTACCGTATATCGGAACTAATACGAAATAGTTGCTATGCTCGACGAAGCACAGAAGACGTTTCGAAAAACTCAGCATAAAACCTTCGTATTGAACTAACGTGGTTATCCTACCTTGCTATAACACTGCACTGCCCGTTTAAAATCGCCCGTCTTCTGAAACGTCGTCCCTTCCGAATACTCCAGATACGCGTCACTGTACGTTCCTTTCTTACCGCCGTGATCAGCACGCGTAGTTGTTTCATTGCTCTCCGGCTTCCCCAGGTCAAACATGGGCAACGTTGGTTTACGAATCAGCTCCATTGTCATTGACGAGCTTCCTCAAAATGTGGACGACAATAGCGACAGCCGTTTGATGCAAAAGTGACAACAACTGGTCAGCAACTGTCAACTTGCATCTTGCAACCATGACAACTACAGAGATAATCTGGATTGAGATAAGACTAAATCTCCCGGCGTGTAAACAATGTACGCCAGCAGCCAGTATTGACAATCGGATCTCGGCGTGTGCGTGCAAGTTGCCGCGATGGGGCAACGCACACAATAGCAGCGGCTTTGTCTGTGGGTAAGTCGCATTGACTGAAGCTGCTGACTGAAAGCAGACAGAGAATGTGATGGGATAAGTCAGGTATGTCAGTTGTGTTACCTTGCGAAGCCTTCAGGGAGTTGTATCACATTTCTATGCCGTGGTCTATGTACTGTGCATCTACACATCTGGCACGGCAAACGTGTATATTCACCCATTGGCATCACGTCCTGACGTATCACGTCCTGAAGTATGGACGCTGCCAATTATCGAAGTAGCAGCATAGAAACTGTGTTAACATTGAAACAGGCAAACATTGTGGCAGACTGTATTGATAAAAAAATAACCCAACTTGTCACCAAACATCGCATAGTCTACTGCGTAACTGGTAAACAGCTTTATATGGTTAGGGTTTTAGTCAGTTATACTGTATCGGAGCTAGCTAGGGCCAATCGACAGCTATAACTCTGGCACGTCCATCCAGGATCTCGGTGCATACGATATCGGGCTAGTGCTTGGTCGCTGCCGCCGTGATGCAGTTCAACAGTTGGATCATTTAATGTGGACGTGGCCAACACCTGTTCGTAGATGACGCCAGACCAGTTTGAGGGATGGTTTCTCAGTTGAGCGGTATGTGTACTAAGGAGTTACTTGTAGAACTTACTAGGGTGTAGCTCCTTGTAGCCTTGTTTTCCCCGGTTTGAGCGCCGATGTACGTCAGCCTTGTTTGTGTGTTCCTGATGTGGTTAGACTACGGTTAGTCCAAAGTCAACGTTGTCGAGTTGTTTTGTGATAGATGTTAAGTTACATCGGCCTGATATTAGGAGGGAGGGAGTGAGGGAAGGGGGGAGGGAGGGGGAAGGAGAGAGAGAGAGAGAGAGAGGGGGGAGAGATAGAGCACTAACATTGCCTAAATTGCCTATGTGCTTATAGCTATATATGAGGAGCCCAACAGCCAATATAACCAAATTGTTATATTGTCTATTGTGACTAGCAAATCTATATAAAATATTTGTCAATTATCTAGGGCTAATCCCACTGAAGCTTGGTAGCTTGATTTTACATAGATATGTTCAATTGCATCGTTTATTTAGTCAGATGCAGAAGTATAATCAGCGTGTGTGTGTACATGCTGATGTATAGAGGTGTACATGCTGATGTATAGAGGTGTACATGCTGATGTATAGAGGTGTCAGCCCACTCGTCTTTCTGGTGTTGTATTCATTGCATGATCGCAGGTGTTGAAAGCTATCATGCGCATGGCTCATGCCGGTGTTGAAAGCTATCATGCGCATGGCTCATGCCGGTGTTGAAAGCTATCATGCGCATGGCTCATGCCGATGTTGCTCGTAAACCTGACAAATACCTCGCCATATGCAAGGGCAATCTGTTAAGCATGTGCATAGTGTTGGGATTAGGTTTGTTAAAATGGATGGATCACGCAGGTCTTCGCGATAGTCCATGAAGCAGAACGCTTTTTTGAATCAGTGTAGACATTCTCCGTGGATTTTTGTTTGGCAAAATACATAATATTATTGTGTCGCGATCTTATTGACCGGCCTGGCATAATTCCACATTTTAGGGATTATATGATACCATGGGGATTCTTATATTCACAACGTTGATTTGTTTTTTAATAACATCAACGTCGTAATAATAAATAATAACACACGGTTATTTTATAGTGCACATCCAGTGGTGATACGTGGCTTACCTAGTTCCATTGTTTGTCTAATTGTGTATAGCAATATGAAATATATTAACTTCAATCAATTACATTGTAATGTCCGTCACTGCTGGCAACGTAATAAGAGTCGGAATAGCCTACTCCATTGTGTAATCAGGAAGCAACTAGTCACTGCTATGCCGAGTATGAACAACATATAAGTGAAACTAATATAAAGAAGATAAACATCGATGTGACAGCAGCATATAGCTCTCCAGTTCGTCAGCTTGACGTCACAAGTATAATAATAAAATAGGAACATACTATAGTGTAAGCATTTGTAGGGCCTACGTGGAGAGGGGTGGTCTAATGGTTAGAGCACCCGCCTGTCGATCGAGAGGATGGTGGTTCGATTCCATCTCCGCCGTTTCGAAGCTTGGAAAATTTCGTTCACCCAACTTTGCCCGTGTCTTTCGGAAGAGACACTGAAAGCTGTTGGTCCAAACTCCTGCGTTAGCTCAAGATTGGGCTGTTTGGAATATAACTACTTGAGACTTGAGTACCAGGCTGTTGTCAACACCCGCCGTTGTCATGCATGGTTACCCTCATAAAATACCTCTAAAATTACTTTAAAAAAATACAACTGACAATCGACATATAATATCGAGCTATAGGTGGGAATGTGTGTTTAAATACAACAGGTCTGCGTGGGTAATTCTTTAGCTAATATTTTGGAACCCAATATGGTGCAAGCACTTGGCAACTGGACTGTTACATAAGATACGACGTAACTGAGATTGAAAGAAACCGACACCGGCGAATCACAGACCCAACCACTCGAATGTGACGTAATTTACAACAGAAATCCTGGGTGTTTCAAAATGGCCCTAGTACACATTATAACCTTAACTTTAAGTCCCATTAACCAAAAATGGCAGTACGTTTAATTGACGGTTTGTGTAAACATATTGTTCTGTAATCTGATAACAAAATACGTCAATACAAAAGTCAATCCTCTTCACACACACCACACCACATCACACACCACACGCACGCACGGACGCACGCACCCCCCCACACACACACCTATATATCATATATGTTACGCTTTGTTTCATGGGCGTACTAATATGACATGTTGAGTAGCTTGACTTAATCCATTGATACATAATTTATTATGCGTTTACTACAACCATCGTTCACTGCTGGCTTTCCATGAAATACATACCGTGTTATAACTCTCGAGGGCTTTCCGGTATTCCCCATGTTTGAATAATACATCGCCCTCGGCTTTGAAAATCTCAAAGGACCCTTTCGGTTGGTCGTCACTTTCGCCTTCTCCGTACATACTTGGAAGTTTCTAAACTGTCTGATGTATAATATATAAGCTAACGCAAAAGTAACGATCTGTTAATTAAAGCTACGGCGAACAGGTGCCCCAAGTGACCATTGATAAACAAGGTGTTGTTGCCTAGCAACCAATTCGAACGCATTTAATTTTGTGTCTTTGGATTATAATAGTTGTATTTTGATTTAATATAATTACAGTTACCAGAAGTGTCTACATAAATTAATTATGACATGTCAATGTAGTAAAATAATTTAGACTGAATAAAACTTTCAGGTTCTTCTGGCCAGCTCCGTATGATTGGCCGAATTCGAATTGTTTACAAATGGCGGACGAACAGAATACAATAATTACTCTTCCCGATGAAGATAATGAACCGGCCCCAGAAGACGAACCGATAAAGCAACTAGAAGATTTTGTAACAGCTGAATATAGAAAGCAAAAGGTACATATTGAAGCATTATTAATGCGTCTCGATTGTATAAATTTATGGGTCTCACAAAGCGTGATAAACACCATCCGGCGACATTCCTTACCGTATGCGTAAGGCTTAACTTAAGATACCTTATACATACATACATACATATCCTCTTCGGTCTTCAGGCAAAATCTGCCTATGTACCGCTCTTAGTTAGTCTTAGTGTGGCTTTGTAGTCATATTTGACTGCCTGGTTTCGCCAGTATTTGTCTAGTCGATTTTTAAGCGTATTTACTGACGGTGCAGTGACGACGGTGTCCGGAAATGAATTCCAAATATTAATGACTCTCTGGCTAAAGAAATGCCTCCTTAATTCCCGTTTACTTCGGTCCTTGAACAACTTTAGAGAATGACCCCGTGTGCCTTCGTACAAGTCTTTGTTAAACATATCGTGCGAAAAGGTAAAAATGCCATGCAAGTATTTATACACATCAATAATATCTCCTCGTAAACGACGATAGGTCAGTGTTGGTAAATGTAATGCCTTTAATCTAGATTCGTAATCTACATGTCTCAGTACTGGGACCATCCTACTAGCTCTTCTCTGGACAGCCTCCAGAGCATCAATATCATGCTGGTACTGTGGTGACCAGACTACCACTCCGTATTCCAAAGTAGGACGGACTAGTCCCTTATATAAATGTAGAAAGGTTGTCCTGTCCAAGTATTGATATGTTGTCGTATTACACCCAGCAATCTATTTGTTTTTGACACTGCCTGCTGTACCTGTTGTGTAAATTTTAACTGGTCATCAACTAGGATGCCCAGGTCTTTCTCTACATGGCTACACTCCAGAGGATTTGCACCTGTTTCTGTTGTCAAAGTATAAGTAAATTCTGGGTGTCCATGTCCAATTCTTAGAACTTTGCATTTATCTGGGTGAAATTTCAACTGCCACTTTTCAACCCAGTCTTGTAATCTGTCTATGTCTTTCTGTAGGTTTATACAATCTTGCCTCATTGAAGTTTTGTGATATATTTTTGTATCGTCTGCGAAAATCTTCATGTCACATGTTACAACATTTGTTAAATCATTAATATATAGTATAAAAAGAATAGGTCCAAGGACACTGCCCTGTGGTACCCCACTTACTACTTCCGACCACGAAGATGCTGCTCCATTTACTAATACACAGTGTTTGCGACAGGTGAGAAATGTTTCAATCCATTTAAGAAGTTTTCCCTTTATTCCGTATCCTTTTAACTTAGCAAGCAGCCTCTGGTGTGGTACTGAGTCAAAAGCCTTCTTTAAATCCATGTATATTGCATCTACACATTCTCCATCGTCTCAAATTTTTGTCCAGTCTTCCAATGTTGAGATTAGTTGTGTGGTACATGACCTCCCAGCAATGAAACCATGCTGCTGGTCTGCAATTAATTTGTTTTTTTCCATGTGTGTTATTATGGCATCTTTGACCAGGGATTCCATGACTTTACATGCCACTGCCATCAAGCTAACTGGCCTGTAGTTTGCCGCTAGGTGTCTACTGCCTTTCTTAAATATTGGCGATACATTTGCAATTTTCCAGACTTTTGGTAGTACGCCTGTATCCAGTGACTTCCTAAATATGATGAACAGTGGCATTTTCAATTCTTTAGCAAGCTCTTTTAGTACCCGGGGATGTATGCCATCAGGACCTGGTGATTTCCCGATTTTGAGGTTTTCCAATTTCTTTTCCACATCGTCATCAGTGAAGTTGATATCATCTAGATTATCAATTCCCTGATGCTCCTCAAATGTTGGCACATTTATTAGGTCTTCTCTAGTAAAGACATCACTAAAGAATTTACACAGGACCTCTGCCTTCTCTTTATCTGTGGTTGTCAGTTCTGTATTTTCCTCCGTTTGGAGATCACCAACTCTTGGTCTTGTTTTCATCTTTGACCGAGCATAGCTCCAGAAATGCTTTGGGTTACTTTTAATATCTTTTGCTATGGACTGCTCCAGTGTCTTGACTGCTTGTCGAGTAGCCTTTCTTGCTTGATTCCTAGCTTTGGTGTAATCTAGGTAGTCTTTCCATTCCTTTGTCCGTAGGTACTTTTTCCAAGCCCTATGTTTCTTTCTCACTTTGTCCAGTGTTTTCGCATTCATCCATACTGGCTTATATTTTCTTGTTTGCCCCGATTTCTTCTTTGGGATACACTCGTGCTCTGCCTGTTTAAGCCTACTTATAAGCAATTCCCAGCTCTCCTCTGCATCAAGATTCACGAATTTGGTTTCCCAGTCATCTTGCAGCATTCCTCGTAATTTTTGATAGTTTCCTTTCTCATACAGAAATGATTTGCCACTTTGACCTGTAACTGGTGTTTGACATTGGTACGTGAATGTGATCAAACAGTGATCACTCTTTCCGAGAGGATCCTTTATATCGTAGTTGTTTACCATTTCGTTTTCATTTGTAAATATCAAGTCTAATAGATGTGGGACTTGGTTTACCCTGTAGCGTGTTGGTTCCATGATATGTTGTGTAAGAAAAGCATCTCTAATGCTTTCCAGGAACTGGTTTTCTGTTCTGCTTGCTTTCTCACAAATCTTTGAATCATCCACCCAGTCAATGTGTGGATAATTAAAATCTCCCATCATTAGGATGTGGGAAGCATTTGCCTCGTTTATCTTGCCTATTAGTTGGCATAATTTTTCATTATTGGTATCACTGCTGTTTGGGCTACGGTATATGCACCCAATAAGTATCTTGTCTTTTCCGGCTAATCGTACCTCTGCCCAAACACATTCTTCAAATGTTGCAGTATCATTTATGGTACACTCGGTAGGTTTAAGTGTCCTATGAATATATAGGCATATTCCCCTCCCGTCTTTCTCCAAATTTGAGAATAATTCATATCCTTCTAGTTGTAGTTCACATGGTACTATGTTGAACCTACATTTCTTTGGTTTCACCTCTGTGATTCCTATAATCATTGGTTGTGATTGTGTCACTTGTGCTTTTAATTCAGATAGTTTATTCATAAGTGAGTCCGCATTTGTGTACATACAATTTATTTTGTTTGTTAAGATGGTTCTAATAGCAGGATTCCTGTGACTCCTCAATGATCAGATCTTCTTCTTCGTCTATTAATACTTTAAGAATTCCGGTTCCTGTTTTTAATGGTGCTTCGAAATTATACAGAATTTCCTGATTGGACCGGAATTGGTTCAGGCGGTTTTTATAAGTATTTAAAGATTTTGCTTGAACGATACCAGGAAGGAATTCCAAGGCTCAGCCACTCTGATTGGAAAAGCATTTTTTCTTATATTTGTTTTTGCACTTTGAGTAAATAATTTGAGAGTGTGCCCTCTATTTCCTGTCCTGAAGGATACATCCTCCCATTTTAAGAGTTTAGGTGAAGATTCAATGTCGTATAGATTATGTATAATTTTAAAAACTTCAATCATATCGCCTCGTAGACGTCTATATGATAATGAGGGAAGTTTTAATAATTTTAATCTTTCTATATAAGTTAACCATTGTTTTATACAATGGCAAGAATGTATCTTTGTCAAGAAATTGAAAAGTTCTACAAATAATTTTTGTCATCTTTGTTGCTTTGTTTACTGCTTGGTTAATGTGGTCATCAAAGGATAGCTTTGTGTCTATAATAACCCCTAAGTGGTTTTGTTTTTCCGTTGTGTCGAGTGGATATATGGAGTTGTTAAGTGTCATGGAATATTTGATTTCTCCAATGTTATTATTTCCAATAGTCGTGTTTACATTTGCTTGGATGAAATTTTAGTAACCATTTGTTGCTCCACTGCTCTAAGGTATTTAGGTCATCTTGTAAAGTGCCCTGGTTATTTTTATCAGTAATAGTTCTAAATATCTTGATGTCATCTGCAAATAGATATGTATCAGACTTAGTTACTTCTGGTAGGTCGTTTATGTATAGCACAAAAAGTAACGGTCTTATAACCGAAACCCTGGGGTATTCCAGAAGTTACATTGTGCCATTTTGGTTCTTTACCATTTACAGCCACCTTTTGTTTTCTGACTAAGAAATGCTTCGACCCAATTTATTAATTCATTACTAATGTTGTAGCTATGCAATTTATTTATTAACCTCTTATGTGGTACATTGTCAGAAGCTTTTTGGAAGTCCATATAAATGACATAGATCTGTGTAATTTCCATTGTTGAGTAACAGGGTCCAGTTATCTAAAACATTTATAAGTTAGAGGACTGTAGAGCACCCTGTTATAAAACCATATTGTTTTTGGCGAAATAGACAATTTTCCTTCATATATAAAATATGGTTTCTAATGATCCTTTCTATGCATTTACATAGAATACTTGTAATGCTTACTGAGCGGTAGTTGCTTGCTAATGACTTGTTTCCTTTTTTAGAAATAGCTGAAATTTTCCCTGTATCTGTATTTAATTTACCATGATTTTGGATCTATATTTAATTTACCATGATTTTGGATCTATATTTAATTTACCATGATTTTGGATCTATATTTAATTTACCATGATTTTGGATCTATATTTAATTTACCATGATTTTACATTCGTCACTGCGATTTGCATTGTTGACATATTGGATGTTTTGGTTCATAACAGGTTTGGTCCATGGTTCCATGGGCCAAAACCATTTTAGCAACTGGTGTACCGTTATTATATGGTACTAAGTGTTCTCGGTCGCATGGAACGAATCATCCAATGGCAGTGCCAGCGGGTTCCATATGCCTAAACGACTAGTATTGCATTCTAACTGGGAAATGGACTCCATGGACGTTATTTACTATTACTTTCATAATTTTCGCTAATTTGACTGACATGACTATTTGCGACTTGAGTATTGTAACTGAGAAATGTTATTTTGCTAAATTATTAGCATTTTTGAAAAAATATTTTAATTGATTAATTCTTACTAATCTTGAAAAACATGTATGTGTTAAGAATGAAATCTTTTAAAAAATAATTACATATGCCTTAATTAACAAATGATTCTGCAAAATACAATTCAGATGGTGTAATTGTAATTGATTTTGAACATTTTAGAAGTATAATTGTAATTAAACTGAACAATTTTAAGTAATTGTAATTGATTTGATTTTTGTAATTGGACCCTGCCCTCTGTGAACTCACACTTTGCATATGCATATTTTCTCCATTGTGAGATATGCACACCAACATATGGGGATAAGGATCATTCCCAGGCTGCTAATGCTGTTCCGCTACTTGCGTCTGGAACTTTACAACATAATTTGTTCAGGCATTTCAGCTGTATAAAAGTTTTGTTCACCCTTATAGCTCAATAAACCTGACCTTATAAAAATCCCAAATTTCTAACAATTCTCTCTCAAGTATCAGGGTGTTGTTTGAGGCGTTTTATTGTTGACTAATTGACAAAAAATTTGTACATACTTTTAGTGAAAGTGACATCAAGCTGACCAGCTGGTCAATTACTGTTGTCATGTTGTGGACTCGGTCATGTTTACTTGGTTTTTCATCTGTTTTTCTTCCTCTCCTTGGTATAAAAGTCACTAGTTGCTTCCATTTCATGCCTTTTAGATTTACTGAGGACTAGTGCTGCTTTATAATTATACCCAACATTTTAACATTGAATGTTCAGTTAGGCTCAGCAAAAAAATAACCAAACAGTTTAAATATGCTTTAGAAGTATTTGCATTAAAAAAAATTATTTGGTCACAAATACATTACATACACAAACAGTTTGCAAGTGAGCAGTTTGTGAAGTTGTGTATGCATTTATATTTGGTATCCACATACAATTTGGAATACAGTGTGCGTGTATGTGCGTGTGTGTGTTGGAAACAGTGGATGGGTAGATTATATATATATATATATATATATATATATCTATATATATATATATATATATATATATATATATATATATATATATATATATACAGTGTATATACACACACTGCATGTTAAAATTGGGTAAATCATTAAATGCACACACAAACACACATTCATATAGAAAGATAACCTGAAGTTTTACACAATTTAATTATAAAATTAATATGATGATGCTCTGTGGTGTTTTACCATTTTGACAAAACATATTATTTGTTCAGGAGGATGGGCAACTTGAGCCAACAGACCAACTGAATGAGCAGCGCATTGATGCCTTCTTCCAACGAGCACTGTCAGAAAGCAGGAGGTGAATGGTGCCTGTTGCATTTTGGTATACTGTGATGCATTTACTTGTATGATGCATGTTAAGCTACACTTGTATCATGGTATGCTGTGGTGTGCAACTGCAGTAAATAAGTTCTTATCACATAAAGTAGATGCATTTCAATCACATGGATTGAGATAAATATAAATTACTTATTCTGTCAGGCATGGTAAAATGGTGCAACCATTTCACAAAAACAGTTTTACTATTATTTAAGATTTTTTAAAGAATGATCAGATCTCTTCCATAAAGTCTTGTTAGTGTAACAAACACCAAACACTGGTTATGGAAAACTTATCCCACTACTCTGTTGATGTGCCCACCTTTTTGAGAATCCACCTCCTAACAATTTTTAGGACCAATCTGCCACTTTCTGCCACACAAGCATTATCAAGCACAAGGTTATTCTTACCAAGACAGTTCCATCCTGATGTATCCGCAACAAAATAGCATTTTTTGTTATTCTGTTCTTGCAGATATAGGCCGTGTATATGGACCATTGGGTGATGTAGTGTGTTCTGCCCTAACTAATTGCCTGTGTTGCTGCTGTAGAATGAGCGAAGAAGTCTGCAAGTCTGAGCGCAAGATGTCTGACCTGCACATGGAGCTTGGTGCTGCAACATTCGAGTCATGGACAAACGAACATGCAGCTGAAGTGTTGGTGCCGCAGCCCAACCACATGGCCGAGCCAATGCTCTGAGTGCCTTCATCCCTGTCAGTTGTCAAGGAGCCGATATTATGTTCAGAATATCATAAATCCAATTTTGCGAATATGGTCAAATAAGTCTTGTCTGCTGTGTTGTGAACTAAAAGATCTCATGTCCAGTGCAATTTATTCTACATTCCAGCCAAGTAACTGACCAGCAAGAAACATTGCAAGGATTGACGTGGATAATTTGTGTATTTATGTGTCTCAAAACTGAGCAAACACTGGGCAAGTGTAAATGTGATTGAACACTTACTGAACGTACCCGAGGGATTACGGTGTGGGCACTTTAACTAGTTCCAGTGACAGAAGTACTGCACTACTTCTGGTGCATGTGTCACTCAAGCTACGCTGTTTATGATGATGCCTGTAAATTTGTAAATTCAATAACTTGGTTGAGTTTATTTTCTCACAGCTACAAGAGGTTGGAGTTATATTTTTGTGTGACTAAAATCTAGGAATATGAAGTGTCACGAAAGACTCAACAGAACAGCTGTCTGATTAGTACAGTGCTATTAATTTATTGTACATACATTTGGTACAAAACAAGTCTCGTGGCGAGAAGAAATATTCACACCCTTTTGTTGCGTTCTCTGTATACGAACATCACTGCACGTCCTGCCTTGCAAGGTGGGCACTGGGTATACAGCACCAACACGTATATTAATGTTATCAAAAGTGTCCATATGTAGGAAGACCATACTTTATCGTACTAGCATACATTGATACAGCACATCTTTGTGTTTTGTGCGATTATAGTATTTGCATGGAACACTGTGAACTGTCAGGAAACAGCAAAAGAACACATTCACTTTGTTGGGATTGTCCCCAGTTCCAACACCTCATGCAGTGTCTTTTTCTTGGCAGTTTCTTGTTAGTCGGCCACTGAGTTCCCCGTAGTTTAACTCAATCTCTCCATGCAAGAACCTAATGAGATTACTATGTGGGAAAGCAACATATGGAGGACGACTGTTGACGTAATTGTGTCAACACCAGGCAACATGTACATGCATCGCCTTTAGCATACACAGACCCACATGTCACTTATGACATCTTCAAGTGTTGTGGCAATTTCGTCATTGGTTATTGACTAAGGTCACTCACGAGTTGCAAGTCTGTATAAACATTGCGCATAACGAACCCCGTTAGAAACACTTACTTTATTCAATAGAATAGCATGCAAAAGCATCATGGGGCATAATTTGACTCATAAAACTTTCGTCTACAAAATGAATGTTTGTCTCAACAAACGAAAATGTTGGATTAACAGATTGCAGCTGTCGCACCATGATTCGTTCACAGTGTGCCTCACTCATCAGTTCATTTTGCCATATTTAAATTTCACCAATTTCGCTTTGTTAATGCAAAACTAGTTCAGTGTAAAGATATATTTACAGCAGAAGTCCACTGAAGGTAAATTTAGATGCCCTATAAATCATCACCTTGCTTGCCTCTTTCAAACAGAGTTAAATATTTTTACTGTGGCGTAAAAATGCCACAGGAATTACTTGCATTCAGATACTTTTAAGGCCTCGCTGTGTCAGAGACTTTGCTACAATAATTTCCTCGATGCAGAGATGTTCATAGACATCTAGTCTAGAAAACGTTGCAAATGTACAATATGCAGGGATAACTAAAGTGTTATATTCTGTAAGTGCACAGTCAATATACCATATAATATGTAGTCTATCACATTTCTGAACTTACACCCTAGAAAACTGCAATTGTTAATAAATGATCAGTGCTTCCTTGTGGATTGGCACGTAGACACAACTCGGGTGAAGATGCAATGGTACATGTATTTAGTTGAGTAATGACCACAGCAAGCACCTTGACACATTTAGTTAGCTGTGTATGCATCACAGGATAAGTTTGTACACATCGGATTAAGCACCCGCATCAACTGGGAGACGCTGCCTTCACATGTAGCACATAATCAGTTTCACTTTCACACTATGATTCGCATGACTGAGCAATCGAATGTTACACGAACACCTTGTTTGTGGACTAGCAACAAAACCAACCCAACAAAACATACAAATCATACTTATTTCTCTCCATAAAACTTAAACACTACAAAACTATGCTTATTTAAGTTAAACATTCCCTATGCTCTAGCTAAAGACAAAGTGACGGTCCACTTTGGCACACTTCTAAGAGAGGCATACTTTGGAAAGAAGAACTTGTATAAAAATATTTTCTAGTAGACCGCGGGTGTCGGAATGCTCTTCTTGACAAACTATCAGCTTCAACACTGGAAGGCACAAACCAGACAGACACTGTAGAACCTGTGTGTGAAGAACTGATGCAGTGTGGCGTGTACCAAGACATTACGTGTGTGTGGAGAACTGATGCAGTGTGGAGTGTACCAAGACATTACGTGTGTGTGGAGAACTGATGCAGTGTGGCGTGTACCAAGACATTATGTATGTGTGGAGAACTGATGCAGTGTGGCATGTACATTACGTGTGTGTGGAGAACTGATGCAGTGTAGCGTGTACCAAGACATTACGTGCATGTGGAGAACTGATGCAGTGTGGCATGTACCAAGATATTACATGTGTGTGGAGAACTGATGCAGTGTAACGTGTACCAAGACATTACGTGTGTGTGGAGAACTGATGCAGTGTGGCGTGTACCAAGACATTATGTGTGTGGAGAACTGATGCAGTGTGGCGTGTACCAAGACATTACGTGTGTGTGGAGAACTGATGCAGTGTGGCATGAAAACTGCCAATGTGCACATAAGTAACATTAACGTCAAATGAACTGACATGTTAATAAATTAAATGTGAGCATTTATAAAACTGCTAGACTTGCGGAACAATGATATGGCTTGCTGCCAACAAATGCTGCTGCTCGGTTGAGGTAGGCAGATAGACGCCACAACGCAGCAAACCTTCGACAAAACTCCCAAGAAAGTGGACGTGGCAACGAAAACTGATGACATCGAGTAGCACAGAACGTGCATGGAATGTTAACGGGGCTAGGTCAGCCCATCACAGGACAGCAGGTTGACAAGTTTGCCGGGCAGCAGTCAATACTGGACCGCTTGGCTTCCCTAGCATCTGCCGAAGAGTGTAAACTTGTCACATGACTGGAGCATTCAGCAGTGACATCTGGTGTCTACTACTTGCCAAAGACAAATTTCTTCCTCTTGCCTGAGGCCTGTTTCTCAAGTTTGTCCCTTGCCTTCTGCTCACGCTCCTGCTGCTTGCGTTCCTTCTCCAACGCCGTCTTCAGGTCCTTCACCTTCTTCTTCAGTGTCGTCCGGTCGTTGGCACTGATCACACCCAGCGCCTGCAACAACAACACTGACTGTCATATTATTACAACAACACTGACTGTCATCTTGTCACAACAATACTGATTGTCATCTTGCCACAACAACACAATATTTTCTAGTAGACAGCGGGTGTTGGAATACTCTTCTTGAAAAACTATCAGCTGCAACACTGGAAGACACAAACCAGACACACTATGTAGAACCTGTGTGTGACGAACTGATGCAGTGTGGCGTGTACCAAGACATTACGTGTGTGTGGAGAACTGATGCAGTGTGGCATATACCAAGACATTCCGTGTGTGTGGAGAACTGATGCAGTGTGGCGTGTACCAAGGCATTACAGACAGTGGTGGATATGTGAACGAATAGCCTTCGCGCAGCAATTGCAGCATGGCTGAATACTTCCCAAAGAAGTTGAGATGGCCTTGGAATGAACAGGTCTGCCAGAGGGTGAAGTATAAAGCGCTTTGAGCAGTCCTATGGCCCAGATACAGCGCTATATAAGAACGTACCTTTACTTTTACTTACGTGTGTGTGGAGAACTGATGCAGTGTAACGTGTACCAAGACATTACGTGTGTGTGGAGAACTGATGCAGTGTGGCGTGTACCAAGACATTACGTGTGTGGAGAACTGATGCAGTGTGGCGTGTACCAAGACATTACGTGTGTGCTGAGTGGCGTGTACCAAGACATTACGTGTGTGTGGAGAACTGATGCAGTGTGGCGTGTACCAAGACATTACGTGTGTGTTGAGTGGCGTGTACCAAGACATTACGTGTGTGTGGAGAACTGATGCAGTGTAACGTGTACATTACATTACAACAACACTGACTGTCATCTTGTCACAGCAACACTGACTGTCATCTAGTCATAACAACACTTGACAGTGTCATCTTGTCACAACAACATTGACTGCCATCTTATCACAACAACACTGATTGTCATCTTGTTACAACGTTGACTGTCATCTTGTCATAACAACACTGACAGTGTCATCTTGTCAAAACAACAACATTAACAGTCATCTTAAGGCAACAACAACATTGACAGTGTCATATTATTGCCACAACACTGACAGTGTCATATTATTGCCACAACACTGTCATCTTGTCGCAATAACCACATTGACAGTGTCATCTTGTTGCAATAACATTTGGTGACAGTTGCAGTTCACCTATTTCAGCCCGTGTTCTCAAGACTCGTGAGTTTTGTATTATGTAACTTGATTTTTTATGATTATTCTAATACATATGTATGGACTACTAAATCTCGACAAAACATTTGTAGATTCTGAGAACATGAACTGACTGGTCATTTCAAATCACCAAGTACTGTCCAGCAGTGGCTGTAGCTATCCCATCACACCGTACAGTAGTCAAGGGTGAACAGTCATCTCTCACCTTCAGTTTGGTGCCATCTAGCTGCAACAGTTGCTGACCGTCGACGCCCTTCGCCATGAACTCCTTGGTGTACTTGTCGAGGTTGCTGGCCAGTAGCCAGTGACACACCTGTTGGGTTGACCACTCCAACACTGGACATGTGTGGTACTGACCGCCACTCGCCTTCTTGGGCTGTGAGGAGCTGGCGGAGGATGATGAGGACACGTTCTGTGAGGCAAGAGGACGTGTCATCACATGGGGAAGGACTCACCGACAGTCATTATTATTACATTTTTTTTTATCTATTACTATAATTTGTTTGTATGGCTTTTATACATGTATTTATTAATTTCCAGGTTTAACTAAGTACATAGACAAGATATTTTGTGGTATTTTACTTATTATAATTGCAGATTTGTGCACATTAGTAGTTTAAATGTGTATGATTTTATGACAACATAATGTACACACCACAGTTCAATGCCCAGAACAATTATTTGGACTATATATGAAATTTATTATTATTAGTCAAAATATATGATATAATATGATTCAACAAACTAAGGGATGTGAACATGCGACTTAAGACTTCTCAATTGGTTCAGCCCATCATGAGTCAGATTTGTTTATGTTCAAATGTGTAGTGTCTGAACAGTTTAGTAATATGCAGTTGGTTTAATAAAACAGTCCAAAATAATTTAATGTTTTCACCAACACTAAATAAAAGAAATTTACAAAAGAGCAAACATGCTGTAGTGGATACTAGATAGGTTACATTTTTTGTTAAATGAGTCTGAAATGAGACAAGTAAAAAATAGAATTTAGAAGACATGAAAGAGAGAGGGTTGGATGAAGAAGGGTTACAACGATACAGGAGAGATACCAAAGTGAGAGGGTTGGATGAAGAAGGGTTACAACGATACAGGAGAGACACCAAAGTGAGAGGGTTGGATGAAGAAGGGTTACAACGATACAGGAGAGACACCAAAGTGAGAGGGTTGGATGAAGAAGGGTTACAACGATACAGGAGAGACACCAAAGTGAGAGGGTTGGATGAAGAAGGGTTACAACGATACAGGAGAGACACCAAAGTGAGAGGGTTGGATGAAGAAGGGTTACAACGATACAGGAGAGACACCAAAGTGAGAGGGTTGGATGAAGAAGGGTTACAACGATACAGGAGAGACACCAAAGTGAGAGGGTTGGATGAAGAAGGGTTACAACGATACAGGAGAGACACCAAAGTGAGAGGGTTGGATGAAGAAGGGTTACAACGATACAGGAGAGACACCAAAGTGAGAGGGTTGGATGAAGAAGGGTTACAACGATACAGGAGAGACACCAAAGAGAGAGGGTTGGATGAAGAAGGGTTACAACGATACAGGAGAGACACCAAAGAGAGAGGGTTGGATGAAGAAGGGTTACAACGATACAGGAGAGACACCAAAGTGAGAGGGTTGGATGAAGAAGGGTTACAACGATACAGGAGAGACACCAAAGAGAGAGGGTTGGATGAAGAAGGGTTACAACGATACAGGAGAGACACCAAAGTGAGAGGGTTGGATGAAGAAGGGTTACAACGATACAGGAGAGTCACCAAAGAGAGAGGGTTGGATGAAGAAGGGTTACAACGATACAGGAGAGACACCAAAGTGAGAGGGTTGGATGAAGAAGGGTTACAACGATACAGGAGAGACACCAAAGTGAGAGGGTTGGATGAAGAAGGGTTACAACGATACAGGAGAGACACCAAAGAGAGAGGGTTGGATGAAGAAGGGTTACAACGATACAGGAGAGACACCAAAGAGAGAGGGTTGGATGAAGAAGGGTTACAACGATACAGGAGAGACACCAAAGTGAGAGGGTTGGATGAAGAAGGGTTACAACGATACAGGAGAGACACCAAAGAGAGAGGGTTGGATGAAGAAGGGTTACAACGATACAGGAGAGACACCAAAGAGAGAGGGTTGGATGAAGAAGGGTTACAACGATACAGGAGAGACACCAAAGAGAGAGGGTTGGATGAAGAAGGGTTACAACGATACAGGAGAGACACCAAAGAGAGAGGGTTGGATGAAGAAGGGTTACAACGATACAGGAGAGTCACCAAAGAGAGAGGGTTGGATGAAGAAGGGTTACAACGATACAGGAGAGTCACCAAAGAGAGAGGGTTGGATGAAGAAGGGTTACAACGATACAGGAGAGTCACCAAAGAGAGAGGGTTGGGTGAAGAAGGGTTACATTGATACAGGAGATATATCAAAGAAAGAGGGTGGGGTGAAGAAGGGTTACATTGATACAGGAGAGACACCAAAGAGAGAGGGTTGGGTGAAGAAGGGTTACATTGATACAGGAGAGATACCAAAGAGAGCGTTTTGGGTAAAGAAGGCTTACATTGATACAGGAGAGATACCAAAGTGAGAGGGTTGGGTGAAGAAGGGCTACAATGAGACAGGAGAGATACCAAAGAGAGAGAGAGGGTTGGGTGAATAGGAGAGATACCAAAGAGAGAGGGTTTGGTGAAGAAAGGTTACATTGATACAGGAGAGATACCAAAGAGAGAGGGTTGGGTGAAGAAGGGTTACATTGATACAGGAGAGATACCAAAGAGAGAGGGTTGGGTGAAGAAGGGTTACATTGATACAGGAGATATATCAAAGAGAGAGGGTTGGGTGAAGAAGGGTTACATTGATACAGGAGAGATACCAAAGAGAGAGGATTGGATGAAGAAGGGTTACATTCAAACAGGAGAGACACAAAAGAGAGGGGGTTGTATGAAGAAGGGCTACAATGATACAGGAGAGACATGAAAGAGAGAGGGTTGGATGAAGAAGGGTTGCAATGATACAGGAGAGACATGAAAGAGTGAGGGTTGGGTGAAGAAGGGTTACAATGATACAGGGGTAGCAGAAGCTTACGTCTTCAGCAGTCAGTCGGCCAGAGGCGATATTGTAGCTGTGTGAAGCACCGTCCATTGCATACTCCGACACCATAGGAGTTGATCCAGTAGGAGCTGTAACATGACAACAGAGATCACTGAAACAACTGTATCAAGAGCAGGCACTGTAGCACAACCACAATGTAACGTGATCACTACTTCACCTGGTGGGTTAGTACCAGTGCATGTTACTACTGCAGCACTCCACTTTAACCTATACACCTGCAGCAATAGGCTCATGTTTACAGAGGTAGCATCATGACACGACAATGCACACTTACACCAAACACAATGGTAGATGTCCTAAGTTTTCAAACCTGGTGAATTGTAAACAACTGGACCCATCCACCCACCTTGTACAACAATTGGACCCATCCACCCACCTTGTACAACAACTGGACCCATCCACCCACCTTGAACAACAACTGGACCCATCCACCCACCTTGTACAACAACTGGACCCATCCACTCACCTTGTACATCGAGCTTGGTGCCCCCGAAACCGTGATCGAGAGAGCGAGCGGAGACAAGCGTAATACCGCCTGAGTCACTGAAGTCATGTGATATTGGCTTCTTCGACACGAGGGTAATGCCCCCATTGTCTGTCTTGGACTGTCGTTGACTTGACTTACCAGTGAGAGGCAGGGAGCTGGGCAGGCGGGCTGTGGGAAAGCAAGGCAGTGTATGTACAGCATGACAGCGAGACAGTCAACCAGCGTCACACTGAGAAGGTGCACCAGTGTGTGTAGGACTAGTGTCATCAACACATCCTTGAGTTTTCTTGCATTTACAAAAAACAATTTTATAAACATATTTGCTCTATATGACATACATAAAGATTGCTTGATCAGATAAATCTGAAGTTTATTGCGCTCTTGAGCGCCAGGGTAATGAAGTCATAACAGTTGGATGCTACCACAATACTGAATGTCCTATTTAGTTATAATTGTTCATAAATTTGTCAAATCACTTTAAATTCCTTCAGATGACACAAGCACACATGGGACTGACACTAAAGTCTAGCGTTCTCCACATGTGGTATTGTTACCAGGCACTGGCAGTGACACATAGTGGCACCACGCAAGTTTAGTATTCTTATCATAGCGCCAAATATCAAACCTACACATTTTCATAATAGTTCTCGTAATGTGTAATAATCTGGCCTTTTGTTGAAATCCATCACTAAAACCAAAACAAGTATTGTTTCCCTGTGATTTTAATCTTTAAGCAAATGTATATGCATAACTGAAATGAAGTATACATTAGAAAAGGTATTTTGGCAGCATTTGAAAGATTTTTACTGCAAGATTTACTGATTGATTTTGATGTTTCACTTGGCAGATTAGGCAATATATACAAGGAAACTTGGAAACCTGTATAATTATATTACAGTGAAATATTTTAGCATATGGCTGTGCTATGTAAACTCCTCTCACAGAGAACCCTTCATCAGGAGTAGAGATCACAGAACAAAAGAGAAGAAACAATGACAGTCTACAGCCGCCCACAACAAAACACATTATCATCCAACAATCGCGTATCTTGTTTCAACTGTTGCAGTATGAAATTCAAATAACACAATCAACACGAGACATACCTGCATCCTCCGGCCGCGGTCTTGATGACACGAGGGTGATGCCGCCACTGCTGGCTGTGTCACTGCTGGTGGCGTCAGTCTGACGCGTCTTGGTTGACACTAACGTGATGCCCCCACCCGAGTCTGTCTCCTCGGGCTGCGCGTCGGGGATCTCAGATGCCATCCCTGAGAACTCAGGCATGTTGGGGTCGTAGGAAGACTGCGATATACTGGAAGTGTCTGACTGCGTGTCTCTACAAACAAGCAAGTGGTGCCACCTGATGAATACTGCAACAACTACGATGACATAAACTAATAACTAGGGATGTAACTGTACTGAAACAGAGTGCAGTGTTCAAGGTTCGATTCATTAACGTTATCATGAATTCATAAACCATCATTTATGCTATCTGTTCTGTTACTCAAAAATAATGATGAACACTGTACCCAAAATGTTGCTCTCTGTTGGACAGACAATTATTTTATGACGAAAATTACACTCATTAGATTAGGACTGTTCCTGTTAAAAACATCATGGAATGGGTGGGAATCAGTTTTCCCAAGGGAGGCCTACATTGTAATTTGGAGACACCTGGCCCCATCTTTTAATGGTTTTTTAACTGGTCATGGCACCCCATTCACTGTAATTGTTTTTAGATAAACCCACATAACTATTACCTAAAATAACCTTGCACATGCACATAACCCCCAAAAATGCCACAGCCCAATAAGAGATGTTTGGAGTACAACCACTTGAGACTCGAGACATGGGCAGTACAGAGGAATGACCCAATTTAGAATTAGCAGCTAGTTGCACCAATGAACTAGAACTAAACTGCCTTGTCAATCACAGCGGTTTATTCTGGGTCTCAATACAACAGGTGGTGTGGAAGGGGGGCTGCTTATTGATGGGGTTAGGTTGAAGACCTTGGTGTTATGTAGTTAAAAATGTTGCAACATTGGTACCATAAGTTAAACCAGTGAGGCTCTGTTCCCGACACTATAATTACAACAGCACTGATAATGAGAACATCCAGCAGACCACGTGCTTCCACCTGGGTTCAACTTTGGCCCCCAAAAGACTCTGGTCAACCGGACCAGCGACCAGCAACTTCCAAAAGTTACTGGTCTGGCAACAAAGTTCCTGAAACAATGCGCGAGCGCAAACAGCTTGTATAACAACATATTGACCTCAAACAAGTCGACAATTGTATTGTCAACTTACTATTATATGATTGAAGGTAGGTGTTATTCCTACCTGACTGATAATATTTCCCTTCATCCTAACAATTACATTGTTAAAAAAATAGTTTACACTGCTATTCCAAAAGCCACCCTACAATATTTATAAACATAATGCCTCCCTACCACTTTCCATATTTAGCTGAATTATATTGCAGTTGCAGTATTTACTCCATGAACCTACATTATAATGATAGTACTGACTCCATGGACCTACATTGTAACTGTAGTATTGATTCCATGGACCCAGGGTTGAACAAAATCTTGATTTAAAAAATAATAATAAAAAAAATCCGATTTTTTTTATTTAAATCCGATTTTTTTTTTATTCGATTTTTTTAGAATCTGGTATACACAATGTCATAAAATATTTGACTATCGGGCTATCTGGTGTCAATACAGCTAAACAAGTGTGAGCACTTTGTGCTTTTGTATTAAAAAACACACAAAACTTTGTTGAACTCGATGCTTGAAAACAATGATTTGTGCTAAATTCATATAAATCAGCGATTAAAAAAACCGGAAGTAAAAAAATCATAAATCAATGATTTTTTTGGAGCGATTTAAATCAATGATTTAAATCAAATGATTTAAATCAAACAACCCTGCATGGACCTACACTGTAATTGTAGTACTGACTTCATGGACCTACACTGTAATTGTAGTACTGACTCCATGGACCAACATTGTAATTGTAGTATTGACTCCATGGACCTATATTGTAACTGTCGTATTTACTCCATGGACCTACATTGTAATTGTAGTATTGACTCCATGAACCTACACTGTAATTGTAGCACAAACTCCATGGACCTACATTGTAATTGTAGTATTTACTGCATGGACCTACATTGTAACTGTCGTATTGACTCCATGGACCTACATTGTAATTGTAGTATTGACTCCATGGACCTACATTGTAATTGTAGTATTGACTCCATGGACCTACGTTGTAACTGTCACATTGACTCCATGGACCTACATTGTAATTGTAGTATTGACTTCATGGACCAACATTTAACTGTCATATTGACTCCATGGACCTACATTGTAATTGCAGTACTGACTCCATGGACCTACATTGTAACTGTCGTATTGACTCCATGGACCTACATTGTAATTGTAGTATTGACCCCATGGACCTACATTGCAATTGCAGTATTGACTCCATGGACCTACATTGTAACTGTCGTATTGACTCCATGGACCTACATTGTAACTGTCATATTGACTCCATAGACCTACATTGTAATTGTAGTATTGACTCCATGGACCTACGTTGTAACTGTCGTACTGACTCCATAGACTTACATTGTAATTGTAGTACTGACTCCATGGACCTACGTTGTAACTGTCGTATTGACTCCATAGACCTACATTGTAATTGTAGTATCGACTTCATGGACCAACATTGTAACTGTCATATTGACTCCATGGACCTACATTGTAATTGTAGTACTGACCCCATGGACCTACATTGCAATTGCAGTATTGATTCCATGGACCTACATTGTAATTGTAGTACCGACTCCATGGACCTACATTGTAATTGTAGTATTGACTCAATGGACCTACATTGTAACTGTCGTATTGACTCCATGGACCTACATTGTAACTGTCATATTGACTCCATGGACCTACATTGTAATTGTAGTATTGACTCCATGGACCTATGTTGTAACTGTCGTATTGACTCCATAGACCTACATTGTAATTGTATTATTGACTCCATGGACCTACGTTGTAACTGTCGTATTGACTCCATAGACCTACATTGTAACTGTAGTATTAACTCCATGGACCTACGTTGTAATTGTCGTACTGACTCCATACACCTACATTGTAATTGTAGTATTGACTTCATGGATCTACACTGCAACTGCAGTATTGATTCCATGGACCTACATTGTAATTATAGTACTGACTCAATGGACCTACATTGTAACTGTAGTATTGAATCCATGGACCTACATTGTAACTGTCGTATTGACTCCATGGACCTACATTGTAATTATAGTACTGACTCAATGGACCTACATTGTAACTGTAGTATTGAATCCATGGACCTACATTGTAACTGTAGTATTGAAATAAATTATATTGCTGATACTGACAAATTCCGCTTTAATAAAAGTTAATCATCTTAGTGAACTGTGTGCATGTTGTCAGTGATTACACTCTCTTTAGGTGTTCCCCAGTCGCTACAAGCTCATTTCTCCTGTCAATTTTTGGCTATAGTACGTGTATCTTTTATGAATCTGGGGGCTTTGTTGCTATTACTTTTTAGGTGCCTCATCCATTGTATTTTTGGGTAACAGCTACTCATATTAAACTACTGTAATTCTGACTGCATTGAGTACTTTCTCGGGAACAACTATGCTAAACAAGAATGCATATCTTCAGGGTTTGTGTCTAAT
Organism: Lamellibrachia satsuma; assembly: GCA_033239005.1. Classification (NCBI taxonomy): domain Eukaryota; kingdom Metazoa; phylum Annelida; class Polychaeta; order Sabellida; family Siboglinidae; genus Lamellibrachia; species Lamellibrachia satsuma. Next base: position 13,391,815 of record BSQZ01000005.1, on the reverse strand, counting down.
GAAAATATGTTCCTGGTCCACAGGACCAGCAAGTTCAAAAAGTTGCTGGTCCTGCTGAAAAGTTACTGATCCTGGGAATGTTGGATTGAGGGTGATTTTTTTAAAGTTTGTAATATTTAATAAAATTATTCATTTTGATTAATTTGTGTTATATTTCATAAAATTGTAAATTTAATTAATATGTCATTTATGGAGTAAATGAGACAGTTCAATGCATTAGTAATTTATTTCCCTCTCAATATCACATCTGTCAGTCACAGGTAAACATAAAATGGCAGACTGGCAGTTGAAATTTTACTGAACATCATTATCAGCACAGTCTAGATCAGCACAGGGTCCAAAATTTTACTCAGTGTCATAGATGACAGTTGAAAGATTTAGTCAACATGCAAACTCAGTCTCTTAATATCAGCACAGATAAAAAATTAGAAGGTCCACAATTTTAGTTTATTTGTCCTTTGACGTTTAACTTTATCATACAATCGACCGACTTCACGTTTCTCTTCGTCTGTTTTCCGCTTTTTAGGGGGTGGCGGCTTGCATCCCGTAAAGCCAAACTTTGACAAGGACATGGTAAACTTTACTCTGGAATGCTATGGATGGTTGCTACTTATTTACAGTTCATCTGTACATCACCTAAGTGTATTTACACGAACAAATCAACAAAATTATCTGGACGTTAATTTCGAACCCTGCATATCTTATAGTTTTCTTCAGTAATTTTCAATAACATGATATATGTTGAACATTTTGTTTAATGCTGAAAAGGCATGGTAATAGAAACAGGTGATTACTACTCAGCATTTATTGGCTATTTGATTAGCATAATGACCAACAGTTCACACTTCTCTTTATTGTGTCTCACAGGTAATACCTACCTATCTTCACCAGCAGTGAACGCCTCTAGAGGAGAGAAATACTGCTTAGTCTGCACCAGACCAGCTACATGACTAGGAGAGGCACCCACATCTCCAACGGGGTGAATACCCCTCCCCAAGGGCACGGGAGGGGGCGTGTAGGCAGGGGGTGAATAGTCGTTGCTGCCTTGTGCTGTTAGCAGTTTCCACTTGTTATTTTTCCTAACCGTGCTGTCGCTGTAAGCAAGCCGAGAGGATGGCCATGCGGGTTAGACGCGTGGCGAGAGAGAGACTGACACTAACAGAAGAAACTACTTCTATCACACTCGGTGGAAAGTGCACAATAAAATGTTTCACAAAATATTAAAAAGTAATCTAAAACAACTTTTCCAGAGTCAAGTGGCCATTTTATATATAAATGTGACTAAGCTGTTATTATTTAATGAATTAAGAACATTTTGCTGTGCAAACTTCTGTTGTAATAATAATGTTGAAAGGCAATGTGCATCTAAACAATTCTCAATCTGAGAAGATTTATTTTAATGATGAAATGTTTGTCATTTTTGTATGCAGTTCAAGCATTTTTCTTGTGCACATTTCCAGAGGGCGTAACTATAGACTGTATGCACTGAGAATGAACACTTTAAAGCCAATGTGATGCCTCGCCACAGACAACATTACAATTAGCAACATGGTAATATACAGTACTTCACTTCAACTACACCGTTAATGAGAAGTACTTCACTTCTACTACACTGTTAATGTGAAGTACTTCACTTCACCTATACTGATGTGAAGTACTTTGGTCAGCATCAGTGATGTGGAGTACTTTGGTCAGCACCAGTGATGTGAAGCATAAAGTCAACAGTGACTATGATGCTTGTTACATATGCAGCGGGGTTAGAAGTGTATCTTATCAAAGCATTTTTACTTGACTATTACATGTAAGACAGGAACTGACACTGTGCCACACAATACTGCATTACATACACACGACAGGACAAATAGTGTTACCAGCCAAAGCACATACAATATTAATGTACATCCACCGTGTTAGTTTCACATGTGACACAAGTTACTCGTATGACGCAAAGCAAAAGTTGGGTCGTTGCTGCTACACAGCCTAATGTCACCACCAACTACATCTGCCAAGTCGTACGCTTTTCCCATATGCAATATGGATTTTTTGGAGTTATACTGCTGTATCCTGTTTTATACGGATTTCTTTTAATTGGAAAAACCATTACAAAGTATCTATTACTATTTTGTTGCGTTCATCACACAAGTGTAAAATTGAATGAGAAACACTTTTGATGCTAGGCAAATTTCCAGCAATACCCAGCAGATTTCTGTTTGATGTAGGTCTGACAGATGACCACACTCAATCGGAATAGGACTGCTATGGGCTGATTAACCAATGAAAAATACTATATTTATATATATATAGCTTTGCATAGAATTTCAAGTAAAATATGCAGATTTCAACCAAACTAATGTGGCAGGTCTGACCAAAGTGACAATGAGCAGGCACAACACTTCCTGGTGAAGGTCAGTGGTCAACATTTGTAACAGGCAAGTGAGAATGAAACCATAACTCTGTGAAGTGCTTCAACAAATCACTGGAACACCCTGCCCTTCCTCATTACCTTATCATGCAAGGGGTGGAATTCTGTATTATCTTTCTGCACCATGTAGAACATCAACAACAAATTCTTCAATGTGACAAAATACTGCACTGTCATCTTTCTAATTGATCATCTACTGACTTCCAAATGGAAGCATCCAAAGGAAGGAAAAGAAAGTTGGGTGTACCTGTCATGTTTCGCAAATGGGCTGTCCTCTTCATCTTCCTCCACGTCTTGAGAAGCCTGCAAATGACATCAATAATGTTGTCACATCGACACAGTGACACAATGTCAGGACACTTTCACACAGTTGTGACAAGGTAGCTGTGACAAAATGTCAGCGATAGTATCATTACTAGAGAATACTGACAGCAGCAGTGTTACTGATAGAGCAGGTAGATGACAAGTGAATGGCAAAATGTGACAGATGTTCTTAAAACACTGACCACATGTCACTGTCAACAGAATAATGTTGTCATATTGGGGTCATTACAGCGACAGCTAGACGTAGGGATTATCTTTATGGCAGTGAGATTACAAAACTAACTGCATTCACATAACAGTGGCATGGCTGTGGAAACCTTCTCGACACACAATGCACCTGAGCGCCATCTAGCGATAACTCACCCCAGAGCCTCGCCTTGTAGGGAGTCGTCGTCCGGCCATCGCCCCAGACGACACCAGGTGAGCCTTCTCCTTGCTGGCTGACGTGTCCAGTAGTTCTGTTTCTGGCACGGAGTTCAGTGACGGTGTCTTCTCAGTGCCTCCATTCTCACATACATCGTCATCTGTAAGTGAAACGTCTGTCCCTAACACATGGCCATCTTTTTGTTGTTGTTAGTTGTTAGATTCTATAATCACAATGTCAGCTATATACAGCAGGGGAGGCCCTCTATGTGAGGTGTCAGCTACATACAGCAGGGGAGGCCCTCTATGTGAGGTGTCAGCTACATACAGCAGGGGAGGCCCTCTATGTGAGGTTTCAGCTACATACAGCAGGGGAGGCCCTCTATGCGAGGTGTCAGCTACATACAGCAGAGGAGGCCCTCTATGTGAGGTGTCAGCTACATACAGCAGAGGCCCTCTATGTGAGGTGTCAGCTACATACAGCAGAGGAGGCCCTCTATGTGAGGTGTCAGCTACATACAGCAGAGGCCCTCTATGTGAGGTGTCAGCTACATACAGCAGGGGAGGCCCTCTATGTGAGGTGTCAGCTACATACAGCAGAGGAGGCCCTCTATGTGAGGTGTCAGCTACATACAGCAGAGGCCCTCTATGTGAGGTGTCAGCTACATACAGCAGACGAGGCCCTCTATGTGAGGTGTCAGCTACATACAGCAGAGGAGGCCCTCTATGTGAGGTGTCAGCTACATACAGCAGAGGCCCTCTATGTGAGGTGTCAGCTACATACAGCAGACGAGGCCCTCTATGTGAGGTGTCAGCTACATACAGCAGAGGAGGCCCTCTATGTGAGGTGTCAGCTACATACAGCAGAGGCCCTCTATGTGAGGTGTCAGCTACATACAGCAGGGGAGGCCCTCTATGTGAGGTGTCAGCTACATACAGCAGAGGCCCTCTATACGAGGTGTTAGTTACATGACATGGATGCACAACCTCCCATTCTTAGAAAACATGCCGACTTTTTGATTTGTCTTGCCTGTGATGTGTTTGTTTCTATCCGTAATTTGTATCCATTGCAACAGAAGAATTCAAACCCATCCACATCAACTCACCCACCTACCGACCACCAGCGAGTGGCAGTAGACAGACCCAACACAGGGTGGTGCACAAGAATGAAATAGCAGACAGCCTACATGGTGACAAATACAGTTTCATGCTGCGCTCCTGAAATAACTTGGCAAGTTGTAGGCTCCCTGCACTATTGCTGGATCAAGCACTGAGATGTCAACCATTTAGTGTTTGTAAAACAAATTCAACTATTTCTAAAAATGTCTCCACAACTGCAGCCACATGACCAGTACATAAAATTGAGATCTATCCCCATGACACCCGTGTGAACGTAGTAAACCATACCAGGATGTTCTGGTGAGTCCATTTCTGAATCCGATGACATTTCCGAGAAGTCGTCAACAATGATCGGAGGCCGGGACACACGAGGACGTGAATGGGACTTTAGAGGCAGCACGGGAGATGACGCCACTGGCAGTTGAGAGTTTGCTGGCAGGCCAGCCGCAACCTGCGTGTCCCGGAGGTCTTTCTCCAACTCAAAGATCTGCAACAGAGGCATAAGACCTTTTCAATTACGTTTGTCCACCAGAAAACAATAAAGGAACTGACAGGTACACTTTACGTATATCGCTTACACTAATTTACCCATACAAAACATATTTTCATGACGTAATCTTAACAAAAATTTTTGTAAACTAATTCCACATGCTTGATACATTCACTCATTCTCTTCCTGGACTTCCTGTTTTATTCTTTTCCTCTTTTATGTTTTTCTCTTTTTATATATAATTATGTATACACTTCTCTTCCTTTTTATACCACATTTAAACATACTAAATAGTAATCACACATTATACTATTAAGTGCAGTCTTCTGCATTTGAACAAAGACGTAATATCCTTATGAATGCAGAGAATCATAAGTGGTGTTTGGTGCCTGTGGGTGGCGACACTGACCCTGTCTTTGAGTTTCTTCACTATAGAGTTGTACTGTTGCTCCATCTCTGCATACTGCTGCACCGTCGCCTCCTGCTCCTCCTGATTCTCTCGCTCCCTGGAAGAGGACCAACCACACAATCATACAGGTCCCTGGAACAGGACCAACCACACAATCATACAACTCCCTGGAACAGGACCAACCACACAATCATACAACTCCCTGGAACAGGACCAACCACACAATCATACAACTCCCTGGAACAGGACCAACCACACAATCATACAACTCCCTGGAACAGGACCAACCACACAATCGTACAACTCCCTGGAACAGGACCAACCACACAATCATACAACTCCCTGGAACAGGACCAACCACACAATCATACAACTCCCTGGAACAGGACCAACCACACAATCATACAACTCCCTGGAACAGGACCAACCACACAATCATACAACTCCCTGGAACAGGACTAGCCACACAAACATAGAACTAGACTTTTGCATGGGCTACTTTCGGCCTAGGAAGACAAGACTTGTATATGGGCTACTTTAGGCCTGGGAAGAAGTAGATTTCCCAGACCTTCGTTTTTCCATGTGTTTCTATAGCAACAGGCTAAGTTTACAGCTACCAATGGCAGTTGGCAGCCATGCAGAACCTATGTTGCATGTGTCGTGTAAATGAAAACAACATTCACAGCCAAATAGTAATGTTGCTTATAGTGCACAAAACACTATGCTGCAAAAAAAATTTTGCAATGTAATGTTGCAATGTAAAACGACAATGACACTGGTGAGGTAATACGTCTCTAGACTAACTCAACAGGCAGTCCTACTTATAGTATAAAAAAGGAATGCCTACACTGACATCAGTAGATGTGTTAATAACAATGACAAAAGATTCTACTACATTTGTTCCAAGGGGTGCCATTGGGTTCACCTTGCAACTGCCCCTCCCTGAAATCCACTCACCGTTGCTGGAATGCCTTGATGAGCTTCTTTGCCTTGTGGTACTTCTTGTTGAGTACATTGTACTCGCCCTGCAGTTTCTTCTCCAGCTTGATGTACTCGCCCTGAGAGCCTTCGAGTACGTCCTACAACACAAGTACTTTCAGTCAGAGCCATCCAGTGTACCATACAACTCAAAGTACCATCCAGTGCATCATACAACTACCAGCCACGACAGCTGCCAGGTCTACAACACAAAATACTCGTCCTGACAGTGAAGTACACCATACAACAGCGAGTACTTGCCATGACCGTATGTCCCAAGACAAAGTACTTGTCCTGACAGCTCTGCAGACCAAACTACAAAACACAACAGAACGTATTCGCAATCATAATAGACTAATAGTTATAGAATCGGGCAACTTCAAGATCCTGGCACGCAAGGCAAAAGGCACAACTGTGATGCCCTCCACATGAGGGGGAGGGCCAACACAACACTGACTGCCATGAAGGTGCACACAGTTAGTATACAAACCCTCACACGTAACGTATCCAAACTGGTTGTGTACCGAGAAATGACTGTTTTGACATTGTGAGGTGTGTGACTTACCCGATAGTTGGTGACCTCTTTCTGCAGAGCTTGTAGAGACTTCTCTGTGTCGCGCAGGCGGTATGCCATGTCTTCACACTTCTTCTCATAGTGCTTCTTCTGCATCTCAGCGTTCTCCAGCAGGATCATCTCAACACAGCACCAATGTCATTGTCAGTGTCAGCAATGTCAATGTCACCATGTCGGTGTCACAGCATCACCTCCAATGTTACTTATTAGTCATTCATTCTTGTGCCACAATTATAGCAATGCCAACATGTTGACATGTCAGTGGTGACACCAGTTAACTGTGAAAATTCTTGTATGTATGTGACACTGGATTAACAACAACTTTGTAGTATTTTATTGGTGCTCATTAATCAATGTCAAAACGTCACTAATTTCACAATATCAAATCTGTGGCATCATGTGAAGCGTGCCACATCTGTGTCACCAAACCAGTCAACAGATGTATTATGCAGATTCAAAATGTACATGAATTAAACAAGTAACACTTTATGTGAGATGTCACTGAACAGACAAGACCCGAGACCCACCATAACGATGACCGCCAGGAAGACAAGCCCCATCAAGATGAGACACATACTTTGACACTGACACACCACACCCTCGGACACACCACACCCTCGGATACATGTAGCTTATAGCTACAGGCACAGATCCACATTCTTCACTCTTGATTAGTCATTAACATTACTGCTGTGATTAGTCCACATGAAGCAGGTCTGTGGATCAGATTCCCAGCACATTCCACTTGTATCAATATGTTACTTTTACACATCTGATGTATCGTCAACAACTGATATGTTCCGAATTCCCTGCACTTGTTAGATACAAATAATAATAATAATACACTTCGGATGCCTCCCAAGATGTAAGTGGACTTACTGGAACAGGGGCAAGTCGCATGCCAGAAAAAGATGGCGTCAACAACAAGGTATATAATCTCAGGTATGTTTATTTTAATAAATGAATGCATTTTCACAGCCCTAGTAGTGTCTTATTTCAATGCTGTGCAGAATTTTTTTACAATATCATCCAATTTGATTTAATCACCTCTTCCCACTCTGTACTGCTGCAGTGCCCTGACCAACAGGCACTACATAAACACTGGCAACAACAATCAAATCAACCACTGGTCTTTTATATTCCCACTGACTCGCTGTTTCACCACCAATATATTCCCCCATTTATATCGCCTGTTTCAACACATAAAAGTCAGGGACATGGGACAACATTAACTTTGACCTTTTCATTGTTCTAGCCACAGCCAGACACACACAGTTACTATCAGTGGTTTATGTTTACACAGGAGTGACAAAGCCCGTGTATAAGCCAAGCAAACACCCAACATCAGTTTAACACACATTTCTCATGTCACGAAGGGAAAGCGATACTAGTTGTGTAGTGGAACAAACAAAACCTGAATTAGTCATCATAATGTCAAAATTATGTCAAACATGTCAATTAAAAATCTCAAACCTGGCAATAGCAGGATTTTGACATGCAAATATTTCCCTAATGTAATCATGCCCAATATTTAGGCAGCACCCAAATTTATATTTCCCTTACGTAAACATCCCAAATATCTAGACAGTACATTAATTTATAACCTAGGTTTTGTTTCACAATAATTATTGTGAGATCATAATTTCTCATGCAGATTTAAATGTGTCCATGAAAAGGCATATAATGCAAAGAATTATTAAGATAATTATTTTATATTTAAGATATTCAGTCAACTGTGCAGGTAGAACAACTTCAGGGCATCAGATAAATAGTTTATCATGTTACTCAACTACCTCCGGAGTACATACCTTTGCCTTGAGTTTTGCCAACTCAGCCTCCGAAAGAGCATTTTTGTATTGAGCCTGTCAATAATAAAATATGCATTAAGTGAAACTGATTAAAGCTCGAGCAGAGAAGAAAAGAAGAACAGAGAACAATGAAGTACACAATATTATAAGATGTGGGAGAAGAAAATAATTCAGGAGAGTAGAAAACATATAAGCAACAACAGTTTATATAGTGAGAATTAACTGTGTAATAAATGTGGATTGAATTGATCAAAGATGCCATCTCAATGAAGAAGCCCACTCACAGATAGGAATGAGGGGATTCAGTCACATCCGAGGGTATTGGACAACTTCATTCACCATAATTTAATCTGGTGGTGAATTGGTCCCAAGTCAACAATTTACAATATGAAAAGATTAACCAATTCAATAGCTGTGCTTGCCAATGATGCAGAATGGCAACTCTACATTTGTATATGACCATTGGCATTTTCAATAAAATGAGCTCCTTTCAATTAAACACTGTTGTCTTATGTAAATTGTAAAGCCTCAGCCCAACCTGAAATGGTGGCAGCATATATTAAACTAAAAAGGTATACTTACCGGTAATTGACACAAGACATGCCTTAGGATATAAATCCAATAATATATATATAAACACAAAGTCATATATGAGCTGAAATAAACAAAGAAATAATAAAAATAGTTCTTAACAACCAACAATACAAGAAAACATAAATTTCCTAAAACCAAACTAACCTCCTTGAGCTTGATAAAGAGCAGCTGGGGGTCAAGGTCAGGGGTCGTAGCCGCACTACTTGTGTCCCCGGGGGTGTGCATCTCCAGGGAGTCTGTGTCCATGGGAGACAGTGGTCCTTCCCCTGGGAAGGCACCCTGGTTGTCTGTCGCCTCCTTGGTGGGTGACTCGTCCGTAGGAGAGAAAGGGGGAGGAGACTGGGGCAGGGGTGGCGGAGCCTGCGGGAAGACAGACATTACCATGGTACATGTTACTACAGGCAACACACATTGCTTGGCACTTACCAATGGAGGAGAACCAACAGCTGTCACATGACAGCTATCACATGACAGCTGTCACAACAGATAAGATGGGTAACATGTTTCACTTTACATGTTGTTTTTACTTTACGTATATCTACTGTTGATCTCACTTCATATATCCTGTTGATTTCACTTTATATCGTCAATTATTCTTTGATCTTTAAAATAATTTTTCTGTTATACATATGGATGTGAAAATCTTGTTAAGTCAGGATTTTACTGAAGGGTAGATTAGGATTCTGTTCAGCATTTGTCAGTCAAAAGAGATTTTGTATGTGAGATGGAAGCAATAAATGATGACCTAAAATAGCATTATGAACAACTTATTTTTAAAATTTACCATCAACTTTCCAACAACATGCTGGAATTCATGACCTAATCTAGACCTGTAAAAACTGTTCTTGTACATAGGCTACTTTAGGCCTAGGAAAACTGTTCTTGTACTCAGGCTACTTTAAGCATAGGAAGACTGTTCTTGTACATAGGCTACTTTAAGCCTAGGAAGATTGTTAATGTACGCAGGCTACTTTAGTCCTGAGAAGACTGTTCTTGTACACAGGCTACTTTAGGCCTAGGAAGATTGTTCATGTACATAAGCTACCTCAGGCCTGTGAAGACTGTTATTGTACATAGGCTACTTTAGGCTTAGGAAGAGATAGATTTCCCAGACCTTCGTTTTTCCATGAGTTTTTTATAGCAACAGCCTAAGTTAACAACCACCAATGGCAACTGGCAGCCTTGTAGAACTTATGTTGCAAGTTTCAGCTCAACCTGAATGTGTCAACTGAACAGTGTTACCTAGATCAGTTCCCTGTTCTGTCAGCACAAAGGAATGTATATGGCAAATTTAAACAGGGTTTTCCTGACCAGTAAAGCCATCCTAGCAAGATGTCCTTCTCATTTGTTCTGAAGAAGCCATTTGATAAGACAGGCTAAAGTATCTACAGGTAAATAAAACTTTTGTAAAAAAGAATTGTATTATCATAATTCTGAGTTGCAAGAGAAAATGTGTTGTACAACTACACATCTGTTACAAACTAGTTACTATCGGATAACATACCATGCCCAAAACTTCTGAAAGCAACAAATTAGTTTTACATTATGTAATAATCATATTTATTTTACACTGGACTGTTGCGTGGATGTGTGGGGGTCAAAGAAAACATCAAACCAAAATACAACTGCACATTTGCAAACATTTGCTCAGCCCCTCATGCCAAGTACACACCTGTGTGTCTGACTCCTCGCTGACACTCTGAGATTCGTTGTCCTCTGTCAGTCGCTGCTGTTGTTGCAGCTGCTGTTGTCGTACGTGGTCCTGCTGCCACGCTGCTGCCTGTCGTTGTCGCATCTCTGCGCGCTTCTGGTCCTGCTCAATGCTCTGCTGGATCAGTCGTGCCACCTCGCTCTTGGACGGGTCCTTCTCCCGGCCAATCAGGAACCTGTAGGCCAGGTCATCATGTTGTGGAGTGCAGCACAAAGTGAGGCCGATGTTTATTGGGGCACTTCAAGTATATTCCTAGATTATCTCTAGCACAGTGTTGTTGTTTGTTATGTTGGTTTCCTCGAATCACAATAGGTTTGCCGTCATGATATTTCTCTTACTATAATTACTGTGGTCACAACTCTTATGGCATGGCTTACAGTTCTCCTCCTCTAAGTTAGTGAGTCCATCACAGGTTACACCTGTATGGGATCTTTTACTTCCCCTAGCATAGGAAATGAAGGATTAATGAAGTTGCCCTATTTTCGAAATGGCAGCTGGTGGACTTGAATCTCGGTCCTGGACTTGTAATTGGACTACTTTAGGCCTATGTAGACAAGACTTGTACATGGGCTACTTTAGGCCTAGGAAGAGGTAGATTTCCCAGACCTTCGTTTTTTCATGTGTTTCTATAGCAACAGTCTATAAGTTTACAGCCACCAATAGCAACTGGCAGCCATCCTGAACTTATGTTGCAAGTTTCAGCTCAAACTGAGCCACAATCACAGCAAAACAGACACTACTTACAGATAAACAAAGCACTCTATCTCAATGACTTAATGTTTTAACCCGGACGGATGTAATAATGAACAACTTTCTATGATGGACAAATTTCCAAGCCACAACATATCGCATAACATAGTTACAATACAACATAATTGTAACACAATTCTTATGGACGACATGACATTGACATGACATTGACATGACATTGCTCTTCAGAATGCACACATTCACCATCAAATTATTTTCCTGAAGACTATTGATGAGCTATTATAGGCTTGGGAACTACTTTTGGCCTAGTTAGTCTATACTACTTTAGGCCTGGGAAGACTGGATTTGTACATGGGCTACTTTAGGCATGTGAAGACTGTTCTTGTACATAGGCTACTTTAGGCCTAGGAAGAGGTAGATTTCCAAGACCTTCGTTTTTCCAAGTGTTTTTATAGTAACAGACAAAGTTTACAGCCATCAATAGCAACTGGCCCTGAACTCATGTTGCATGTTTCATCGCTACCAAATTAGAATAATGAGAAGCATACCCTAAAAAACCAAGGCCAACAATAAGTGTTATCAATGTTTTCTAAAATCACGAACACCTGGTGGACATTTCGCACACAGCCATCTTTAATGACAGACAAATTACTGGCGGTTATCAGCTACAGACAAAGAGTATATGTCTGACACAAGCATGCTGAGCAGGAGTTGCCCGGGAGTGAAATGTAACCTGCAGTGGGAGATCCAACAAATATATTGCCACTAACACAAGCAGTATTACGGGTGAGTGATTGTGACTTACTTCACAATGCCACACGTGTTGCGTAGAACAGATGCGGCATAGGCCTGTGTCACTCCCACCAAGCTCTTGCCGTCCACTTCGATGATCTGGTCATTCACCTGGATTCTGAGGGACAACAGAGATATGTCACAGCCAAGTAGAGTTGTTCGTATGGTAGTGCGTGCCCTGACATTACTCCTGGTACACAGAGCCAACTGAAGCATCCATAGCTCATCCAATACTGACAACTGTCTGATAAGAGGATACAGTTGGCTGAATTGGACACAGAAGGGTTAACTTAGAAATAAACTTTTTCTCTACCTTCCTTCTCCCTCCCCTCCCCTCTACATCACTCTCGCCTTCACTCTGCACATCCTTATTATTAAATAGCAGTCAGACTGTGTTCCTGTTGTTGGGGTTCTTTATGCCCAGGAAGTGGCAGATTTCCAGGACCTTTGCTACTCCACAAAGTTTCTATAGCAACCTTCTGTAATGGTAGCCAAGGGCAACAGGAAACCATCCGCAATAAGAGGTTGCCGTTGAGAGAAACACAACTGAATCTGAAGCAGATTTGTTATATGTGAAATATGTGATTGGACTAGTCTTATATTTGTGTTAGCCGTCCTATGCTGGATGAAGGCAAACTTCAGTCTTCGTTTCAAATGAAAAATTCCGTTGGAACACTAACAGTTAAAAGTAAATAGTAATACACAAATACATAGAATGCTATCTCCATACCTGCCATCGCGCTGGGCTGCCCCGCCCTCGGTCAGTGTCTTGATGAAAATACCCAGTTTCTCGAGCCCTGCGTCTGCCCCAACACCCATGCCTATGATACTGAGTCCCAGTCCATCAGGCCCTGAAACAACACAGATACATGATGGGAAAACACATATACAGTCATACTGAACCCCAGTCCATCAGGCCCTGAAACAACACAGATACAAGATGGGAACACACTCTACAGTCATACTGAGCCCCAGTCCACCAGGCCCTGAAACAACACAGATACATGATGGGAACACACTCTACAGTCATACTGAGCCCCAGTCCACCAGGCCCTGAAACAACACAGATACAGGATGGGAACACACTCTACAGTCATACTGAGCCCCAGTCCGCCAGGCCCTGAAACAACACAGATACATGATGGGAACACACTCTACAGTCATACTGAACCCCAGTCCACCAGGCCCTGAAACAACACAGATACAGGATGGGAACACACTCTACAGTCATACTGAGCCCCAGTCCGCCAGGCCCTGAAACAACACAGATACATGATGGGAACACACTCTACAGTCATACTGAACCCCAGTCCACCAGGCCCTGAAACAACACAGATACATGATGGGAAAACACTCTACAGTCATACTGAGCCCCAGTCCGTCAGGCCCTGAAACAACACAGATACATGATGGGAAAACACATATACAGTCATACTGAACCCCAGTCCACCAGGCCCTGAAATAACACAGATACATGATGGGAACCCACTCTACAGACATACTGAGCCCCAGTCCACCAGGCCCTGAAACAACACAGATACATGATGGGAACCCACTCTACAGTCATACTGAGCCCCATTCCGTCAGGCCCTGAAACAACACAGATACATGAAGCAACACACTCTACAGTCATACTGAGCCCCATTCCATCAGGCCCTGAAACAACAGATACATGATGCAACACACTCTACAGTCATACTGAGCCCCAGTCCGGCAGGCCCTGAAATACCTACATATATACATTCTATGGTCAATGTCAACAAAATCCTTAACTCTTACAGTGCTATGATATACACTCACATGTAAATCCCTAGTGCTAGTGCTTTATGCATGCATAAGATTACCAGTGCTGAATAAGTCAATGCAAACTGGCTGTAATTAAACCAACTTATTTGTTATGGACTTCCTGCATTATTTTGTTGATATACCTCAATAAAACCAATACGAAAATTTAAGCATATATATTTGTCCTCTCTTTCATTCTCATTACACTCATCTTGCAGTTACCTGGCCAACGCAGCAACTATGTAAATAGGTAAAAACAGATAAAATCAAGTACATTATATGTTAGTGATTGTTTAAAGAAGAAAATATCGGTAAATAATGGAGCCATAATGTACCACATTGACATTTAATCCATTAACACACTTCACAACGTAATGCACATAGGCATATATCTTGCCTGACAGGTATCCAGGTATATTATGTCCCAATCTCATATGAATAAAACGGGAAGGTTTGTATTTTGGACTTGGCAACATGTGAAGTCTTCTTGCACATCATTGTACTGAAGTTCTATGAAGATTGACATATGAAGTCACTATAAATCAGATGTCGCAGGTAAGTACTCAGGTAAAGAAATCAAGTGGTGTTGGGTTGTCTGGGAGGTCAACGTGTAGTTGTCGTTCACCCGTAAACGGAGCACAAACTGGGCCGTCGCCATCTTATTTACACCAGCGGACGTAAGTGTCGGTGGCTACATCATGATCGTGGTCAGAATTTACCAAATTTACTGGCTAGCTGTAGACATCGTCGGGTCCAAACCCCTCAAATGCTGTCATCGCCCGACCCAATTTCAGCGAAATGCACATCAAACAATCTTTGCAAATTCGCATCGATGCCAGGCTGAAACACGCACGCACCCGTCGCTGCCATTTTTAAACGCCTTCGGTGGTGGCTGCATAACTGACTTCGGTGGTCGATGCAAGATCAAATATTGCGCGGGCATATCGATGTGAAACATTGCTTATACACGTTCCTGGTATCAGGGCAATAGTGTGTTAATGTATTCATGTGGAATTGTGGGTGGGATTCCCGCAGAATGACGACAGAAGAGCGGGTTACCCGGAAATGGCATAAGTCGCTCTTAACACTGGGAGGCCGGCAGCGCATCGTGACTGATGCTGCGATTAGCGCTGGTGTGCAGTTAAGTAGCAGCGCTGCATAAGTCGCGACTAGCACTGTAAGAGTTAATATCATGCCTCATTTTTTATTCTCTAAGTGGAGAGGAACAACTTTGGCCTGATTAAATTTGGCTTTCCAAACTGGGGGCTGGGGACCACTGGGGGCTGGGGACCATTGGGGGCTGGGGACCACTGGGTGCTGCCATGTAGTTTCAAGGACTCCTCAGCAAACGTGCACAATAATTTTACACATTACACATTACAATTGAAACACAAAGTTGGGGGTGTCAGTCAGAAGGCAGAAAGTCAGGGGGCCTTAAGCTAAGTAGGTTTGGGAACCAATGATCCCCTAAAACTGATGACAAACTCAAATATAAGTTAGTTTACTTACGATGGGATAATTCATAAAGGAATATACACCTGCAAATGTTAAACTCTGTCCTTGACGACAGGTAGATATCCCACATTATACAACAGCTAGCCGTGCTGATATCCAATCGATGTTCACAAATGCGTGCTTAACATAGCATTCTCAGAATGAGGCAGCCTTGTATTATCTGGATGGATATACCACAGTATTAAAACAACTTGACTGGTCTAGAGCATTTTAATGTTATATCCAATGTATTATCCATCCAGATAACACAAGGTTACCTCATTCTGAGAATCCATCTGACGTTTCAATCATTTCGAATGCAACTGAGCATGTAAGTTGGCATAGACACGTGACTGTTCAGAGTTACTAAGCTCCGTCAAACATTCATGTCAATTACTTTGAACGGGACAAATGCTTCATGAAACCGGCCCAGCAGCACATTTACAAATGTAGGAAATGAAAAAGTATGTTCAAAAGTTAATTTGACGTTATATAACAGGAATAACATACTGTTTGTTGATGTCACTCGAGTGTTACCAGCCATATAATACTTTATTTGGCAGATAACACTCGAGAGACATCAACAAAATAGTGTAGTTATTTCCTAATTGAACTGCACAAATGTTCACCAGGAAAAACATCAACGAAGACGGAGAGAGGAAGAGTTGTAGTAGTTACCTTTCTGCAGCTCCACCTCAAAGACATCCATGCGTTCGACCCGTTTCTCGAGTTCATATTCAGCTGATGCAGCCATTGGGTCAATGTCTTCATTCTTGCGGTCGTAGTCCTCCACCGAGTACGTCGAACAAACCTTCATGGAACATGGCCAATGATTAACTCACATCCAATGTTTCTATCATAGCAATGAGGGACTTCTAGACACATAGAAAATACACACATTTAATTAAAGGTAACTTATACTGCGTGGTATCCAGTCCTAGGGATCACTCAAAGCGCTTTACACCCCACACCCTGACAGACCTTACAACCCACCCCCTGGCAGACCTTACACTCCACCCCCTGGCAGACCTTACACCCCACCCCGTGGTAGACCTTACACTCCACCCCCTGGCAGACCTTACACCCCACCCCTGGCAGACCTTACACTCCACCCCCTAGCAGATCTTACAGTCCACCCCCTGGCAGATCTTACACTCCACCCACTGGCAGACCTTACACTCCACCCCCTAACAGATCTTACACTCCACCCCCTGGCAGACCTTACAGTCCACCCCTGGCAGACCTTACAGTAAGGCCCCCTGGCAGATCTTACACTCCAACCACTGGCAGACCTTACACTCCACCCCCTGGCAGATCTTAAACCCACCCCTGGCAGACCATACACTCAACCCCCTGGCAGACCATACACTCCACCCCCTGGCAGACCTTACACTCCACCCCCTGGCAGACCTTACAGTCCACCCCCTGGCAGACCTTACAGTCCACCCCCTGGCAGACGTTACAGTCCACCCCCTGGCAGACCTTACAGTAAGGCCCCCTGGCAGATCTTACACTCCACCCACTGGCAGACCTTACACTCCACCCCCTGGCAGATCTTAAACCCACCCCTGGCAGACCATACACTCAACCCCCTGGCAGACCTTACACTCCACCCCCTAGCAGATCTTACACTCCACCCCCTGACAGACCTTACAGTCCACCCTCTGGCAGACCTTACAGTAAGGCCCCCTGGCAGATCTTACACTCCACCCACTGGCAGACCTTACACTCCACCCCCTGGCAGATCTTAAACCCACACCTGGCAGACCATACACTCAACCCCCTGGCAGACCTGTTCATTCCATCACCAACTTGACGTCAGTCATGCTGGAATCACCTCATGAAGACTATTCTTTCATATGTACGGTTTGGACTAGGGTATGTACATCTTAAAATGTTCCTGATCACTGATATACTTGAATATGGATCATTTGAATTTGTAGCTACCAAATATGTATACCCAACATACAAGCAATATTTGCTTCATAATGTTCCTCTCATTGCATAAATATATCTTCATTACAATTTAGTATCTCTCACACTGAACAACACTGCCTGCCAGCCAGCCAGCCAGCCAGCCAGCCAGCCAGCCAGCCAGCCAGCCAGCCAGCCAGCCAGCCAGCCAGCCAGCCAGCCAGCCAGCCAGCCAGCCAGCCAGCCAGCCAGCCAGCCAGCCAGCCAGCCAGCCAGCCAGCCAGCCAGCCAGCCAGCCAGCCAGCCAGCCAGCCAGCCAGCCAGCCAGCCAGCCAGCCAGCCAGCCAGCCAGCCAGCCAGCCAGCCAGCCAGCCAGCCAAGGGACAAACAAACCTTGATGGGAGAAGAGCTGAACTTGACCCTGCCTGGTTTCTTGGCATTGGGATAGAACTCGTCATCAGGGTCTGAGTCGGGCAATCCTTCAACCTCATAGACAAAGCTGCCTCCATCAAGGTACTCTATGTTGCTGTCATCTCCTGTGCACAGACAACAGCACGCACTCACATCACAACCAGCCAATGACACTTATTGATTATTGCTGCAACTTGGTCAGTCTTCTTCACCATTGACCACAAATAACTCTGCTGTAACCAGAACCTGTTAATGTATGCCTGTCTACTCTATCCATGCCAGCGACTATTCTCTCAATAGCTGCACTTCTATGTATGGAACCAGCCTTGAATTATCTCAACGTCATGCAGTACAATTCACATTCAATTACAATTCACACTAAACTGTTTCCCAAACTGAGCAAGATTTAATAATCATGTGCGGGCAGAAAGCTGCTGTAAAATATATATAAAATATATGTGTTAATTCTGTTCTTAAACATAATCACACTGCTACCATGCACTGACACCAAAGAAAACGTGTAAAATTCTTGATACTCACAAAACTTGTTTCACCGTTATGGCATTTAAAAAAATATTTTTTATGAAAACAATTTACAAATACAGCATTAATATGTCATGCGGTCTAGTCTTCTCTACAAAGACGTTTTGAAATGACAAAGACGTTTTGAAACGAATCTTTCGATATCCCACCTGAAACAAGGACTGCTGCTGCCATGGTCACGATGGCAGTCCATCACATGGACACTGAGAAACAGCTTAAGATAGTTAAACTCTGGTGCCTATGCCTGTGGCATCACTACCCAGACCAGTAGAAGACATTGTCTCCCAAGACAGAAGTCAGCCATAGAGAGAGAGAGAATATGTTATGCAGTTGAGTGGTACAATGTTTCCCCACAAGAGTTACTTCTACGTGATGAGATATTCGTACAACCTGGTGTCTGCAGACGGGTCTACGAACCTGGTTCAAAGCGTGTACGCTGGTCAACACTGTAGTCGAAATACTGGTCCCAGATCTGGTTGACCATGTCCAGGCCATCCTCCTCTGTGGACAGAGCAGAGTCACAAACATACACACAGTGTCACACACGCAGTGTCACACACACACACATAGTGTCACACACACACACAGTGTTACACAAACAAACACAGTGTCACACATGTGCAGTGTCACACATGCACGCAGTGTCACACACGCACGCAGTGTCACACACACACGCAATGTCACACACGCATGCATGCACACACAGTGTCATACACGTGGACAGTGTCACACAGTGTTACACACACGCACGCACGCACGCACGCACGCACGCACGCACACACACACACACACACACACACACACACACACACACACACACAGCATCACACACGCAATGTCACATGCACGCACGCATGCATGCACACACACACTGTCACACACGCCCGCACGCACACAGTAAACAACAAGGGGTTGTTCACATACTGTTAATGTTCACCACACTATAATGTCTACGATGTGGAATTTCTGCAATTTCACATGACAGGTAAACGCTGGTGGACTTGAAAACGGCATTGAATGTGTTACCTAACTTATGGATGGCCCTTAAATGGACATGCAGACAGGTGATGTTAGCAATGGTTGTCTTATATGTCAGGTATGCACTGTGCAGTAGGTGAATATGAATGTAAAGTCATTGATACGCAGAGCTTTTTAAACACCAGTATCTACTGAATGGTGTTCATACAGTATGTGTGTGTGCATGCATGCGACCGCTGTGTGTGCATGCGTGCACATGTTGTTTATGCGTGTAATTGAGCAGGGCCCCTGGTGCTATGTTACTTCCCATGACACACACAGAGTGCTTGTATACTGCACGACAAGGTCATGCACTGCTACATGATGCGATTATTGTTGTATAACATTAACAAGATGTGTGTATGCTTGTGCATGCGTGCATGCTCACAATGTTTCATGACATAGGTCTACACTGTACATCAAACATACGTGACTAAATATGTACATGATTGTACTGCTAAGTGATGTGGGGCATGTGTTTATATTGCATTATGGGTGCATACTTACATGTGTACATATGCAGGGTTCCCATATTATAAATGATATGAAAGTAGAGAGTTGTAAAACTATCACAGCTATAACGACACGGAGCCCCACCCACTTTATGACTCATATTTCAGTCAAGATCTGTTTTACTGCACACCTCACAACATTCACAGCGTCAGTCACAAATTTTATTCATTTTTACCAACTAACAAAATCCATTCCTTTTCAAGACTGAAAAAAAAATTCTTCATACAAATGACTTTTCTGAGCATACACATACTGCCTAGTGTATATTTAATACATAAGACAATCATTCCTAATGTCACCTGTCCATTTAAGGGTCATCCATAAGTAACACTTTCAAAGCATAAACATGTCATGCTTTGTCACACCCAGAAACGCCGTCCTTAAAAATTACATGCCAAAGATCCCACACACAGATGCACAATAAAAATTTTTTAAATCCCAAACAAAACATTATTTATTCGTGAAGAAATATGCATAAATTACAGTTATATTAGGTCGTATGACACCATTCATCATAGCTGTTAGTAGTGAGGCTGAAATGTAAAAAAAAAACATTACATAATGCAGAATAAAGCTGTCCCCCGCCAGCCCTTTGTGAGAGGGGTAACTGACCACATACCAGGCACATCTGTCACATCTACGATGAGTTCCGCTGGCTCCTCGTGACCGTCTCCCTGTTCCCTCTTGTTCAACCCATACTCCTGCTCCTTCTCCTCCTCCGTTCCCTTCTCCTCACTCGTCTCCCTGGCAACACAACGCATCATCACATAATTGATGCCACCATTATGAGTTCTATATTCATCTTTTTCTCATATTTCACAGTATTTTTTCCCCTTATTTCTTTGTTACGTTTCGGCTGCTTGCAGTTGTCTTCGTCAGACTGACTATTGCTAGATGGCAGCACAGTAGTCACTGCTGACAAAATATGATAAGGACAAAAGGAAAAATTTACTGTGAAATACAGATAAAGTAAAACCTTTGTATTGTGGACACTGGAAGGGGAATAAGTGTTGGAAACAAAGAGGTGTCTGTCACGACAATGGATTATAGACAATTGTTATATACAATTGTCCTGTGTATTGAGGTGTCCAGTGTACTGAGTTGTCTACCTAAAAGGCAGACTTGACATGACACAGTACGTGTACAGCAGTAAACTAGTGACTGGTCATAATGACATGGAAGGACACACCTTCCGTGAGTAGTGACTATAAGAATAAAGAGACACAGACACATTACATAAACGTGTGTAATAAACACACGCAGAAGTAACTCACAATACAGTCACCTACAACAGAGTCATTGTCCAAAATCACTTCTGAAATGTCTCTAACTAATTACTGTCACTGACCACAGCATCCTGTAACTCGTAATGATCTGGTCAAAGCTTCACGAATGATCGTTCAACTGTTGCCAAAAGCCAAATCTGAACAGCATGCATTTTCTACCCATCATAAATATATTTTTCTTCATTAACAAAAAATCCTTCCTAAAGTTAATTATTTTTAAAAGCAGTTATTATATTTGTGCTGTCATTTTTATACCTGGAGGATA
The DNA here is from genome assembly GCA_033239005.1 of Lamellibrachia satsuma. Classification (NCBI taxonomy): domain Eukaryota; kingdom Metazoa; phylum Annelida; class Polychaeta; order Sabellida; family Siboglinidae; genus Lamellibrachia; species Lamellibrachia satsuma. The sequence continues at coordinate 13,370,292 of BSQZ01000005.1, read as the reverse complement.
GGAAGGAAATAATCAAACAATGACTATTGTGTTTACTCAGGCTGACCTACTAAATCACTAGACTTCTCATTTCATTTGGTGTTTTTATGATGAGAAACTGCATTGGCTGAGACAGAACACCACTGTAATGCTAGGACATCACTGCATGACACTACCCAGCTATGACATCCCTGCATGACACTACCCAGCTATGACATCACTGCATGACACTACCCAGCTATGACATCCCTGCATGACACTACCCAGCTATGACATCACTGCATGACACTACCCAGCTACGACAGCAAATAAGCAAGCAACAATTATAATGTTTCCACGCTTGTTTTGCTATTCTTGGTTCTAACAGTCAGTTTGGTATGTTATCTACTTGGTGCATGATTCGAGCAATTATTGCAATTACAATAACCGATCTATGTGTAGAACAACCAGATGGCTCAAGTTGTGTTTGCTGCTGTCACTGATAGTATCTTCCTGGTCGTTTGCTCTGGCAGGGATGCAACATGTTCTCTGGCAGGGAGGAAATATGTTCTCTAACAGTTGATATGAGTCTTCTTTTAATTTATGTAAATCTTTAAAGACAACTTTTGTTATTCACCACAGTTTTTCTTACATTAACTCTTTCTATCCAGAGTCTGACTATGACTTTTTGTGTAGTTATTATTATCTTTGACGGTGATTTTGAGCATAGTAAATTACTTAATAAAGTGTTATCGCAAAATGGCAGACGCTGTATACGCCATGCGTGATGGCAACAATGTTGATACATACTCAGATAATTCATGTTATTTTTTATAGTAATCAGGTGGTTTTTGAACAAATTGATCGGCACATGTTGATGACAACTGGATGCGACTTTGGCTAATAGAGGATTCAGAAACCGACTGCAATGTTGAGGGTTTCCAAGGAGGATGGGTTTTGACAATTTTGCGCATAGAGATACTTTCGAATGTGGTATGGATGGCAGTCCAAGAATAACTGTTTTCTAGTTGTGTTTTGTTACCTGAAAATTAAAAAAAGTTTAAATAATTGTTATATATATCTTGTGCTTGTGCTTGCAGCCACTAGTATAACACATTTAACTCAATTTAGCTATCGTTCTTTTAAAACTTATATTTTTCCAAATTGTTACACGTTTTGTGATTTTTGGTCATTACCTTATTTGATAAAGTATCCCATAACTTTGTAATGGATAATGATTATTTTTTTCTACCATTTGAATCAGAACTTACTTCTGAAGGTTTCATTCACTGACACTTGCAGTTAAAAAATAATTAATCAATGTCATTATGGCATCTGAAGTAAAAACATAAAAAAATATATGGTGAAGTTGAGATGGACCTACATTTATGAAGTTCACACAATTCAAAAGATAATTTAATTAGCTTTCATTTCATACATAGTTTATGGTACTTGCTGACAAATAAAGTACAACAAATACATGAAACATGAAATCGGTGTGAAAGCACATCTGCTTAGGAACTAGGAGGCTTGTTTTGGATGGGCCTCTGGGATAAAAAGAGTTAATAAGTCTGCCAAACTTATTCCAGGGAGTTATTTTATTATGCATCAAGTATAAGTGGAACATACAAATTGATTTGTTGGTTATAAAATAACATTAACCAACGTTTATATTCCACGTGTCGTCAGTTATACTGCATTAATTTTAGGGAGATTACACGGGGAAGGTTGCAAAATAGTCTCACTAGGGTAAAAAAATAAAATGCACTTACAGTCGCGCCTCGTTATAACGCGCCCCGTTATTACGCGGATTCGGATATAACGCGGTCGGTCGTGGACCCCGAATTTCTGCCGCCAGGGGAAAATGTAAAATGGGCCTGCTTAAACCTACTTAGAATTGCTTTGACAATTCTCAAGAAACATTAGGTGAACAATGTCAATGAACGAGTATCAACGTGTTGTTTGTTTTGCGCTGCCGCCGAAATCAATCGCTGTCGCTGGCTTCACTTCGACGGTTTGTAAATTGCAATCGAGATTCACAAATATGCCTTGCGTAAGAATCAGATCAACCGTTTTAAATGCATTTTACATGCAGTACCAATATAACACTTGGGTGAAATTACATGCTTCCGTTACATCGTAAATTTAATCGTTTTCGCGACACGAAACCAACATGCCAAATTCCTACCCCAAGGCGCTACCGGTGGCGAAAATACGAATTCGTCATCCGCATATGAAACGATGAATCGATGTTAAGTGGTGCGTAATAAATTTATGCTTCGATCGAGATCGGTTGAAAGACGAAGTGAAACAATTATTAATTCTACCTATTGTCTTTTTATGTGTTTTATCAGCTTGCATACTACGTTTGTCAAATCATATACGTTTTCGGCTGCTCAGGTCCAGGTTATTATTTTCGATTCGTAGGCCTGTTGGTCCAGTACATCATCATCGTAGTAGATCTATTCCATACGTACATGTGTTTTATTAAGTTCAAGAGTCAAGAGGGTGTGTAAGTTCCATAAACTGCATATAAGACAATGCTGCAAGCACACGGGGCTTCGACAGGGTTCACGGACTTGGTGCAGCGGGCGGCGGTCGCTGTTGTTTAGTAGCTCCCTGGTGGCACACATGAGAACACCTAACGCGCCTCGCTTACAACGCGGTCCGGAGTCGTGGACCCCGACTACCGCGTTATAACGAGGCGCGACTGTATGTGGAAATTTGTTTTATGAATTCAAAGTAGAGATATACAGAAACAAGGAAATGTATGGGGTGAAGCTTAAACACTTGCACATTTTTTATTATGTGGGATTCTTTCATTGATAATCATAAATGTTGAACAAAAGTGAACAACCGTTTTGCTATTTCTACATCACACTTGCCTCTAAATGCTACCAAATGATAATACTATTACTTCCTCTGCTATTGGCATACTTGAGCTTCACATATAGCTCATCATGGTGAATTTATTTGAACAAATGCTGCTTTTTCCAACCACATTTCTTGCTCTGGTGGCTTTCATTAGCATTCTATTAAAAACTACATTGTATACTGATCACCAACTCACATTTCTACAAACCAAAGATATGATAGAACTGTGAACAGTTTTGTGTAAGTAGGGCTAAGCTTTGTAAAGTTAGCGTATGCTATATCAGTGCACTGAATTTGAACAATTTTGTTCAGGAAAGGACAACATCTTTTACAGTGTTCAGCAGGCCCCAGTCAGGTTTATTATAAGAACTACAAACATTAAATAGCTCAATCTGCAACAGATTACATGGAGAACACTAATTATCTTAAAAGAAGAGTATAAATTAGAGTGAAAACACAAGTCTTTCTCTCATGGAAAAAGACACATTGACAAATTGTAAGCATATTTACAACCAGAGTGATGTAATTGACTCTGTAATAGTGCTAAATGTTTGACAGAACAGCTAAGAATTACTGTGCATGCTTGTGGATTATGTTGTACAAAGCAACTGAATTGCTGTCATTGTAATGAACTCAAGGCCAGTTCGCTCAGGAAAGGAATTTTTTTTACATGTCTCTATACCATCTGTGCAACATTATAATAAGAGCAAACATTAATACAGCTCAGAAGAGCAACATATTAAGTGTTAAAAACTAATTTTGGTAAAAAAAACTATAAAAGTTAATAAAAATATCCTTACACAAGTCAGTGTCTGAGTACTGACAACCTTTCAACATATTTACAAGAGTGACATAATTGACTCTGCTACATGTATGACACAACAGTCAGGAATTATTGTGAATGTCTGTGGGTTGTGCTGAACAAAGCAACTGTACGCCTGTCATTGTAATGAACATAAGACCATTTTGTTCAGGAAAGGACAAACATTTTGCAGTATTTAACTGTCTCTTTAACAGTATCCCTTGATCAGTTGTTGTTTAACAGTATCCCTTGATCAGTTGATGTTTAACAGTATCCCTTGATCAGTTGTTGTTTAACAGTATCCCTTGATCAGTTGATGTTTAACAGTATCCCTTGATCAGTTGTTGTTTGCTTGTAGAACATTTTAAAAACTTCTAACACTTGGACAAGTGTTTTCCAAAGTATGTGGCTCTACTTGTGGATGGTGGTGTTGAAGGAACCCATGGCTCTACTTGTGGATGGTGGTGTTGAAGGAACCCATGGCTCTACTTGTGGATGGTGGTGCTAAAGGAACCCATGGCTCTACTTGTGGATGGTGGTGTTGAAGGAACCCATGGCTCTACTTGTGATGGTGGTGTTGAAGGAATCGATGGCTCTGCACCCGTCTGTGAGCCTACTTCTTCCTCAACAGCAACATGGTCAATGTGATCATTGGCCTAATGAGTGTCTTCTTCCTTTCCCTGTCACGATTTCTTCCTGCATACACCATTTGCCTTGATTTTCTCTTGCAACACTCAGCCACCTTAGTCCTGATATACTGCTTCTTTTCTTCTGCTGATAGATCTTTGAAATGCTTGTTTCATGGCTTATTCTGCTGCATCTGCTTTTCTTCAGCTGTGTGGTCACTTTTGCATTCTCGTTTTTTGGATCCCCTCTGCTTGTTCTTCTTGGCTTTCCACTGTGCTCTCCACTTTTCCTTCTCTGTGTTAGACAGCGCTACAACTGGAACATAGCTTCTCCACTTACGGGTGTGTTCTTTGTCGGTGTATGACGTGTACTGGATCCTTGTCCTTCTGAGTTTGCAAGTATCGCATTATTTACTTAAATTTCATGATTTAGTTACATACAAGACTATGATTATACTCTATAAAGCAAATAATCACTCTTTAAATGGTCGGGTTCAAGCATTCTTTAAGCCAACCGAAGCTATACACATGTATGGTACCAGACAAAGCAAACTGTTTTATGTAAAAAAAAAAACACCGCCCTCAGACACTCACTGTCAAAGGTACAAATACGTGGAACAGTATAGCAAATGAAATATCTCAGCTACCAAGTTTAAAACAATTTAAAAAAGCATTTAAATTGTCATTACTTACAGCATTTTTATAAAATTTTAATTGAAAGTTATGTGAATTAGTTAATTTATAATTAGCACAAGCACCACTGTAATAAGTTTATAAGTGAATTGTGAATGCTATTTTGTATTTAATTTTTTACTTGTATTGCATTTATTTAGTTTGAGAAGGGCATAGCACCTTATAAGTCGTATGACTTCAGCTATGTTCCTAGGCTAGCGCTGCCGAGGGCCAATTGCGCCATAGGCGAAACGGTTTCCCATTTGGCAAAAGAAAAACTCTGCCAATTTGGCGAAACGTTTTTACGCCCACGTTAACACGCATTGTCTTGTAAGCGGCGGTGAACCCATGAATCATAGCTGCCCGCCACCCGTGGAATTGTTTTCGTGCCCCCAATCTGTAATTGCCTGGTGATAAGCCAATGATTTATTTGTTCTCAGCCAAAGTTTGCATCCTGCTGGGCAGCTACAAAAATAATATTATAACGTGTAAAATGTGGGAGCTCACTTCCTCACAATTTTTCAATTTGCTATCGGTTAAAATGATTCATAAATGTACTTCGGCAGGAGATGATCGCGAAAAGAAACGAAAGAAAACGACGCAGCCACGTTTGATCAAGGCGGACTGGTTCGTACGTTTTGCGTGGGTTATTCACGATAGCAAAAACCACGTCTTTCGCTGCAAAGTGTGTGTGCATGCGAATGCAAAGAACGTGTTTGTCACCGGGAAGGACTGCGCCAAGCCCAAGAAGATTTGGTAAAACACGAGATATATGCCAACCACCGGAGATCGACGTTACTGCCGAACCGTCAGAGACAGATGGACTAGGTCACTGCGAACGATCACACGAAGTCGGTGATTATCGCCCATATGCGGACCGCGTAGATGCAAGCGAAGCATAGTCTCACGACAGTTAAGAACGCTTTCATACGAGGAAGCCTTCAAGATCTGTACGGTGAAGGAGCAGTGTCCCGGATTCACTGGTTTAGAGAAACGAGTAGACACTGTCGCAGAGACCAGAGTAGTGGTGGTGGTGGACTTGCATAATGGACATGGTGACGTTCTCAGTGTTAGAGATTTGCAGTGTGTGCTCGATTTTCTTGTATTATATTTATAATTAAACGTTGTTATATTCATTTATATTGGTGTTATGTTTTCTTGTTACCATCTATATGTTTAATATACGTATATTATGTTTATATAAAATATTGTATATTAGGCCTAGTAAAAAAGAAACTAGTTTCTCGTCCAGACATTACAGGGAGGTCCTTATTATTTACTATTTATGAATTTTTTTATTAGTTTCGCAGATGGCCGCCATGTCTTAGATGCTCACTGTGGTTGATAAGCTGTAGTTTTTTCGATGCAATATGGAACATGCCAGTGATGTATATTACTATGTAGGCTGCCATTCCATTATCAAATAAATTACTTTTTAGTGGGAATGTCAGATGAATACAAACATTTATGTAAATGTAATATGGCACATACCTGTTACACCGGAACTACTTAAATTGACTAGAAAGAAACAAGAAGCAAACGCAATGTCATCTTCGTGTCTGAAAATTTGAACCTTTAGCCAAATTGGCTAAACAGATTTTATGCCCAGCGCTAGCCTAGTGTTCCTTTCAGCAGCAGCAGCAGCACACCATACTATGCACCTGTATTATGTTGTTGTTGTTGAATAAACTTTCACTTCACTAAACTTTCACGGCATGGTGTCAATTGTGGAAGTTGAAGATCTGTTTCTTAGGGTCCAGCTGAATTTGCTCTTCACCGTTCACTGAGAACATGTTTAATCCGGTATTAACCATTTTGAACAGTTTGTTTATCAAGTCTAGTATTCAGTTACACTGTTATAAATCATCATTGGAGCTGCACTATGTTGTAAGCAATGTGATGTCTGGACAGCGTACACATTTTCAAAAAGTGAATGGAGTCCACGTTCAGCATTTAATGTATACAAAATTCTATTTAATAAAATTAGTATTTTCCAAAGTTCTGCATTTCAATTAAAATTAAAAGAAATTCTACAAAAAACTAAGAAGTGTACTCTTTGTATCTCTGTGCAAATGATGATAAATAATGTTGAATGGCCCCTAGACATCCAATTAAACCAAATATGAGCATGCAGAGGGTGCTGTAAAACTATATGTTCAGGAAAGGACAATACCAACAAAACTGTAATATCATTTTACAGATAATCCAAGAGCCACACCACAATAATTTTTAGCCAGTCTATACATGCATAGTTAGAAATATATGTCCAGGAATCCTGCCCCCTAGCCACCAATCTCATCATATTTAGTTGTTCAGGAAAGGACACATTTTTTACGGAATTTGTTCTTACTGAAGTAAGCATTAGGCCAGATAATACAGCTCAGGTTGCTGGAGGCTGAACATTTATCCAGATACATGTAGCAATATTTTAATGCATAATGTGTCACCTTTCCTGCCTTTTAAATCAGTTAGAAGTGGAAATGTTCAGGAAAGGACAGTGCTGTTATTTTTACGGAAAGTAATGCAGTCCATTCAAATCAACATAAAACAAAAAATATTTGGTCAATCTTGACCAAACTTCATTTATGAGGGTATATAGAAGTATTGCTCGTAGATAAATAATCATAATAGTAAATGCTCTGAAATGTTCGGTGAAGGTTGCTTTGTCAATACTTATCTAAGCGATACACAAAAAACAACACTAAACCATATTGGCCTAAGTATTTGTAGCAAGTTAGGCATAATAGTCATTTTGCAACCTTTCCGGTGGAATCACCATTAAACAGACCATTATGATGATGTTTTTGGGGTTTTTTGTAATTGATAATCTAGGGAGCATCTCAAGCTGGTATGCAGTGTGGAGACACACTTGCCAATCAGACGGTCATTGACACTTTGCCAATGAAGTCTCACTGAGTTCTCATGTTTAAAAATCATTGTTTCTATTTTGAAATAGAAAACAATGTTTCGCCACATACATCTGTATATCATATGTTTAATATTGACATGCATGGCATTTTTAATGTGGATATCATTCTGCCTGACATTGATATGCTTATCTATGCAAAGTCTGAATGTAGGTCACTAAGAATGCATTGCTAAATCATTCATCACATTGATGATAACTATTTGTATTATCACTACACATTATTTCTCTAAATTGTACTAAATGATCAGGTGAACATTTGCTATTGGCATTTTAACATTACTATGACCTTCGACTGTCTTAATAACTCACTCAGTGGAGAACTCCAGCTATTAACATATTCATCAAGTAGCTGTCAGTGAAACTTGTCACCTGGTGGCTTGCACTGCTGCTCTGTATGTACAGTACATGTGATGAGCAAACCAGGGGAAGAGTTCACAGGAAATAAACATGATCTAGCTGGTGGCTGAATGGCTGAGTGACTGGGGCAGCCAGGTATGACTGAAAGATGATACCAATGGAGACCATGTAGACCTAAAGTCATGTCACAAATAGAGGCACTGTATTGAAGTTTGAACTAGTTTCTTAGCTTACACCAACACAGGAATCCAGAAATGTAAGCTACTTTTGCTGTATTCCATTGGGCCGAGTTCTTTATAGAGATCTACTGATACACAAAGATCTACTGGTACACAAAGCTGGACTGAACAGTTTAATGTTTGTTAAAATGATTGTTTATTTCATGAAAGGTTATAAATGGATGAAAGGCTATAACAGTATAACTGCTAGCAGCATGGATATGTTTAAAAACAAGGTTGACACATATCTCTGGAGGGCAGATTACACATAGTTTAACAATTGTTGGACTCTCGATATGCCAATGGCTTCCTTGTCCACTTGCCATCTTGGCTTTTGGCTTGGATGGCAAATCTTGTTAAATCTTGTTAAAATGGATAAACTGAAACTCAGTCTATGAGTCTGATACTCTGTTTTATCCTCCAGACTCCTTATACAGCCCTTGGTATGAATCTGTGAGTCTGAGACTCATTGTTTTATCCTTCGGACTCCATATACAGCCCTTGGTAGGAGTCTGTGAGTCTGAGAATCCTTGTTTCATCCTCTGGACTCCTTACACAGCCCTTGGTATGGGTCTATGAGTCCAAGACTCTTTGTTTCATCCTCCGGACTCCTTATACACCCCTCCCTACTTCAGAAGACGATAAATCCAGTGTTAAACAGGCCAGTTTCAATACCAACAACAGTCAATCAATGTGCGAGTACGCTGCCTTCTTGAGTCAGCTCCAGGCTGTATCCAACGGTCATACTTCTATTTGTTCGAAAGTACGTGTGAACATGGTATGGTGGATGTGATTCGACATTGGTGGACTAGTTGTTGACAAAATACAGACTCATAAATATGTCTGTGGACTGAGCTGAGTGGCAGTCTGGTGCCATGAAAATCAATGCTGGCAGGTAATTTGTAGGAATACTGCATGAAGGTCTGTGGTTACTGGTCAACCAAGCACTGACCACTACTGGCCCAAGTATTCACCACCAGCTGCCCTGAGTTAGATGAGTTATTCATAAAGTCAGCTGCCTGCTAGATTGGAACACAGCATGGACAAATTCACCTGTTCCCCACACACCTGACTTCACAGGTTCATCATGCGTGCCAACAGTTAGCGGTTAGCGGAGAGAGAGATAGAGAGAGAGAGATAGAGAGAGAGAGAGAGAAAGAGTCCACCACTCTTTGAGTCCACAACAGGTAACACATTTACCCCCTGTAGGGCATAGACACCAGGTAGAAGGGACCAATGGCTTTTAGTGTCTCATGAAAGACGCGGGTAAAGTGGGGTGAACGAAACTGCCCAAGTTTCGAAACAGCAGCAGGTAGTTTCGAACCCTGGTCAATTCAACCAAAAGCCCGACGCTCTACTACTTTTTACTGCCATATACTAGAGGAACCAACTATGACATCATTGTCATATATAAACTTCCTTCCATCTATTATTCTAGACATTCAATTAAAAACATGCATGGTGTCAGACGTATTCACACGAACCTGAATTTTCTACCTGAGTAAGGTCATGTCCAAATCTCTGTGATGTGTGAGGGCATATTGGATTTTTTTATGCTGATAGGGCAGGAGTTAATCTCTTGACTAGATCCAATACACTGACAAAACAGAGAATAATAATAATTTTGTCTCTTGCTTATATGCAGTGCAACTGGTGAGTATCACTCTGTGGCTGCTTTTTACGTTCCCATTCATTGTATCTAAATATGTAACACGTTATACCTTTGGAAAGCTCTATGACTGGCCTATTCGAATACATGTGAATGAGCAAGCGGGCTATATGCAGCAAATAAGCATCGTTGTTACAAACACGTGTTGTCTGGGCCGTCTAAGCTTTTTATTTACCAATTCGCCATTTTTTTTCTTACTCTGTTCTGTGTCAGTTCACTTTAGGCCGGATTATTTCAATATTTTTTTTATTTGTGTCTTAAACAGATCATTCCTTGCTGATTGTTTAGCAGGGATGCCATATATCATTACTTTCAAAACATTAAGCCACCAAAACCACACCCTAATAATTCACGTCAAATAAATGAAGCAAGCCATTAGAAGCTACAAAATGGGCATACACACAAAGGTATACTTCCGAGCTAATCTCATTCTGATTTCTATACCTTTGATTGGTTAATACATTCCTCATCAAATGAACATCATCTCTGTTACCTCAACCAGGTAAGCGACTGATCTCCAGATGAAGTTACTTTGCTTGACAATAGCAAATGAATTTGTAAATTGGAATTCCAATCAGACAGGCTAACTTTCATTTCAGAAATGCTATATGTGCAGTATGCATGTGATTTTGTAGAATATCAATGAAAGAAGTCAAAAATCATGATAACATTCATTTAGATATATTGCTAGGTTTTGCCTTCACAGCATAACCTTGGTCACTATACTATGTCATGGGAGTATGAACCCCCAGGCTAACTTTCATTTTAAAGATGCAGCATGTATATGAATTATTAGAATAGTAATGAAAGAAATAAAAAATCAGGATAACAAGTGTTTGTTCTATATATATATATATATATATATATATATATATATATATATATATATATATATATATATATATATTGGTAGATTAAGTCTCTGAAGCATGATCCGGTGTGGTATAGAAAAGTGACCCCCGGGTTGACACCAGTCTTATAGGGGTGCACCACTCAGGGCTGACACAAGTCTTACAGGTGAGCACCACTCAGGGCTGGCACCAGTCTTACAGGTGAGCACCACTCAGGGTTGGCATCAGTCTTACAGGTGAGCACCACTCAGGGCTGACACCAGTCTTACAGGTGAGCACCATTCAGGGCTGGCACCAGTCTTACAGGTGAGCACCACTCAGGGTTGGCATGTATGATTGACAAACATAAGCTGCGTTCACACTTACACCTTAAAACGGTTTAGTTAAAACGTTTTAGTTAAACCGGTTTACGTTTGAAAGTTGTAAGCGTTCACACATGCAGTAGCTAAACCGTTTTAAGGAGGAAGTTGGTATGCGCACATGCGCAAGCTAGCATAACAGCCCACGGTTCAGACGATCGGCAATACGCCGATAAATTGTGATATTTCGGCCGTTTCTTTCCAAATCGGCCTGCACACGATCATCTCCCCACACCTCCAATAAATGTGTAACTTCCCCATCGTCCCAATTGTCGCGTCGTTGCGTTTGTTTGCATTTTTCTCTGACCGAAGACATGATGGCGCGAAAATGTTGTTTATGTTTCAAACAGGAAGCGACGAGGGGCGAGATCGAATGCGCATGACTGTGACGTACTTAAAACGTTTTAGCTAATACGGTTGCGTTCACACTTGCAACTTAAACCGTTTTAGCTAAAACGGTTTAACTAAACCACCTACTGAAGCGGTTTAGCTAAACCGGTTTAGCTAAAACGTTTTAGCGCTAAATCGCGTTCACACATGTATTTTCGGACTGGATTAGTTAAAACGTTTTAACTAAACCGTTTTAAGGTGTAAGTGTGAACGCAGCTATAATGTATACAATTATAAATGCAGCATCAACACACATGCCTTACTTTACTAGGCTCGCAATTCTCAAACATAAACTTATAAGAAAATAAATTTTAATGTATCAACCTGTTATTGTACTAGCCGTGGTAATGAAGACATAGTTACCCTCTGTACACCGCCCTGGCAATGACATGGCCCTCTTGCAGAGGGTTGCAGGTGTAAAGTGGATGCACGGCCATGGGCAGGCGGTCAAGACAGACCTTCGGCAGCAATCTGACTGTCCGTCCAGACGCTGGCACCGGAGTCAGGGGGTACTCCTGGTACAGCAGATCTATATAATCCTTACTAGTCCGTCGATTGGACCTTGTTGGCTGCTTTCTAACCAACTGAGGATAGGTCCTTGATGGTCCTCGCAGCACGAATGGCGGACACGTCTTGCGACGATGAAGGTGTGACAGGGAGATGGTTGACACAAACACAGGATTGATGACTTTGTTGGGAATTGATGACGTTGGTGCCACTAGCTGGACAGTCCTGGATGAGTTGTCAGTGAGGTGAATCACAACATCCCTGCGTGTGTTGCTAGAGCCAGGCTGTGGCAGCTGTTCACACCGCTCGTTTGGATTGTAACAGGCACCCTGGTCGTCATACAGAACCACCTTGGTAGTCTGACACAGCGACAGGATACTTGAACCAGCTCCCATGGTCTCGGTGGGAAGACTACCTCAAGCAACAACCAAGTTCCAAGTAGATCATCCAATTGACCAATACGACCAGCGTCCATCCAACTGACCAATACAACCAGCATCCAAGTAAGTACAATAAGTGACACTTTCTTCACGTCAGATGCAAGAAGGGCTCTGTCAACCTGTTAGTGTTAAATAAGGTTTTCTGGTGACTGCTTTAAATCAGTCAACTTCCATAAGCTGTGTACTGTAGCAACAACACTGATACAGACAGATCTTGTTCCACCAGTGACGAGTCATTAATCAGCAACGTGAACACTTACAGGTATCTCCAGAAATGGCCAACACTAGGCCCTGCCTTTTCAGGTGCTGCTTTTAGCGTGTCCCTCAAGCTAACAATCTTCATCTCCTCACATGAGCATCATCTTCTTGGTAGCAGTGTTACACCAGAGATTGATTGCCACAGGAGTCAGCTATGGGAGTGTAACGACTACACGCAACGACTACATGCGATGACTACACATGTACACGACAATATCCAATTGTCACTTTATCGTACTTTTTGATGTCAATGTACGGCATCATCTGTAATAACCATGGCGACACGATTTCAATTTACACACCTGGTTAGTCAATGGCAAAGCAATGTGGGAACAACACCAACTGTAAATTGCTCCACCTTGTATGCAAACACATCCTCCGCCAATCGACTAGTGAAGACACCTTGGTAAATGAAGTCCGTCGCTGTCACACTCAGTGCTTACAGGTGACCAAACCAGTACTTGGAAAACATCGACTTGTCCGTGACACAGGAATGACAACATTTGACTTTTGCCATAGGTGTAACCTGTGAACAAATAGCACCTGTCCCTTTCTAGCTCCTACCTAGCCACGTAAGCTAATCCACGCCCAGCAGCAAATGTATTAGAGGCTCATGTTACAATGTGTCAGCTTGTATCTTCGTGATTGATCATTCACACAATGGGACGTTAGCACCCACCGAGTGGAAGGACTTGATATATTTAATTACTCCACACCACACTTGCAGAGTAAAAGCCATACTTAATTAGACGATCCCGGTATTAATATGGCAATGAATCAGTATGTTACTCGGTTGCACTGATGTTAGACCAATCGAGTAGTGATTTTAAGATGATATATACATTTAAAAGTGTTTTCACAGAATGAAAACATTTATCTTGAACATGGATATATATGCAAATGTTTCCATTGTTTGCAGTCTTAAAATACCAAACTTTGATAGAAAGGTCTGCAATCAAAACATTTCTGGGCATAAATTGCACCCAGAATGGAAAAGACAACATTTTCGCTGTTGTTAACTGGTAAAAGTACTAGCCTTACTCATAATTAATTAATGTTAATGGCCACACAAATACGCACTGATTATGAAGCATTGGTTAACCATACATTTATTATAAGCATAACAGTATAAATAGCAATTATTGCTAGAGCCCACTACTCATGATGTGACCTTCCCTTTACTCCATTGACCAAGGCAGGAGTGTCACTGCTGGCTGCTGTAAGTATGGTCATTAATCAGAGACCTAAGAAAGCAGCATGTACCTCAGCTGCATACAACATCCTGACAGTGACATTTCACCACAGGCCACACTACAGCCAGGTCCAGGAACTGGCTAACCCAGACAGCTTCACAACAGGCAACATCTCACATAAATCTTTCAATAGCCTACCCCATATCATATATTAACCTAGAGTCCTGGACCTTGGCTAGAAGCTGTGGAAAGACATGGTTCAAACATACAGGGTTTGCATTTTATTAGTGGAACAAGTAAGATTAGTAACAAAAAGTGTTAACTACCAGACCTCTCAAACATGGCAAGACATGATAATTTTCTAGTAACCAGTTAACCTTTGTTCATATTTTAAACTGTAAGCACATGTACAAAAAACATTTAGGTTCTTTAAGTTAATAAACGACACAAAAAAACAGTGTGACATTTAACAATTATTTTGTTAAAGTAATTATTTGTTAAAGTAATTATATTATAGAACTGTATTCAGGCTACATACATGACGGGGAAAAAAAGCTAACTATAAATATAATTATACCAGTGCATCAGCCTTCATTAGCCAAAAACATTCTCATGTTTCAGCACTTGTAAACTGTGCCATCAAGACATCTAAACACAAGACTTGCTAACCTGTGATAAAACATGCCAGTATCAAAATTTAATAGAACATCTCTTTGTTTGGTGCACAAGTACATGAATGCCCCTGCCATTTGCAGATAAGACCATTGAAAGTATCTAACATATATCTCTAATTTGACTTGTCCCATAGCCAGGTCACTGATTAGATACTGACCAAAAGTACAATACAACCTGTACAGTTACTGTATCAGTAGCATGGCAGCTTACATAACTCAACTACAAAGTTCACCACACATCAGAAGTAAAATATCTCATTCCTCATATTTAGCAGGGTGATCATTCATATTGAAAAATCCAAATGTTTAATTTACCTAATCATGTATACCAGTAACCTTACACAGGGCTTCATATTTGAGGTGAGCGATCGCTCTCGCTCCCTATCGCTTGCGCAAATCAATAATTTAGGGAGCGATTTATCGCTCGCGTCAATTGTTAAAAATCGCTCGCTGCCTGCAAATGTTCATCTTGACATGTACTTTCTTGAGTATTAGATTCACTAGGAAAGTCTCTCCTCTTTATAACGCAGTGTTCGGGCTCCAATATTCGGAGTTCACATATCATCAACCAACGGCGATGGCGATCGTAGCCCGCTGCACCAAGATTGCAAGAACGCCATCGAAGCTATGCTGGCCGCGTGGTTTATAAAAATGATCAAATGAGTGGACTAACGTTGATTTGTATTATGTGTAAATGTCACATAATGTTGTATGTCGAACTGAATAAAATACATGTATACATGTACAGTTATGGAATAGTTAAGGGATCAACAATATTTCACTACGATCCGATTGACCGACTAGGCAGCAATGGGAATCAAAAATAATACCTGGATCTGAACTACTGAAAATTTATATGAGTTGACACGAAGTGTAAAAGTTGATCAGCAATTGGAAATGATAATTTTAGTAATTGTTCCACTTCATCTTTCAACCGCTCTGAACACATAAATTCACAATGCACATCTCCGGTACCATTTAACATTGATTCAATGTTTCATGTCCGGATGACAAATTCATATTTTTTGCGCACTGAGTTTGAGTTGTGCGTTTGGCATTGTGATGCACTGGAAGCATGCCATTTCACCCCAGTTTATATTGGTGTTGCCTACTAAGCTGCATTTATGAGTTATGACTATACATGTCATTCTTATACGTGGCGTATTTGTGTTCAATAGCAATTTTTAAACCACCTAAACGAAGTTGCACACGAAACCAGTACCGTGTTGCGGCCACGGCCCGGGCACAGTACCACGGCACAGCCACTGGCTTTGCCCAGGTTACAGCCTACGGTCATCGGTGACATGTTGCAATTCAAAACCGTTTCACCAATTGCAATCAGAATGTATAGGTTTTACTAAAGTAAACATTTATTTCTTTGTACAAAAGTCAGCGCCATCAAGCACCAATTCAAATTTCATGGCGAGAACGACAGAATCCGAATGGGAAATAGTGGCGCCACCACATGGTAAACAAAACAACTAACAAATCGCTTGCTTAAATTAATTTGGCATATTTAGGCGAGCAATTTATCGCTCGCCTGTTGTTTTTAAATATGAATCCCTGCATACACTTATAGCTAGCAGAACAAAGACTGAACATCAAACAAAAGAAAATGAAAAAGAACAATAACCAGCAACTTGGGTGTAACTCCATGAAACAACATTTCAATTTGAATCAAGCACTCAATCGGGACTGATTTAACCCCGCGAGTAACCAATGGTAAACTTCTGTAGCTTACACAATTTGAAACAATTTACATGTTTTTTAAACCTTTTCCCAGATGTTGGTCGGTTCCCCTACTTCCATTTGTAGGTGCATGTAAACAGGGCGAATGACTGGTGGAGGGAAAGGGGGGGTGAAGTATTTGTGACATTGGATGCTGTAGATAACTCCACAATGTCATGTAGCTGGTGGTTTATCCCTGGGGTGTACAAGCAGTGACCTCAGTTTACTGCCACTAGTGCTAGACTTGTGGTTCATGTTAATCCCAGGCATGCTGACTGTCCAACTATTCAGACATACTCCCACACACGGGATGCCAACTGTCCATGATTGGTCAGCTTCGTTAGTGTTAATATACCCTTGTTTTTTGGCTTCGATGTCTACAGCCCATTATCTATATACCCATGGATGAATCTTCCCTCATGACTGTTTCACATAAAACCATTCCAAAGTGAGTACACATATATAAAATGATCGTAAAAACTAATTTTATGTCATTTATTAAGTTAATAAAAATTACTATAATACATAAATTTAGATACTGTAAACTTACCATTGTGATCACTTAACACTAACAGCTCATACATTAATAGTAATACAGAAACTTTTATCACATTGTCTGAAACCTGAGCTCAGAGACACATCAAAACGAAAGGGTTGGTCAATCTTGAAATTGATATACAATGTTAAAATTGTCAACAGATGGATGAATACTGATGAGGATATTGTGGCACAATGTCAATGATAATATTGAAATGTCTACCAGTTAGTCAGCTACTAGTAATAGACTAGGTAAGGGGGCTTGGGGCTACTTGAAACACTTTCTAAAACAACAAAATATTTTTAAACTCCTTTTAGTTATCACAATATAGCTGCAGGCATTAGTGTGTATCTCTAACTTCTCTAAGTATTATACATACAAAGCAAACATGTATCTGAAATCTTATCAGAAATGAAATACAATTAGTATTTTTATGTGTGCCTGTCACCTGCTTCAACTTACCCCACATATAGAGTAAGTTCAAACAGGTGACATGATTAGTTGAAATATGTGCATCACAGAAATAATCAAGAAACACCAACTTACAGATCAGTGCCATTTCCTTCCTCTTCCTTCGTCAACATTGATGAGGTCATGTCAGTATTAGACGAGTCATCCGGCATTGTAATCCAGTCTTCTAAAGTTGTTTTCGGTGCACTGACCTTGCCACCATTGTCTTCCTTGAGTCTGGTGGGGACACGGGCTGATTCCTCTGCACTATGTCTCTCCATGGCGATGTGTTGAGGAGAGGGCGAGCGATTGTGGTGTCGGAATGGTTCCTCAAGGACCTCGTCCTTTGGTACCGACGGTGACCTAAGCGCAATCACCTCCTCCACATTGCTGTCCATGGAGAGCTTGGAGGAGCGGTCGTTGGCCTGCTCCCACGGCTCTCCTTCCCGACACTCCGTGTCCTGGTTGAGTGCGTACATGGTGGTCCATGCCTGCTGCTGTGTGTCCGTGGGGCTGTGCGAAAGGTTGTGCCCGCTGTCAGAGTGTGCCATCTCCTCTCCTGAACCGCTGCTGTGAGTGCTGTCCATCATGGTTGCATCCGTTATGACCGCACTGTCACCACTCTCGCGCCAATAGCGGTCAGCCTGGCTCAGTGACGCCTCAATCTCCTCCTTGGAGAGTCGCGCGTCATCACGGGACCGTCTCTTTGGCAGCAGCACCATGCCGTAAGCATCACGACTTTCACGGTTGACGTGAGTCCGTCGCATCACAACTGGCGGTCTATCGTCATTGGCCACGTCCTGGCTGGCGCGGTCGACTGTAACTGCCTGTTTGCTGGGTGAAGACATTGAGTTCAACACCACCCGCGAACTGGAAGTCACGGTCCGGGCCGGATATGGCGGCAGTTCTGGTTTTGTATCACGCTTGCTATGGCTGCTGCTTGTTACCGTGGCAACAACAGATGTATCCTCAGTGACACCATCAGCAGATGCTGTCGAATGAGCTGGATACTGGGGTAGTTCTGGTTTGTTGTCCCTGATGCTACTTGTCACTGTGTCTACAGCAGTTGTGTCCTTGGAGACAGATGCAGCAGCAGCCGCAGCAGCTGCAGCAGCTGCTGCTGCGCGCTTCTCACGAATGTGCTGACTGTAGCTTGGCGGCTCGGCACCAGCAGTTCTCTCACCGCTAGAGGGCCGCATGGAATGTTGTATCTGTCTTGGTGCTGGTTTCTCGACTGGCTGTGCCTGTTGTGGCATAGCTCGCTTGCTAGCCCATTGTGAATCCACCTGCTGATGTATGTTGTGTGACCTTTGATGTGACCTTTCACGAGACAGGTCACCTTCTGAGCGGCTCATCTCATGCATGAGTTTCGTCTGTCGCTGACAGACTCGACTCCCTCCATTGTCACCGAGGTTGTCAACAGAACCGAGGTGCTTGCGACTGTCCTTGAGTGTCCCGTTGGCAGCGTGGGATCGTTGACCAGTCATGTCATCCAGCACAGACGCGTCGGACGATGCCCGCTTGCGCTCCATCTGGTTCGGTGAGATCGCACTCTGTTGGTTGTGGTGGGGCTGAAACAACCTCCTTTTATCTTGCTCGACTTTTGACTTCTCTTCCATCTGAGCAAATATGGCACGTGTGTAACGGAATCGTTCAACATGGTTTGTCGCTTCAAAATATTTCTGGGGCTCCATGCTTGTGGGGTCAATCAACTCCGACCTTCTTGCTGACTGCTCGGATGTTGATTTCGACCGGGTCTTTCGCACCAAGGGGTCAGGTGACCGAGGACTGGGCGAGGATATGCTGTGGTGAAGATCACCACCAGTTAAGTCACCCTCGCCCTGGAAGACATGCTTCAGCTGAGCAACCTTTGACCTGAGCGAAGTGACACCGTCGTTCGGTTTATCGCCTATAGCCTTGTGGTCATACATGTAGTGTTTGTCTGGTCCTCTCTGAGGGCCAACAGCGGCCCGGCCGGTTGCTATGCGACTCACAGACATCTCTGGGGGTCTACAAGTTACAACATTTCTCTTTCAAGGAGGGCCTGTCTCACTGCCACAGCACACCGGTCACATCAGTTGGTCACGGACAATATCTCTAGTGCTCGTTCTAAAGATGCTGCTTGCAGTACTTTGAATGAAGATGACCTCCTTGTCAGAGGGAGTGGTGCGACAACAGATGTGGCAGCGGTGCAGTCATAGAGATAGAACCTGGTTGGTAGGCATGTAAAGTCACTGGTGACTGTGTGTGTGAACTTGCTAGCCGTGACTGGTGAAGATTAACATCTTGACGGCGGCGAAACCACAGCTCGCTTGACTGCGCCACATCTGAAACACAAACAGTAAACAGTGGGAGAACACACTACCACACAGAAACAAGTAGTTCACCCTCACTGTTTGCTCACAGCTTACACCATAAACACTACATACCATGTACCCCCCATACTGGGCATTGTAGTGTACCCAGTTGACCAGACCTGGGGTGCAGTAAGACACATTCACATGTTGTTTTGAAAGAATAATAATGATCTTACACTATCAGAAAACACACGAAAATACCAAATATTCAATGCATCTTCATGTTTGTGACATGCAATTACAGAATCTGGGTAGATGCACATATAGTCATATACACTTTTATGCTAGTTTACTGCATATACTATTTGTGTAACTAACATCTCCTCAACAAACTGTTGATGTCATCCAACCATTACAAGATCCCACTTCATCAGTGCAACTTGCTAGGAGCCTTTTTGCCTCCAAGGCACCCTATGTACAATAAAAAATTCCAGGGACCCCCCTACATAAGCTATGGCACCCCCCGCCTTTTTGCTGAAATGATGTTAAAATTATTGCTTTTAAAATTTATGTTTTATTAAACATTACAAGAAAACGTGTTTGCTGTTGCTAGTGCCATTACACTGCTTGTTAACTATTACTAATCAAACAAACAGATTTAAATTAAATAAATGTCACAGTATATCAATATGTCAGCTTGTATTTATTGGCATGTTTTGAGGAGGATGGACGAGTAATAAATTTTTCCATTTTCTTCTCTGTTTGACGATGCACAGCACCAAAAAGTTAGCCGCAAAGCTTCACAATGAACCCTCAAGGAGGCCCTGCTTATAATAGCACCTTGCAGATTCACTGCGAAACTATTGCGAAAATTATTGCATGTGGTAATCATGGAGCTTTGCGTTTAGTTTTCATTTTTCAATCGTTATACGGCAGTAAATTTATGGTTTAGTTAACGTGATATGTATATATGTATAGTAGATACATGAGGAGAAGTTAGGTGGCTATAGGTGGTTGTTTTCATAGTTAGTCAGAAACTTAAATTTTGTTTTATTTTACAAGGTAATTTAAAACTATAATTTTCCCCTGCCATCTCGTGGACCCCCTGGCAACTCTCTGTGCCCCCCCCAGTGGGCCAAGGACCCCCGATTGAGAAACGCTTGTTTAACACATGTATATTCTGAGAAGAATTGGTGTTAACGTACCAGCCTTGTGGACAGAAAAAGCTTGTGAACTAACATGGAACAGAGCTATAAGCTTACAAAAAGAAACGGTAAACAGTCTTAAGGTCAACTGTGTTCTGCTAAAGATGGTGAATAAATAACAGCCTTCTACAGCCTCCCGACCAGATGGCAACTGTTAGCAGTGTTCACACCTCTGCAGCAAAGCCACATGTGGCACATATAAATAATAATGTCAGTAAAAGTCATAATTGTTCAAGAAACGGTGAAAATAGCACTCAAACTAACCAGATCAACTTTAAACCATGATTACATGCACATTAACTCGAATGCACATCAATTTTAAAATAAGACTACAGAGCAAGTCATAGTTTAGTAGATGACTGACATTTTCACATTATTATATCAATATGTGTAGGTTTCCAATGCTGTTCAAATTTAAGTATGGATCATCAAGACTTTATTCAACAATTTTACTTGCCATTTGTTACTTAGCAATCCCAAAGATATATTACATATATATATATATATATATATATATATATATATATATATATATATATATATATATATATATATATATATATATATATATATTCATAGAAGGTACTGAAAGAAAAAAGTTTTACCTCAATGCACTGCAACATGAGCTAATCAGGCATATATGTCTGAAGAAAGTTGATTTGTTGAAACAATGATCTACATACAAATGGTGATAATACAGAAAAATAGGTTCTGATGTGAGATAGTAAAGTGACCACCATGAAAAAGTGATCCCCCTTATAGAATTTTGACCCCGTTTTATGCATGCACGAGAATGGCTCACACATAAACAAAGTAATATACCAATGTAATACAGGTTTATGCATGAATTTATTATATTTAACTAAATTAATCAATTCCAAATGATTATATTACACTGGGACTGTGGTATGTTTTATGTAAACGGTGAGCAACTTCATAACAATTATTATCTAATTATCCCCATTTATGTATCATGTAGTTAGATATATGCAATTAATCAATGTAAATGTGTCACCAAACTCCTAACCACTTATTGTATGAAATTTTATTTATTTTTTATGGGGGTCACATTTCTATAGTGGGGGTCACATATTGCTATAGAAAAGTGACCTTGGGGTCACAATTCTATATAGAAAAGTGATCCGGGGTCACTTTTCTATACCACACCGGTTGACACACATATGAACAGGCATAACAAAGACATTACTTTACAAGTATGCATATTGCCTGTGGCCTTATGCACCAACTAGGGTGTGAAGAAGATAAGTAAGTATTCCTTTTGCCTGCTATTCAATTCAATAGGAAAAAGACTTTTTTAATACAACGTTTACCTTAAAAAACATTACTTGTGCAGCTGTATGTCGGCAACATCTTGTCCAGGGTATGAGTTTAGCAGGGGCCCAGGGGCCTGCTGGCACATAGATTTATTGTTGGGCCCCAAAAATTTCCAACAATGAGAGCCTGGCTGGCTCCCAGAATTTTGCGTTATAAATACTACGATATTGTTGCATCTCAAATGCACCTTCAAACAAACTGCAGTGTTTATTCTGATCATGGGTGTTTCTTTAGCTAAGCAAACAGGGTCAGTCTCAGCCTTTATTTGGCAAGTGGAGATAAGTGATGTGATTGCAAGTCAGTTGTTAAAGCCCAGCACGATCGGCAGTGTGGCGCCAGCTCATGACACGTTTCTCCGGTCGATCTACTCGTGTGCGGGTGATCTAGCTAAGATGTTGGCCTCGCGAGCCGGTGGAAAGATTATCTGTCATATTTGATATTTTCAGCTTTCGTCTGCATCGCGTAAGCTCGATTCTCTCGTCTACTGGCAAAATGAGCTATCAGCTCAGCTGCGAAAGTAATCTAGCCAATAATAACACTTACCGCGATCATGTGATAACAAAATGGCGGTGCCAAACGACTTTTTGTCCGAGTCAATTTGGAAGACAAACTTGTTGAAATTTCCTAACAAACTATTAGAAAAGTTGTTTTTGAGTAAAGTACTTATCCAAATCTTCTAAGAGACACATATGTCAAAAACTGTGCATACTATGTGCTCTTCCAAGGTAGTGTAGAGCTCTGCTTTAAGTTATTGATGTTTCTATTCTGAATAATGGACAGCCTGTAATTGTAGTAAAAAATTTTGAAATACAAATGAGTGCAGGACGGCATGTTTATGCTGTTTTCTGGAGGGAAACTGCACGAAACATTGTGGGCTGAATTGGTCGTGACCATGTATGCAGCTCAACTAAATTTGCTCGTCTGCGGGCAGCGGTGATGAGAAATATAGCTCAGCCGTTGGCCTCGCGATGTGTCGCAACGATGCCATCCGGCCATGTGCGCCAGGCTTAAGGTAGCTGGGTGGCTATTATATGCTTTGATCAGTTTCAGTAGAAGTTTTAAGATAAATTAACCATTTCTTCAGATTGTAGTTGAAATACTATATAATATACCAGATAATTTTTTTTAGTTTTTCATTTATTTGGTTATGTTACAAGGTATTTAAATTTTTTTTGTAAATGTGAAAAAATAGCCACTAAAAACAAAGTTTTGAGAAAATCCTAAAAGAAATAAATGACATACATATATGCATGACAGTGTAACTGATAACTTCACGGGCAGATTTTGGTTAACATAAACCAATTACAAATTGACACAAACCCTTCACCAATCGTAGTTTACTGCTGTGTTACATTGCGTGTACGGAAGACGCGTTCATATGAAAAATTGCAACATCGTGAGTGTTGTAGTTTTTCTCAAACAATATTTGAAACATCATTTCCTGGTTATTAATGAAAACACAATCTCAACAAATGCTTGTTTTTGTATTAAAATTTGCGGTTTTTCACTGGCATTTTATGTATTGCTGACAATACATAATGGCCATTTGTAATATTGACGTCCTATTTAATTTGGCACCACAATAGCCCTTGGATCTGTACTTGTAACTGTTGTCATCTACGGTATCAGGTTACGCCAGCCATCTAACAAACATGTGGCAGGGCATGTTTACGGTCATTTTGATTGGCCCATTATCCTGCGAGGTCACCAGGTCACATAAGCGTTGGCATTTCCTTTAGTGTCAAAGGCACGATAAACTATGTTAACGCTGATATTTGCTGGTTTAAGTACATGATTTAGTTGGGTAGATATAACGTAGTGCACACGGATGTTACTATGGAAACATTGTCGCTTTTCCGGGAACTCAAGGGGATGTCCAAACGGACTGCATTTTTAAAGGATGGATTGGTGAAATATCACTGCCAGGTGATTTTTTGTGGTGTCAACATTTAGTTCAGTGTATCCTAGCATGTTAAGAAAAAACTAAACAATCAACTGACACGCTAGCCGCCCCAGCCACCTTAACAAGCCACTAAGCTGAATTCAATATGTCTGGAAAAGCATGGGAATCAACATTACATGCACACATACACAACAGAAGTGGTTTGTGCCTTGCGCTGCACTTGAAGACCTAGACACAAGTCTGTCAAGATTTAACAAGGCTGCCATCCAAAGGTAAAAGTAAAACACTAGATGGCAAGTGGACTAGGAAGCCATTGGCTTACTGAGAGTCCAGCAATTTTTCTGTCACTGTATAACTGTTTTTTTCTTATGTCACTGGATAAGGGTGTCAAAGGTACTTCCTCAATTCGATTTTTTGCTAGTCTCATTTCAAATTAATTTTGCGAAAAATCAAACCTACCAAGTATCCACTGTGTAGGGGGCAGCCGTGGCCTAGTGGTTAAGGTGTTGGACTCTAAATTCGAGGGTTGTGAGTTCAAGACCCACACTGGGCACGGTTCGTTTTCGAAGCTTAGGCAATTTCGTTTACCCTACTTTGCCTCAGTCTACTCAGCTGCAAATGAGTACAAACACTGTTTGGAAGGTACCTGGGATGGACTAGTGTCCCGTCCAGGAGAGTCAGTATAACTGCACTCTAAGTTGCTTCGCACTACAGAAACCAGGTTTAAGCACTGGCAATATAAGCCTTCATGGCTTCCTAAGGCGTAATGCCTGGGGGATGACTTTACCTTACCTTTACACTGCAATAGGCTGGCTCGAAAATAAACCGCTCGTTTGTGCAACTTTTGTATGTAGTTACCATTTTGGATATCAACTATTTTGATCCTTACCAGATCTAATGACTGAAGTAAATTTTTTTTTGATTTGAACAAAAATAGGCATTTTTTTATTAAACAGACTGTGCACATTACTTAAACTAGTCACATACTACACATATGGAAATAAATGAACTGGATTCGCATTGGGTTGAACCATTTGAGGTAGCAGCTTTAAGGAAGGTGAAGGAACCTTTGGGCCATTGGAACAATAAATAAAAACAAAATCAATGGGTCCTATCCTGCCACAAATAACATCCCACTTTCACTGGAATTATGACAGAAATTGGTTTCTTGGTAAAGTCGGACACTAGTAGAGTCAGTGTCAGCCACATTGCATGAGGCCTTCCCATACTACAACCCCACAGTGCTGGCTGGTCTCATGTTTAATTGTCAAGGAATGCAGCTCTACTGACTTATCTAAACTGCCAGTAATATGGGGTAAACAAAATGTCTTGCTCACTATCTGAGGTTCACAAATTGGGCCTAAGACCCCTGGGGCCTGCAAGTAGTTCCAGGAAGTTCTCAACAAACAAGTAAAATCATTTTGGAATGACACATTACATGTGAAACACAAAGCTGGGATCCTCAGTGAAAAAGTGGAAATTTGTGGAGCCTTGAGCCAAGAACATTTGGGAATCGCTGCACTGAGAGACACTGGAATAGATTAACAGAGACAGAGAAAACAACCCTTTGTATTGGGGTAGCTTTGTACTGTTCACAGGTAAATGGAGCAGAGCAGAGAAACTGATACTTTAATTAATGTCCCTGTGTATCAATGCAGCACTACCAAGGCTCATCTGGCTAGATACCCTATAGTACCTGAAATATCTGTGGTTTGGTTTAGTGTCACTGAAAGAAACCATCACATTAAAGCTTTCTTATAATAACAATAAAAAATTACACAACTCCCTGCTGCTAAAATCATTTATATGGAAATATACATCTAATAATGGTTTGCATATGTCAAAATGCACACACGTGTGGGAGACACAATGTGTTAAGAGATACCAGTCTATCAGGTTCTGTATGGTAACAGTGTGTGCCTACAGCAAACACTGGCCACCGAGGCAGAACAGCCATTGTGAAGGACAGGCAAGACTGAATGACCCCAGTCACCCCATAGCAAGGGTCATTCCACAGTAGTACACCCAACTGCCACCGTACCAGGGTTATTCCACAGTAATACACCCCACTGCCACCCATAACACGTAGTCACTAAGGAGCTGGCAATTTAGTTCTTCTTTCCTGTAAAAATTAATGATACAAGTGGACCATGTTGGAACTATATATAATGTAAAATGCTACTTAGTGGGAAATGAATGCTTGTTTAACAGTTTGCATACATTAAATGGTAACATGTTGTGTATATGAACAGTTACTAACTACATAACATGGCTAAAAATACAGTGTATGAAAAGGTTCCCAAAGTACAACATTTAATATTTTGTCTGCTTACGTTAACATTCTTTCATGCATATCTTTAATTTTGCAAGTTTCTGTAAATATTGGTAGAGAAGGCAGCACCAGTAACACCAGTTTTTGATATTCAGTAGTTGTTACATGTGCGACATTACTTTACTGTACTCAGTTTCCATTCTATAATTTTTTATTAAAATAACAATATTGCTTATTCATATGTGAAAAAATGCACTGGGTGTCACCCAGAGGGCCAGAGTTCTGATCCTAGATGCCATACAGGTGTTAATTGTTAAACAGCCAAGGCCAGCTATGAATGCATTAGTGTAGAGCTGCTGGGCAGGTGGACTAGGAAGGAAACCACCAGTAGTTCACCTGTTAGCATGACCACTCTGACAGACCAGGTGAATGTTAACAACGACAACCACCACACTACATGCAGTAAGTCAAAACCACAGATGTTGAGTACTCTGCACTGGTAAACAAAAATATGTGCAGGTTTGGTTGGAAGTAAATAGCAGGAGACATGCCTGGCCAATTAGCCATGGAATGTGTGCACTCTCTAAGCAAACCAGAAGCCACACAAAGTGCCAAATTGTTGCACAATAAAAAATATGTTTCACCTGAGGCCAAGGCTGTTGTGCTATGTAGGAGAGCATAAGACTTCTGCTGAGAATGCCATTCACCGTGAATGTGGAATGCTGTTCCTGGAAGGCACAGAGAAACAGCCATTCCAACAGCATGATGTCACACAGAAAGAATTCAACAGAAAATCCATGTGATATAAAAATCTATAGTTGTGTGCTATGCATCAAATGCACCCACCTGTCAACATACGAAAATTTTTAAAAATGTACAACCCATGGCATTCCTCTAATTCTAGCATTCTGTGTCCAGTAGTTACAACTGGCTACCTTCACACTACTAAGTTCAAACCGTTCTATTTACAGCATTTCCACCAAAAAAATTCAATGCACTTACTTCCATCCGGCAAGTGCTACTTAAAACATGATACGCCTATAATTAAACAGAGTTCCAGATAAAAGCCAGAGCGGAACACGAGACAATAACCACACAACTCTCCATAACAGACCAACTGTCCCCAAGCATGTAGCCAGACAAACAAACACTGTCTACTGTACGAAACACAATTGCAGAAAACTAGCTGTCAGCTGCCAGGCGCCAACATTAACATGTTGGTCCTGCAGTCGGCTATGCCAGTTGCATTTGATAAACAGAACGATTGAGAAACATTTTGCAGTGAAGCATTTATACATGGTCCCAGAGGCACTAGCAGGAAATCTATAAATACTTTTAAAAACCGCCTCGCCAATTTCTGGTCCAACCAGGAAATTCTATATAATTTTGAAACACCTTTAACAATATGAACCGGAATTCTTAAACTATTAATAGACGGCAATGAAGATGTGATCAACGAGGAGTCACGAGAATCCTGCAATCAGAACCATCTTAAGGTAAGGTAAAAGAGTAAATAAGCACACTATTTTGCATGGTCATAAGTACTTAGGCATGGTATTAACTATGGAAGAATTTCCTACAAACAATAGTGTCTTTAAATCTACAAGCTTTTTCTGTGATTTAATATGCGTTCACTGTGACCTGAATACAGTGTCAACTAAAGAAGGTCAAGCAGCAGCAAGTTAATGATCACCCTACACAGGTCACCATTAAAACATGAGTTATGACAGGATACAATCAGCTATTCATGGTCTCATCTGCCTGTAGTCACAAGTAGACTCCATGTACTCTACATCTATGTCAACTGTCAAGGATCCTAGCTGTACATTGTTGACCAAAGTTGTCATAGTTAGACAGTCGGACATGTCCAAGTTGACACTGAGGAATTTAGCAAATTTAACAAAGGGTGAACAGTGGTGTTGTGGACAGTAAGTACACAACAATAAAATACACACAGTTCTTTTCATTTCACTGAGTTATACAGCTGAGGCAACTGAATGTTACCAAGGCAATTATCCTCTGCTGTTTTTCTAAAAAATAAAAATGTTAGACAATTGGAAATTAATGTTCTACAATTTACAGCATTTAGTGGCGCCACAGATCCTACTTATGCTCTACATGGACTGCCAAATGCCATTGTCTCTATTGAGTCTATGCTTTGATTTTGCAACACAAATTAGGAGTCTTCATTCCAGTGTTACGATGAAATCCGAGTTGTAACCAAAATTAAGTTACCTTAACCTTGGAGCCTTTTGCAGGAACATAGCACTGTTGCACCAATACTCAGATCTACAAGATAGATATCCTTTTGCGATAAAGTAAATTTTAATTGTTGAGCAAAACAGGGTTTGTTCAGAAATGATGTTGTATGAGCAAAAGCAAAATTGACCCTGATTTACACTGACAGCTGGATTCACTGTAATGTACACACAAGAACAAGTCATAATGATAGATGACATTAATTAATTTGGCTCCACAAGCGTTGACACAGAACAAAAATGTGACACAGTACATCTGTCACACAGAAACACAAGAGCATTGTTTACAGGGGAGCAAATGGTAACACCACCTGCCCACTTGAGTAGCAGGATTTACACCAGAATGTACAAAGTTACAAACTACTATTTGTCTGGTGTAAACACCACTCCGGGAAAACAGAAAACAAGTCAGGCCTCGACATTAACACTGGCCAGGCACCTTTTTTGGGGCTGTCGGGCCAGTTCGAACCACAAGTTGTTCTCAATCTCAGAGTGCAACCTGATGCGCTTGCAGGTTCGACAGAGGGCATATGATTCTTAGACGATTCCTGCAGCAACATTGTCTGCCATACGGAATACTGACTGAAAGCATGAAAGTAAATCACCAACAGCAAAACAAATAACGGCCAAACTCGCGTCCTTCAACTTGAAATGTGATGTATTGCAAAAATAGTTTCTTTAAATAAATAAAAAAATTGGGCCAGTAACTTTTAACATCTACTGGCCCGACGAACCACTGGGTACAAACGCGTAATGTCAAGGCCTGCAAGTTGTTCTCTGTTTAACATATAATAATATTCAACTTCATTTCAATAATGAAACACATTAGTTAGATTTTATATTAAACCAGAATGAATGAAATTGAATGTCCTCTAAACAGGAACAAACAGAATCTATTTTGGAAAGTATCAGTCTGTTAACTACATTATCCTTGATTAGATGTAAAACAGAAGTTCTTAAAATACATAACTGGCGTAATTTTTATTTTATATGAAACTCATTCTTTTTTCTTCTTCAATTTTTAGACTAGATCAATACTGATTTGGTCAAAGTATTTTGGCCTGTAAACAAATTGACCCATTTTATTTGATAAATTGTTTAAACAACAAAAATAACATCATTTGTCAAACAAAAAATATTTTATTGATCAATTCATGTATATTACCAAGACAGAATAGTAAATTCAGAAATATTATGCATTAGCCTTATTTAGATGTGCTGTTGGCATCATGTTGTTCCAATCAATATCTAATTAGCAAAGTACCACTGTAATCACACACAGAACAGATTATCTGACTTAAATAACACAGAGGAGAAAAACAGTAATCGGCCGTCATCTGTCGGATGACATCTTTGTATATGTAGTTACTGGAGAAACAAGACCTAAACAACATTTCCTGTTATTAATGGCATGCGTTACGTGTAACAGTTCAAGGACTAATTCTAATGTTCTAGCAATGAGATAGACCCACAGAAGTTTTAATTGTCTGAAATCTGAATTAATGAGCTATCCAACCAGCCACAATGTGCTGATGAAAAACACATACCAATGAATAATGGTTGTCATGGAAATCAACCAAAAAATGTATGAGAGAAAAAAAATAAAGTTTTACTGAAATAAATTCCTTGAAGTAATGCAGTGTCTGAAATTAGCAAACAAATTAAATGGCCCAGATTTTTTTAACTGGCATAGTTCTATTTTGAATCGGCCCATGTGAGTTTGAACTGGCCCCACAAAATGTATTACTCATAAATATACTTAATAAAGCAAAGTTTTTATGCATAACTAAAACAGACACTGCTTTAAATTTGATAAATAATAATTCAATAAATATAAACCATACCAAATATTGTCGTTCATTTCTTGTAACTAGGAGACCAATAAAATAAAGGAATTAATTTAATAAACATTTCAATGTTTATTTTATTTGTGAAACAGCTACACTTGTTGAAAGTAACATTATGATGCCGAAATCTCGCGCACACTGGTCACTGGGCTTGGTATGGTATGCCGTTCTCAATTCACTCCAAATCGAAGCCTCCGCATTCACAGCCAAATATCTCATTAATCAGAATATTGTCTATTGGATTGTCTGCCTCCTTAGTATCGCCCGTATGAAGTAAATTGGTGTAATATCCTTCAAACATTGTCAGACTCTACGATTCTCACAACTTTGTCTGCCATTTTTGCTTTGGTATTCCCCAAGATACTGACGTCATTAAAATGTGAATCATCCAATAGGCATCCATGTTACAAATGCAAGGTCTCCCGTGCATGTGCGGACTTCGCCTTTGCCTTGGCAGTGATTTGTCGTTGGGAAGGAAGAAGCAGTTTGTCACAATCGTATTTTATATCAGATTAGTAAGTACTGTATTGTGCATCACTAATACAGTCCGACCCAGCCGTGGCCACCAGGATGAGTCGGTGGGATGGCGATGGCTCTGAATCAGCAAAAGTTGACCATCCTAAATTCTATTAGTAATGGGCATATATAGCCTGATACTTTTTGCTAGTGATAGGTGGTGACTCTCAATCGGAATAGAAATGCCATATATATGCTGATTAACCAACCTTGAAAAACCATATACAGATTTTTAAGTAAAAATATTTCAAGCAGACAGGCTGTGACATAAAATCAGACAAAGCATTGATAATTAAAAAAATTGCTAAATCGAGAAATTACATTATATTTAATTAAACTGGCTTCTATAAAAGGTCAAGCAATTTTTTTTGTTTAAATAATATCGTCTTATAGAAGTTGCATGAAATAAACTAAATATTTGTTTAATGCATTTTTATATTATTTATCGTTTTATATTAAAATTATTATTGATAGACCAGGAGGCACCACAGAACAGTAATTTTATTTTTTCAGAACGACGCCGTTTAATAATAAATTGTGTGTGTAGCTACAGACATCGATCGAACAAAATTGTACAAACTGACACATTGTGTCAACCACAGCACGGGTGTTAAATGGGAGGGGTTTCGCCGGGGTGTTACCCATTCCGACTGGCCTGTCATAACTTAAGTCGATTCATTGTGTAAAATAGCGTTCACGTACCACTAAGTAAGATACAAACACAACAGAAACAAAGTACACCCTTTATATTGTGGCTTATTAAAAACATGTACCAGACGATTCAACAGAAATAACTCTTCGTACCTGTATTCAAATCCGCAATGTCCCACTTGAAACTTTCTTACAATGCGCCATTTTGCTTTCAGCGTACGCTCCAGGTTCCCGGATGTAGCCTCGCTTTCAATAGCGTCAGTCTCCGGTCACACGTGTGTCTACGAAAATGAAATGCAGCTGATAGTCAATGTTTATTACGTCTCTTTTGTTGCTCGAGTCGCACACAATAGTTCGTGTGACAAGCAGAATTAGTAGTAAACCGGTGCGGCTAAATACAAGTTGGTGGTTATCTCGATTAGCAAAGTTTTTGCTGATTGAAAGTACCTTTGCTATCGCGGCTGGCAACTTTCGGTGCAGTGCCAGTGTCTCGAGTGGTTGCCAACGTCCCGTTTCGATTTGGTCGGCTTCGTCTTGCCAAGCTCGCTCGTATTGTAAAATGTCCGACAAGAAAGCATTCCAGCGACTACCACAGGACGTGGTGCCGCACAACTATGCCCTGCGGCTGACACCTGATCTTAATGCTTTTACGTTTGAAGGACAGGAACTAATTTCTGTCAAGGTAAATTGTGCCATTTGTGGTATGAGTCTCCAGCCTGTTATGTCTAGGCACAGATGACAGGAGGAAGGCTCGACCCTTGGCAGTGTGTCACAAGTTAAATGGTTGGGTTATGGTGATATATTGAAGTAATAATGCATATAAAAAGTGCATGCGATGGTGCAGCATGCAATAATGTTGATAGTAAATGAAACTCAATATTGATAGATTGTGTAATTGATAGTAAAAACAGTTATTGAATTAATGGACCACCACAAAATAATCACAGTGTCCGTTAGTAAGGTTGGTAACTCAACTGTAAGTGGATCATTCATTGCAAGAGGCCTGTACACAAATATGGAATGAGTTTGGTTGAGGAAGAACTTGGCTCGAGTGAATTATTTTATTTGTACACATGAAATGCCAAAGATTGCCAATGCAACTTAATGCTATGTAACACTGTCTGTCCAGTGGTTGATAAGATGCATCAATTATAGGCAATCTTCAAACTAAAAATCCTGTGAAATTAAATCAGGGTGTCCCCTGACATTTTGTTTCAGTTTTGTGTGGTTGAGACCTGGTTGTCTAGTATATTAGTTCATAAATTAATGTGATTTTATGACATATTTATCAAAATTTAAATAAGGTCAGTCAGTCATTATTCTAGCCAAATCTTCATCTAAATTAAATAAGAATAGTTTCCAATTATTAATTAATTAAATACAGATTCAATGGCCCACATGAAGGGATAATGTTACTGTTAGAAATACTGTCAAGTTCTGCCAGAATGATCAAAACACCAGTGAGAGACGTCATATTTCAACATGTTTGTTAGCAAATTTTACTAGCACAACCAGGGAAAAAATATTTTAAAAGTCATGAAATATCACCAAATTAATCTGAAACATATTCGTCTGGAATATTACTTGAGAAATATGAGAAATGTCCATCAAAACTACCACCCCAGTAATTGATTAAACTTAAAAAAAAACGTATTCCTATGTAAAATTGCAAATAATTCATTGTCTCATCATTTTTACTATAACAGACTACCCTACTAACTACCATACAAACTTTCAAAACAGCAATCTAGTATAACAATAATACATAGTAATTTAAACACAAACTAGTATACCTTAATACATGGGGCATTCCATGCCAAATCAATCAAAAACGGTGAAATTTACATGACCACCTTTGATTTTGATGAAATTTGGTGTGTTAATTTATGTTCATAAGTGAATGGTCCCACCCAAATTTCAGGTCAATGTGACCTTCCTTTCCGGAGATAGACGTCATCTCCAGGTGTCATTTTAAATCTCTATTAAAAAGGAGACAATAAAGTACAAACAAGAATGTTAAAAACATTGTGTTTTTAATTTTTTACCTGACCTAGCAAAAATCATGTAACCTCAGATTTTATTGATTTTTTTTATGTTGAAGCATATATATTTGGCAATAATCAGTCAAAGTTTTATCATGCACATTACAATACTTTAATAAGAGTTATGGCATTTTAAATGCACCATCATTGCATGTCTCTCTGGTCATGTGGTAAAAACTAAATGAGTCGCATGATTTGTCAGTATGCAAATGAGAGGCTGCGTTCCTAGAATGTGCTGTGTTTTGTTCTCTGCATATTCTCTGCCTATAAGGTAATTATCTGTATCTGTTGGTATACTTAATATTTGTATAAATAGTATGATGATCTGTAGCCAGTGGAGACGTCAAAATAACATTTTATATACCTGATTTTTTTTGGTAAATCACATGTACATGATACCTCACTGGACTGCCTCCTGCAGAAGTTGTTGTTGAAGTGTTGAGATCTTTCAAGAACTGCTGCTCAATGCATTTGACGAAATTGAAAAACTGTAAGTGGCCCACAACAGACAGATCAACATTAGAAACCATCTACCAGTCAGTTGATGAATCCATTCAAAGTTTCACTGAACATCTCCAACATATCATCCTTCATGATTTCATTGAGAAAGTACAAACATCATACTATCAAGACCTGCGAGACAACGTGATGGGTGAAAAGGAGGCACTTGTTGTGGGTGATTTTGCCGAGAACTTCACTTTTGTGATGCAAGATGAAGTCCTGTTATATCACTGGAACAATTGTCAAGCTACCATCCAGCCATGTGTTTGTTACTGGTTGGAGAACGGTGTGTCAAAGCATCTGTCATGTGTTGCTGTTTCTGCCTGACACATGACACCATTACAGTCCATCTGTTTCAACATCTTCTGTTCCTTGAGATGTTCAGAGAGAAGCCAAAGAAAGTGTTCTATTTCTCAGATGTTTATGCAGGTCAATACAAGAACTGTAAGAACTTCATGAGCTTGTGCCATCATTCTGTGGACTTTGGATTTGAAGCTGAATGGTATTTTTTTGCCACTTCACATGGCAAGGGACCATGCGATGGTGTTGGGGGGTTACTGAAGAGGATTGCAAGAAAGGCTAGTCTAGAGAGGCCTTATTAAGATCAGATCCAGACACCTTACCAGCTGTACGGGTTTGCAAAGCAAAATGTTCCTTCCTTAAATGTTGAATACTTCAGTCGGAAAAAAGGTGAGATAATAAACTGTTAATAATCCAGAAAATGATCAATTTGTGGTCTTGAATACTGTCACTAAAAAGGGAATTGCTGTCAAAGTATTGGAATGTGCATGTTCAAACTGCCAACAATTATTGCCAGGTATGTGTGCTACAATGTATAAAAATTTTGTGAAAATCTGAGGTTACATGACTTGCAAGGTCAAGTCAAAGCTAAAACTTTTGTTTTAATGTTTGCCAAATTTTGCCAAGGATAGACACAAATGTATCTTTGTACGATATAAAACACGATGTTGCATTAAAAATTTTAGAACTGAAGTACTGAAATGTGCATGATCAAACTTTCAATGATTATTGCCAAATATGTATACTTTGACAAAAAAAAATCTGAGGTGTACATGGTTTTTGCTAGGTCAGGTCAAATAATAAACAAAAAACATATTTTTCAAATTGTTTTGCATTTAATTGTCTACACGGATAGACATTTATCAGAGCTTTAAGATGACACCAACATCACATCTGTAGGTTACCTAGGAGAGGAGTTATAACACTTGGAAGGTCGTGAGGTAGTCATGGTTGGGTCAACCTTTGATGACCTCTATCTCTGGAAAGGAAGGTCAGATTGAGCTGAAATTTGGTTGGTAAGATGGACTCATGAACACAAAAACACCAAGTTTCATCAAAATCAAAGACGGTCATGTAAATTCTTGATTGACTTGATATGGAATGCCCCACATAGTAATATAAACACCATCCAGTATAACATGTAATACATACTAATGTAAACACAAACCAGTAAAAGTAATACATGGTAATGTAAACACAATCCAGTATAACGTAATACATACTAATGTAAACACAAACCAGTAAAAGTAATACATGGTAATGTAAACGCAATCCAGTATAACATGTAATACATACTAATGTAAACACAAACCAGTATAAGTAATACATGGTAATGTAAACGCAATCCAGTATAACATGTAATACATACTAATGTAAACACAAACCAGTAAAAGTAATACATGGTAATGTAAACGCAATCCAGTATAACATGTAATACATACTAATGTAAACACAAACCAGTATAAGTAATACATGGTAATGTAAACACAATCCAGTATAACATGTAATACATACTAATGTGAACACAAACCAGTATAAGTAATACATGGTAATGTAAACACAATCCAGTATAACATGTAATACATACTAATGTAAACACAAACCAGTATAAGTAACACATGGTAATGTAAACACAATCCAGTATAACGTAATACATAGTAATGTAAAAAAAATTTATGTTAATTGCACAATTCATACAATATTATTTGGTGTAACAAAACTAACATGAAGTAAATTTATGAAGCAAGGAAACAACATAATAATTGTTATGTGTAATCATCAAAGTTTGTATCATGTTTTGTCAGAAAATCAGTTTACTTCGATAAACATTGTCTGAAATAAACGTGAAGAATGTGGTTTAGTTTGTTGAAACTGTTGTGATGACAATCAGAATTGCTGTGTTAATTAGGTAACGAAAGCAACGTCGTCTGTCACTCTCAACTCGGCTGACATCCAGGTGAAAGGTGTCCAGTATCAGGGAGGAAAACAAGGTGTGTACCTGAGTATACTAACTTGCTAAGCAATTAGTTTAGTCATGACATTTAGTTGGTAAGTCAAAGAACTATTAAAACTTTTTTATTAAATGTATTTCATATTTTACCGTTTATTTCTTATTTAAAAGTTTATATCACATTTCAAAGAGTACCATATTCGACCAATTAAGCGTACCTGTCCTAATTAGCGTATACCCCTTTTTTAATCGGCAGGAGCCATATTTTTTATTTGACTAGTGAGTAGTGTGGAACAACTTTTCAGTTCTATACTAGTTACCAAATGACACCACAAATGTTGCCTTATTATCTTGAAAAAAAATGTTGGTGTACGCTTATAAAAACAGATTCCTTGACTTTTTTCCATGGCCAAATTTTTGTTCCAGCAAACTGTAGGCTTAGTACTATTAGGTCAAATACGGTATTTCACTTTCTTAGTAAGAAACATATTTTAAGTCTTAACATCTGTTTTGGTATATGAACGGAGCATGCTATGATTGCTATGTGTTTTAGGTGTAAGTAGATGTTAACCTTAAGCACTCTAAGTAGATGTTATCCTTAAGCACACAAAGTAGATGTTATCCTTAAGCACACTTAGTAGATGTTATTTTTAAGCACACTAAGTAGATGTTTTCCTAAAGCACACTAAGTAGATGTTATCCTTAAGCACACTAAGCAGATGTTATCCTTAAGCACACAAAGTAGATGTTATCCTTAAGTACAATTAGTAGATGTTATATCCTTAAGTACACTTAGTAGATGTTATATCCTTAAGCACACTAAGCAGATGTTATCCTTAAGCACACTAAGTAGATGTTATTAGTAGATGTAATTTTTAAGCTAACTTAGTAGATGTTGTCCTTAAGCACACTAAGTAGATGTTATCCTTAAGCACACTAAGCAGATGTTTTCCTTAAGCACACTAAGTAGATGTTATCCTTAAGCACACTAAGTAGATGTTATCCTTAAGCACACTTAGTAGTCATTAGGCAAAAGGCGGAGCCACTTTGCAATTTTTCTGCTGATTAAAAAAACTGCTTAACAGTTTGTTCGATGATTTCTTCCAAACTAAATACCGTATTTGCACAAAAGAACTTCACTGTGTTAGTGGATACTAGGTAAGTTTGTTAAGTGTGTTAGTGGATACTAGGTAAGTTTGATTTTTTGGCCAAATGAGTCTGCAATGAGACAAATGAAAAAAATTAATTGCATAAAGTCATTGGATGATCTGCAAATTATTAGTCCTGCATTGATTCAAGAACCACATTGTGCACAGCATATCTCCATTCCATGATTGATGCTGCTGTTGTAGAATTTAACACAGATGTTAAAGTCATCTACTCCAAGGAAGATGAAACAGTGACATTCAAATTTCCCGATGCCTTGCAGGTATTGCAAACTGTTTTATTTTAGTTATACTCAGTTCTCTCTAGATGGTATCAGTCGTATGATAACAGATTTGGTGTCAATCACATTAAGGTAGCTGTGGTGGCTATTATATGCTTTTCTTGAATTGATTAGTTTCAGTAGAAGTTTTAATGATAAATTAATTTCTTCAGTGATTGTAGTTGAAATACTATATAATAGTGGGGCGCGATAGCATACCGGTTAGAAGGCCGGACTCTCAATCGAGAGAACCCGGTTTCAAATCCCACTGTGGTCGCTTCGAACCTTTGGCAAGTTTGATCGCCCCACGTTGCCACAGTTCACTCAGCTGTATAAATGAGTACCTGGCAATACAGACAGTGGTGGATATGTGAACGAATAGCCTTCGCGCAGCAATTGCAGCATGGCTGAATACTTCCCAAAGAAGTTGAGATGGCCTTGGAATGAACAGGTCTGCCAGGGGGTGAAGTGTAAAGCACTTTGAGCAGTCCTATGGACCGGATACCGCGCTATATAAGAACAAGTTTTTTTTTTATTATTTTTTGTAAATGTGAAAAAAGCCACTAAAAAGTTTAATCGTTTTGAGAAAATCCCCAAAGAAATAAATGACATACGTATAAGTACAACAGTGTAACTGATAACTTTACGGCAGATTTTGGTTAATGTAAACCAATTATGTTTGCTACACCACCGTGAATGAATTAAACAACAGTTGAATGCCAGCCTAAAGTGGCAGTGTATTTTTGACACAAACCCTTCAATCATAATTTACTGCTGTATTACATTGCGTGTGCATAAGACGCATGTGTTTAGTTTTTCTCAAACAATATTTTAAACATCATTTCCTGGTTATTAATGAAAACACAATTTCAACAAATGCTTGTTTTTGTGTTGAAATTTACGGTTTTTTACTAGCATTTTTATGTATTGTTGACAAAACGTAATGGCCATTTGTAATATTGACTGTCCCCTTAATTTGGCGTCACAATAGCCCTTGAATCTGTACTTGTAATATGTTGTCGTCTGTGGTATCAGGTTATGCCATCCATTTAACAAACGTGGCAGGGTGTGTGTACGGTCATTTTGATTGGCCCGTTATCCCACGGGTTCACCTGGTCACATGTGGGTCAGCATTTCCATTCGTGTCAAAGGCACGATAAACAACGTTAACGCTCACTGAACGCTGATATTTGCTTGCTTATGTACCTGATTTAGTTAGGTAGATATAATACTGATGTGTACTAGTATTACAGTAACCAGACGATGTGGTTCGCTTTCATGGCGAACGAATATAGCTGGTTCGAACATCGTAGCGCACATGGTCATTACTATGGAAACATTGTCGCTTTTCCGGGAATTCAAGGGGATTTCCAAAAGGACTGCATTTTTAAAAAGGATAGATTGGTTAAATATGACGTTAGTGCCGGGTGATTTTTTTGTGGTGTCGACGTTTAGTTCAGTAAATACTAGCGTGTTATTAAGAAAAAAATATAAAAATCAACTGACATGCCCAGTCAAGTTGCGGCTTATAAGAAATTATCTAGATGGTATCAATGGTATGACAACTGACTTGGGTCAATTACATTATATCAATTACAATTACAAATAACAATTAGTTACACATAAAAACTACAAATTCTCTATTCCATATGGAAATAAAATATGTGATTAGGACAACTATTGACATATTCAATGGCCAAAAATAACATCTATTTTAGAGAAGCATTTATTAAATTTCTGCATATTATGGTACATAATGGAAAACAAATATGATATATGCAACATATTGTATTTTATTGATCATTTGTAGCGAATAATTTGGGTTAAAAAATTACAAAATGTAATTGAAAAGGTAATTGAAAATACCAATTATATTTTCACTAATTCCAATTACCTTTGAAATTAAATTCCAGAATTGGAATTTGCATTTCAATTACAACGTAATTGACCCAAGACTGTCTGTTAGCTGCACATGATGATGATACCCTGTTATTAGCAGCTAAAGGCAGGTGTGAGGGTGACTATGTACGCCCGTATTGTGTTGTAGCCAGGAGAGGGTACCATCACTGTAGACTTCACAGGGGAGCTCAACGACAAGATGAAGGGGTTTTACCGCAGCAAGTACACCACTCCTGAGGGCAAGGAGAGGTA
This sequence comes from Lamellibrachia satsuma, assembly GCA_033239005.1. Lineage (NCBI taxonomy): Eukaryota > Metazoa > Annelida > Polychaeta > Sabellida > Siboglinidae > Lamellibrachia > Lamellibrachia satsuma. The sequence goes on along the minus strand of BSQZ01000005.1, from coordinate 13,330,144 downwards.
TGCGGCTGTCACACAGTTTGAGGTGAGGCTTGAATGGCCATAAGGACAGAAAGTGGGCTGGGATGGGCTCGGAAAGGGAATCGTTAAGGGATATGTATAGGTGGTGTGGACGGAGTTTAGAGGCAAATTTGTTGGGAGTTTAGACAGGTGAAAGTTGGTAGTATTGGACCAGCTGGACATAGACCTTACCACTTGACTTCAAGTGGGATTATTAATGATTACCTGATATGCGTTTCTCCCTTCTGATAATCAAGACAGTTACTAAAGTTGACTTTTGATTGCAGTAAGATATTTGTTGTAACTAGTTATCTGTGTTATTTTGTGCTTTTTGCAACTTTCCTTTTGAATTACAAATATATTCCAGGAACCACTGGCACACATCATCTAGTTCCAGGAACCACTGGTACACATCATCATCTAGTTCCAGGAACCAGTGGTATACATCATCTTCTAGTTCCAGGAACCACTGGTACACAAAACATCATCTAGTTCCAGGAACCATTGGTACACAACACATCATCTAGTTCCAGGAACCACTGGTACACATCATCATCTAGTCCCAGGAACCACTGGTACACATCATCATCTAGTCCCAGGAACCACCGGTACACAACACATCATCTAGTCCCAGGAACCACCGGTACACAACACATCATCTAGTCCCAGGAACCACTGGTACACATCATCATCTAGTCCCAGGAACCACTGGTACACATCATCATCTAGTCCCAGGAACCACCGGTACACAACACATCATCTAGTTCGAGGAATCACTGGTGCACATCATCATCTAGTCCCAGGAACCACTGGTACACAACACATCGTCTAGTTCCAGGAACCACTGGTACACAACACATCATCTAGTTCCAGGAACCACTGGTACACATCATCATCTAGTCCCAGGAACCACTGGTACACAACACATCGTCTAGTTCCAGGAACCACTGGTACACAACACATCATCTAGTTCGAGGAACCACTGGTACACATCATCATCTAGTCCCAGGAACCACTGGTACACATCATCATCTAGTCCCAGGAACCACCGGTACACAACACATCATCTAGTCCCAGGAACCACAGGTACACAACACATCATCTAGTCCCAGGAACCACTGGTACACATCATCATCTATTCCCAGGAACCACTGGTACACATCATCATCTAGTTCCAGGAACCACCAGTACACAGCATCATATAGTTCTGATCTTTTTTGTAATTTTTTTAATTCACTCCCTGTTAGTTTGAGGTCAGTAAGAAACAATAAAATGTAGCCGCCACCTGAAGGCTTATATTCTAATCCTTGGATTCCATCTTTACCTCCCCAGCACATCCATCTGTTGACAATTTAACATTGTATACTGATCTTGAGATTGCCGAACCCTTTCACTTCGATGCGCCTTTGAGCTCAGGTTTCCAAGGATTTAGGCCGATAGAAGTGTTCACATTATTATGTGTTATCAAATCATTGGAACTTCAGATGTAAATGAGAATCTGCCATATCTCCTGTCTATGTCTGCGTTCCTCACTCGGTACATGTGCTCCTGTCCTAGGCGACTGATGCGAGACGAGCGTTCCCATGCTGGGATGAGCCGGCCATGAAGGCAACATTTGACATCACACTAGTTGTGCCCCAGGACCGCATCTCTCTCAGTAACATGGTGAGTTAGAACCACTGTAACATGGTCAGTTAGGACCTCAGTAACATGGTCAGTTAGGACAACTGTAACAGTTGGGACCACTGCAGCATGGTCAGTTAGGACCACTGGTGGTCAGTTAGGACAACTGTAACATGGTCAGTTAGGACCTCAGTAACATGGTCAGTTAGGACCTCAGTAACATGGTCAGTTAGAACCACTGTAACATGGTCAGTTGGGACCACTGCAGCATGGTCAGTTAGAACCACTGTAACATGGTCAGTTAGGACCTCGGTAACATGGTCAGTTAGGACAACTGTAACATGGTCAGTTGGGACCACTGCAGCATGGTCAGTTAGAACCACTGTAACATGGTCAGTTAGTACCTCAGTAACATGCTCAGTTGGGACAACTGTAACATGACAAGTAGGTCCTTAGGATCAATGACTGTCACTGTAACATGATAAGTAGGTCACTAGGACCTCTGTAACATTGACTGGGTTGTAACAGCCATTGTAACATAGTGCATGACAGCGAAACGTGTTGACTGACATCTCAGTATCTTGCTGTCATGTTGACCTGTGTTGTTGACCTCTACAACTTAATGCAACTCTTTCCAGACATTTCCGACAGGATTGTTATGTGCAAATATCTTGTTTTGAGTGCCACATTCTAGTTCAAAGAGTTGGTAAATTAAAAAAGCAACAATTATTTTTAAATGTAAATAAACATTTGTTTCTGCATGCCTTGCACAGCCTGTAAAGACGGAGAAGGAGTCAGACGGGAAGAGGGTTGTGGAGTACGAGAGGACCCCCATCATGTCCACCTACCTACTCGCCTTCATTGTCGGCGAGTATGACTACGTGGAGGCGAAGGACGCGGACGGGGTGCTTGTAAGGGTTTACACCCCAACTGGCAAGAAGGAGCAAGGAGAGTTCGCACTCCAGGTAAATCAGGATTTATTAATTTTTGTACATTTTATGATAATTTTATGACATGAAGCTAATCATTTTGGACTGTACCAGTTAAAATATCAAGTATACGGTTGCTTGATGAATTTTGACGTGTCAAATATTGTGCTTTGGGTCATAGCCAACCCATTAATCATTAACTACACTTGTGGTCTGGCCTGTTTTAGGTGGCGGTGAAAACTCTGCCGTTCTACAAAGACTACTTCAAGATAGCCTACCCCCTTCCAAAGATCGACCTCATCGCTCTGGCTGACTTTGCCTCTGGTATGTCTCACAAGTGTACACATCCACAACGTCTTTGGTTCTCTTCTTGCAATTCCATGTCCCATCTAGTGATGGTAACGTAGATGCTTTGTGTTGGTCGATGTTATAAAGTTAGTATGTTCAGTTTACAGATTTTGTGGGTAAGAATGTCTGAATTATTGAGTTTTATAGTAATGTCATATTTTAAGTTTTTCATTGCCTTATTCCTGTTGTCAATTTGTAAACATTTTGTGATCAAAGAATTATAGCTTTATAGTGATGTCATACTTGTGAGTTTTATCCTGCCATGTTCTTGTTATCTATTATGTAAATGTTACAAGGATTAACTTTATGAGATTATAAAATCAATTCTTTCTGCTGTAGAGAGTTTACCTGTCAGTAGCGTATATGTATGAATCCACTGTTGGCTGATTTGATACAATACCAGGGTTGGGGTCAAGTACAGTTGATCAAGTACTCAAGTACATCAAGTACCCAAAATAAATATCAAGTACAAGTACAGTTCAAGTACTCACTTATGTACAAAGTACTTAAGTACATCAAGTACTGACATATCAAGTACACGTACAAGTACTCAAATATAAATGGGCCTATTTTAATGGTTGTAATATTTTTCGAAATTTTGCCATGTTTATTTTGCAACACAGATTTATGTGACTTTTTGATATGAGCAAAACAGAGCATCAAATTTTATTATCATTTGGGAAGACATTCAAGGAAGGTGCATCAAAGACACACCGCTGCTGAGTTATCAGAATGGCTTCCACACTATTTTACACCTTAGCTGATTAGTTACATAAGTAAAGCACTGACCACCTACATCACAAGGGAAGACATTCCAGGAAGGTGCATCAAAGCTACAGTTCTGCTAAGTTGTCAAAATAGCTTTCCACTATTTTCACACTCCAGACCCTACAATCCTTGAAAATATCGTACACAAATTTCCGGCTCTACGCTTTAGTACTTGAATAGTACTTGCTATTTATCAAGTACTGTAGTTCAAGTACAAGTACTTTGCATTTTCACACATCAAGTACTGACAAATGTGTACTTAAGTACAAGTACTGGTACTTGCCCCCAACCCTGTACAATACCATTCTGAAAGTTGGGCATCATAACTACAAGTACTTGTTTTTATAAATAAGTGATCATTGATGCTTGTCTGCTTAAACAAACTAACTTGATGTGAATGTGTTACAACTAGATGCTGCAGCCAACAGCTGATGGTCACAGCACCTTTATGGTCATATAGTCCACAGCACCTGTATGGTCATATAGTCCACAGCACCTGTATGGTCATATAGTTCACAGCACCTTTATGGTCATATAGTTCACAGCACCTGTATGGTCATATAGTCCACAGCACCTGTATGGTCATATAGTCCACAGCACCTGTATGGTCATATAGTCCACAGCACCTGTATGGTCATATAGTTCACAGCACCTGTATGGTCATATAGTTCACAGCACCTGTATGGTCATATAGTCCACAGCACCTCTGTGGTCATATAGTCTACAAAACCTGTATGGTCATATAGCCCACAGCACCTGTATGGTCATATAGTCCACAGCACCTGTATGGTCATATAGTCTACAACACCTGTATGGTCATATAGTCCACAGCACCTGTATGGTCATATATTCCACAACACCTGTATGGTCATATAGTCCATAGCACCTGTATGGTCATATAGTCCATAGCACCTGTATGGTCATATAGTTCACAGCACCTGTATGGTCATATAGTCCATAGCACCTGTATGGTCATATAGTTCACAGCACCTGTATGGTCATATAGTCCATAGCACCTGTATGGTCATATAGTTCACAGCACCTGTATGGTCATATAGTCCACAGCACCTGTATGGTCATATAGTTCACAGCACCTGTATGGTCATATAGTTCACAGCACCTGTATGGTCATATAGTCCATAGCACCTGTATGGTCATATAGTTCACAGCACCTGTATGGTCATATTGTTCACAGCACCTGTATGGTCATATAGTCCACAGCACCTGTATGGTCATATAGTTCACAGCACCTGTATGGTCATATTGTTCACAGCACCTGTATGGTCATATACTTCACAGCACCTGTATGGTCATATAGTTCACAGCACCTGTATGGTCATATAGTTCATAGCGCCTGTATGGTCATATAGTTCATAGCACCTGTATGGTCATATAGTTCACAGCACCTGTATGGTCATATTGTTCACAGTACCTGTATGGTCATATAGTCCATAGCGCCTGTATGGTCATAAAGTTCACAGCACCTGTATGGTCATATAGTTCATAGCACCTGTATGGTCATATAGTTCACAGCTTCTGTATGGTCATATAGTTCATAGCACCTGTATGGTCATATAGTTCACAGCACCTGTATGGTCATATTGTTCACAGCACCTGTATGGTCATATAGTCCATAGCACCTGTATGGTCATTATAGTCCAACAGCTTTGAGGGAGACCTAAACATCTGTCAAGTTCGTCTAGTTTGTGGTACAAAACATCTAGAGTATGCTAACAAGCACCTGACAGAACATATTTGAACTGTCTATCAACATATGGTTTGTTATCATGAATTTGTTCTGTTCATTGGAAATAAATTATTGATTGATTGATATGTAACTGTGTCTGTCACAGGTGCCATGGAGAACTGGGGTTTAGTGACGTACCGCGAGACCGCCCTGCTCATTGACTCTGCCCACTCGTCCTCCGCCGCCAAGCAGTGGGTCGCCCTTGTTGTGGGTCATGAACTCGCACATCAGTGGTTTGGCAATCTGGTCACCATGGTAACAATATACCTTTTTGTGCAGTTTGTTTTGCATCGTGTGTATGGTAATGTCGGCGTCAGTGTTGAGCATTGTTTTACACAAATAGAAGTCTGTTGTATAGATTAAAGTCTATGACATGGTATATTGTATTGAACATTTTACCTATGTTTCCTATAAACACGTAAATTTTCTGCTATTATTATTGACAAATATTTAATAAACGTGTTATATATAACCATGCAATTGCGATAGCTCACATCCAGCTATTTACAACTGTTGATGTAATATGTGTGTATGCATATATTATATAAGATCACTTGAGAGTCTTGACCTCCTGACCTTGTGCCTTGACCTTGCAGGAGTGGTGGACACACCTGTGGCTGAACGAGGGCTTTGCGTCGTGGATTGAGTATCTCTGTGTTGACTACTGCTTCCCGGAGTATGACATCTGGACTCAGTTCGCTGCCACTGACTTCACTCGTGCCCTGGAGTTGGACGCCCTCTGCAATAGTCATCCCATCGAAGTAGGTCCAGGGTAATGTCAGTAGCTTGATGATGTGAGTGTTAGGAAAGTGTATCAGAATTGCTACAGTAAACAAAAGTTGTCAACATGTCCATTATGCGATTATGTCACTGTTGTCGATGACAGTGCATATGTAGTGTAGTGCGTGTGATTGGCATGGGTGTAGCCACTCATAAGATATGATGCCATATGGTACAATATGAACCTTTGTAATTGCATACACTTGCTTGCAAGGCTATCCGGGTTTTCTACAGTAATCTTTGTCAAACCCTTGACTCTATCCTCTATAATGATATTATAATTTAACGATAGTTATGATGTATGTTTCTATGAGACGCATTGTCACAACATGCCAGGTAGACTTGATGACAGCTGGAACACTGTGATGACTACAAGCATTTGACACTTGACATTATCCTAGGTGCCAGTGGGTCACCCAGCAGAGGTGGATGAGATCTTTGATGTGATCTCCTACAGCAAGGGCGCCTCTGTCATCCGCATGCTGCACGACTACATCGGGGACGAGGTTTGTTAACACATGTTCGTGGTAGCCATCTTGAAATCAAATATGGATGCCATAAACTCTGATCAAAATACTTATTTAGAGTATTTCTGTCTTTGGAGGATCTTTCCAGGTGTGTTGAAGCACATTAGCCATGGTCTTTTCCCTCAGTGTAGAGTTTTATCTCAAGAAGTATGGAAAATGTGTGTATAAAATACATTGGATTCTGCGCCCTCAAATTAGGTATTAAAAAAATTGTGTCAATTATTCCCCAAAACTGCCTTTAATTTTCGTAAATTTAACTAGTCTTTTTGTTTTTTATTCCTGAGGAGTAAATGTGATGAGATCCTGTGCTATGTCAGAATGCTACCTTTCTGTCGCAGCACTTCCGCAAGGGCATGAACCTGTACCTGAACCGTCACAAGTACAAGAACACATTCACGGAAGACCTGTGGGCCGCCCTGGCCGAGACCAGTGACGAGCCAGTTCAGGAGATCATGAGCACCTGGACCAAACAGATGGGCTTCCCTGTTCTCAAGGTACTACTCCACGTCATCTTACGGCTCCTGTGTCACGTTTGTTTAGTTAAAATCAGTATTTTTATTTGAAAAATTGTGTATAAAGCCATATATATATTTGTGTGTGTGTATATATATATATATCTGCATAAAAAAATTATCTCGGTCTATAGCATTCCTGTTCTGATCAAGTGGCATCATCTATCAGGATACAAAATCTGCTGTGTTTTACTAGAAATCTGCGTAGCATAAAAAATATTTATGCTTTGACCACTATTTGTTTGTCATTCAATTTTATACCTGTCTGATGGACACAAGAAAATATGTACATTATCACAATTTTTACATTTGAAGCAAATTATAGAAAAAAAGTGATGCGGCCGTATACCTTCAAAATCCAAGTCGCATACTTGAAATTTATACGACGTGGATATTCTGAAGGAATAGGAAAAATAGGTGTCTTCTGGAAGAGATTCTGAAGTAATGATATATTTACAAAAGTTGTATTTCTGTTGCGACAGACGAACCTTTATACCTGGCAATGGAAGTCACATGACACTTGCCAGCTTTGTAGAATAATTCAGCTACCCAAGAACTGACAGTATACAAAGTACACAAATAAGAAGCTATATAATACGACTACGCAATGCCATAACCCGGAGAGCATGACGATGTAGTCACACGATGATGTAGTCACGTGATGATGTAATCACATGATGATGTAGTCACATATGATGTACCGGTAGTCACATATGATGTAATCACATGATGTTTGGATTCCTGTGGGCCTTATTTACTAAACATAAACATACAACAGCAAACAAGGTTTGTTTATTTTATATAAAAACTATTTATTGTAGTCCCTTTTTTGCCAATGATGAGTCAGAAAATTATTATACAGCAAATGACACTAATTGCTGGTAGTATGCAAATGTATTGCTCGTATTTGAAACAAGTATTCAGTTTAGTATGTCACTAACATAAACAGAAGTTCAGAGTGGCAGTGAGTTTTCAGTACTTACAAAATGCCAGATTGTCGCAATAGTTAACTGTATGTCTCTGATTCCAGGTGTCTGAAGAGAAGAATGGCAACACACGAATCTTGACGATTCGACAGGAGAAATTCTCAGCAGATGGCACCAGTGATGGTAATAGGACATTTTTTAACAAGATTGCCATCCAAGGCAAAGGCCCAGATGGCAAGTGGACAAGGAAGCCATTGGCTTATCGAGAGTCCAACATTTGTTCATCCATGTGTAACCTGCCCTCCTGAGAGATGTGTAAATTTTGTTTTTAAACATTCATATTCATAATTTGTTATTGTCCTCTGTGAGAACGAGTATCTACACTGATCCTTTACTAATGTTACCTCATGCTCTCTAGTTCTACTATGTTTTTTTGAGTGAGAAAAAATATTTTTATAATCATTCAGTATCTGAAAAACTTCAATTTGATCTCCTCTGAACCTTCTTGTCTCTAGGGTTGTTAAACCAAATTTTTTAGGCGTTCTTCATAACTAAGGTCTCTCAGTTCTGGAACCATTTTAGTTGCTCTCTTCTGTATTCGTTCAAATGTGTCTATATCTTACAATATGGTCTCCAAGCTTGAATACAGTATTCTAAATGATGCCTAAGTATTGCTTTATACAGAGGTGTAATTAGCTGTTTTTCCTTGTATGTTATATTTCTCCTAATCAACCCAAGAATTTGATTACCCTTTGAAACTGCAATACCACTGCTCTTAAACTCATATCAGCACTTACTGTTATTCGTAAGTCCTTTTTTATGGTAGTACCTAGAACAGTATCTTTCATTTTATTGTTTACATCCAAGTTCCTGTGTGTAGGCATTTACATTTTCCAAAGTTGCAATTTTTCAGACCATTTAACTAATTTGTCTAGATTGTTTTATAACTGTTGTTTATCACCATCGTTGGTAACCTTTCTAAACAGTTGTGTCATCTACACATCTACTGTGGTGTAAATGTATCTGTCACTGGATAGTATTTGTTTTCACTGCAGTGTTTACATTCAAGCTGAAGGTTGTCGTTGAACTAGTCTCGCAGTATAGAATAAATAGAATAGTGTTTAGTTCTCAAGGATGGAACCTTACATATGGTATTCTTTTTAGATTGTACAATTTATGCCTAGTAAAGGCACAGCTTTCTACAATAGCCCCAATTTTATTTTTAAGTAAACCACTTCCTTTACAGCACTGTTGCTGATTGCCAAACAAACCAGACTTTTAGCTACCAAACTTACTGAAATTTGTTTTGCTATATCTAAATAACTATCATTGTGTGATCTTTTTTTAAATTTACACTCATTTAAAAGCCATAATATAAAATCTGTGACGATAATAATTAGGATTCTAGGTTTCTTATTTTTGTGATGATTACATATGACTGTGTCTGTTGCTAGGCAATGACTGCCTGTGGATGGTTCCCGTGAGCATTTCGACTGCAAGCAGTCCGAACAAAGCCATGCACAGACTGGTGCTGGACCAGCAGGAGGCCACTGTCACTCTCAATGACGTCAAATCCAGTGACTGGGTGAAGGCGAGTCCATGGACACCGACAGGGTTCCTTGTCAGGTGTCAATGTTTGTAAACAGTCTGGGCTGAAAATACTTGTCTGGTCTGGAAATAATAAGAGGAACTGGAATTTTGTTTTATATAAATTAGGTCCGTGAAAGCAGATGTCTTTGTTGCACAAATGAGAAGAGTTGATGATCACATTTAAAGGTCCTCCGTTAGGAAAACTTGTCTTGTTCTACTGATTGGAGAACAGACTCACTAAGTCCAGACTTCACAATATTACTGCCGTTTGTTCATACAAAGTGAGTAACTGGCAGATTATAAATGGGCAGTAGTACATAAAGGAAACCTCTGTAAAGTTTACCCTGGCAGGAGAACCGAACCATGTAAACAAAACTTTGTTCACTTGACTTGACAGGTGTTATTGGGTAATAACACCGTTCATTGTAATCTATTAATAACAGTTCTACCTGTTACAGTTGAACACAGGTGCTGTTGGCTTCTATCGAACTCAGTACTCGTCGGGTATGCTAGAATCACTGCTGCCTTCAATCAAGGATGGCTCCCTGCCACCGCGTGACAGACTCGGCCTTGGCAACGACCTCTTTGCACTGGTGAGCTTCTACACCGAGTTTCTTTTTTGCAATTATAGGTAAAAAAATTCTGTTTAATTTGAATGTTTCTCAAATATCATGTTTGCATGCTTAATGGCAAGATCAATATTCAATGATTCAATTATTAGAATATATATAAATATATATATGTGACCCACCGTAACAAAATGAGTCACATGTCCCAATTTGAACATGTAGAGTTATTAGCATCGTTGAAAAGAGCAGCATCTCAGCTTTCATGTGATGCATCAAACATTCCGATATCTCGATTCCAGCCGAAGCTACGTTTCGCTAAACATATATGGGGTAGAAATCTTCAAACTGAGAAATCAGCCGTCAAAGTTTAGTATGTTTCTTACCAAAGCTACCTTAGTTACCATGCACATATCTGGCAGATATTTGGACCACTTGAAGATAAAGGCATCCTCATGACATTCTACTGATATAATAACATGATCTTTGTCAGAAAAAAATACAATTAATTGCCTTGTAATTGTTAAGGAATGTCAAAACTAGCAGCACTGCCACTAGTGTCATAATGTGGCACATTTTAGTTGAGATAATGGTTACTAGTGACCTTCTTTTGTAAAGCAAAGTTGAGGCAATAAAAACTTACTTGATTTTTGCGATTTAAATAATAATAATATTTATTCAGCCTAAGGGAAGACTCAGCAAGTGGATTTTAAAAAAAATATTATTTTATTATTCAAAATGTGTCCACCCTATTTTGAAAGCATTGCTTTCATACTGTTCATTTCAATTGCAGTTACATACCTCTAAATCACTTTTATTTGTGGGTAAAGCATGCGTGTTCCAAGAAATAATCCTGTTTTCTCAAAAACGCCTCATATCTCTGGAAGTAATAATGCTAACAAAGTGTTTAGTGTTATATGCAGCTTATTCTTCTTTACACAAATTGTAGAACACATTATCAATGTAGCTAAAAGCTACATCAATATTTATCGCAAAAATATTTTTTCAAGAAATTACCCACAAATGTATTAAATAAACTACTTTTTAGAAAATGTTTTCTACCAGTTGTGTACCAAATTGTATACTGAAAAAAGTGTTTGAAATAATTATAATAATATTTGTTCAATCTGATACTTTTCATAGTAAAAAATGCGCAAGAGGTGTCAGTGCCAATTAATGGCATGTTTAATACAAGACAACAACACGTAAATAAACAGCTACACCTCAAAATAGTTAATCATCTCTGGGACAGCGGCCCCGTCCTCTCTTTCATGACGTCGGCAAGAGTGCAGATGACGGGGATAACTAACGGGCTCGACAAACTCGCGCCCTGCCCCCTTCCCCACAAAACGACTGTAGTGCCTCGCTCACTGTCCCGCTGGTCGGACGGCCCAGCAACGGGGACAGTCTCGAGCACAGTCGGACACGTCTTGCGGGCTTGACGACCTCACCCCATGCCCCGCAAAACGACTATACTGTCTCGTTCACTGTCCTGCTGGTCTTCCTCTAGTAAATACTTGTCTAACAAAGTGTTGATCTGGTCGCAATAACTTCGGGCAGGATATCAACAAACCCGCTACATCGAATGCCATTTTCTACTCGACATGTGGGTGAGGTGTGTGACACGGTAGAAAGGCATAGTGCGCATGCGTCCATGAACATTATTTAAACGACTTCATTACTGCGCCAATAAAATAATTTTCCTGGATCATGTGATCGTAACAAGCTGGGTTTGTTTACACAGCTGGACAAACAGTGCCTACCCCTCATGCCCTCCTATTCGACACATCCGTAATATATGTTAATTTGATGACCATATATGGAAAGATGAGATGCAAAGCTATGCAACGATGCCACATTTGTGAGGGACCATCCAAAAATTACGGACGAAAAAAGCGATTAATTATCGGCATTTTCGGCTTTGTTTTACGGAAATCAAGCGGAACACATTGAACAGCTCTTCAAAGATAACACTAAAATACATTAAACATAGCTAAATATGTAGTAGAAATTGTGGTAATCGTTAAAATGAATACTAAGGAACCATTTTCAAGGAAAATCTAAAAATCGTTGTATTAGCCACTTTTTTATAAAAACGGCATTTGCGAAGTTTCATGTTTACCGACATCCGACTCATTTTGTTACGGTGGGTCACATATATGAATTACAATTTTTTTCAATCAGAACTATTTAGATTATTTGCTCAACGTTTCGACTGCCATCGGCAGCCTTCATCAGGAATTCTGGGATGGCACGTTCTTCCCCGGCTTGCCAGTCCCAGAATTCCTGATGAAGGCTGCTGATGGCAGTCGAAATGTTGAGCAAATAATCTAAATAGTTGTGGTTGAAGAAAAACATAATTCATATATATATATACCAAATTGATGAACATTTTCACAAATATATATAATAGATATATATATATACAGGGTTGGCATGTAACAAAGTAAAAGTACCTGAGTATTTATTTCAAGTAATTGACGTGTAACGAAGTAGAATTTTTACTAAATACTTTTTACTTGTAACGAAGTTGTTTTATCTAAAGTAATGCGACTTTTTACTCCGTTACTTTTATTTACATCACAATATTTTTTCGTTACATTTTTTGTGAAACTGCTGCTGCCGGTGGCGCTCCACCGTCAACGACATTTAAAAAACTGTTCATAGTCGCCAGGCCAAAAGCTATTAATATCATTCAATCGCATGCCATTTCGCGATCATGTTTGCATGCATACCTCTCTTCGGGAAATCGACGCACCCACTGTTTTATATCTACGTCAGTGAACGAAGTCTGCCAAATATTAGCATAGGTCAGGTCAAGACCGTTGACATGACATGTCACTTCGAACACACAATGCTTGAACGCCATCTCAAACTGATGCAAATGTCTCCGTTGCACCATATAAACTATTAATCAGTAAGTTTCCAATACATATTATAAATATTAAAATTTGCAATTTCGACAATGTATTGATAATCCCCATACTCTGACACAATTCTGATATTCGTGAGCGAACGTGCATTGTGGATTGAGAACGCGAACCGATTTTCGCCCATTGGCATTGTCAGCAATGGCCTTACCGGCTTACGTCAGCATTAAACAGCATTTTACTTTCACGAATAAAATTCATATTGAGATGTTTAATAAATTCATAATAATGATTACTCTACAGAACTAAACAGCAAAGAATTGATACTCTGCCAATTGGCAGCATCTTTTCCCAGCAATGGCTAATTCAAACTGACCCATAAATAATATCAAAGTGACAAAGACAGGGACAGGGGCCCTGACAGGTCACTTTTAATTGCAATTAGCAACAACATTCCTCTGTTGCACTGGTCTGTCTTCTGATCGATTCTAGCCCCAGCTGGTACCAGGTAACCAACACAGCTAGCTGCTAAAGCTTGTTGTTTCAATGTTTGTGTGAGCTGATAAGACATGTCTGGGAAGACATGAGAAGGTGGGGGTTCACAAGCCAGATGGCTTCATCAGCTAGGCATCAAATGTCTTAATTTTACTATGGGCAGTGGTAGGTTGTATTGCCTCTGACCAGTTTCCCAGAGAGGCTACTACTAGTACTGGACTGACCCTCAACCTACTCAGATACAATCACACCTGCGTATACATATCCTGTTGTACAATCTAGCTCCTCCCATACCCCATATGAACAGGTCGAAAAAAAAGACAGATTGTGCCTCATCATTAATTAAGTTCTGTATTTAACTGAAATTATTTGATGTTGTGAGCTCTCATTAAAGATAATATAATTTTCCAACCATCCAAGTGAGGACCATGTTCAAGGGTGGCAGACCTATTGACCAGCTAAGGCTGTCTGGGAGCACATTGTTATAGGCAACCTGCGGCCCGTGGGCTAACTGTGGCCCACGTAGCTATTTCATGCAGCCCGTGGACTGACAACGATATTGTGCAAAATGCGGCCCGCCCCTGCCACATTCGTATACTAAATAACATGTCCACATGATGAACATAATAATATACCAAATATGTATTTTTACTTCCTTTAATATTTAATGAATTCACTTTTGCGTATGCAGACATGAAAGTATGCAGTGTGGCCCTCCTAAGAAACACACCATTAAAAACTTTAGCTTGTATTTAATGTTTTCACATTGTGGACAGATATGTGTGTTACCCGTTGGAAAACTATTTTCAGTAAATAAACAACTTAACTAAGTTGCATTTGAAAAATATAAATATCTCAAAAAAGCCATCTTGCCCCATCCTTGGTGAAAGACGGTCCTCTACCTGGGGTAACACGGTCTATAACCCCCTCCCCGTGGTTTTTACTTATATAGTCGCGCGTCGTTATTACGCGGATTCGGATATAACGCGGTCGTTCGTGGACCCCGAATTTGAGCCTGCTTAAACCTACTTAGAATTGCTTTGACAATTCTCAAGAAACATTAGGCAAACAATGTCAGTGAATGAGTATCCACGTGTTGTTTGTTTTGTGTTACCGCCGAGATCAATCGCTGTCGCTCGCTTCGCTTCGAGGGTTTGTAAATTGCAATCGAGATTCACAAATACACTTCGCGTAAGAATCAGATAAACAGTTTTAAATGCATTTAGTATGCAATGCCAATATAACACTTCGGTGAAATTACATGCTTCCATTACATCGTAGATTTAATCGTTTTCACAACGCGAAACCAACATGTCCTAACCCAAGGCTCTACCGGTGCAAATTCGTCATCTGCACATGAAGTGATGAATCGATGTTAAATGGTGTGTAATAAATTTATGCTTCGGTCGAGATCAGTTGAAAGACGAAGTGAAACAATTATTAATTCTACCTATTGTCGTTTTCTGTTTTTGATCAGCTTACATACTACGTTTGTCAAATCATAATTTATACGTTTTCGGATGCTCAGGTCCAGGCTATTATTTTCGATTCGTAGGTCTATTGGTCCAGTACATCATCATCGTAGTAGATCTATTCCATAACGGTTTACGTACATGTGTTTTATTTAGTTCAAGAGTCAAGAGGGTGTGACTAAATAATACACGTTGATGCTAGTATACTCGTTTAATAAGTTCCATAAACTGCATATTGGCATAAAAGACATTGCTGCAAGCACACAGGGCTTCGACAGCGTTTATGGACTTGGTGCAGCGGGCGGTGGTCACTGTTGTTTAGTAGCTCCCTGGTGGCAGATATGAGAACACCTAACGCGCCTCGCGTACAGCGCGGTCCGAAGTTGTGGACCCCGACTACCACGTTATAATGAGGCTCGACTGTATGAATAAACTATTGCCTGAAATTAAAATGTATATTATATACAAATGGTATGATAGTAATATATCAGGCCATTATGGTTGTTAAATTTAAATGGGAGTTAACATACAATACATACCTTGCAATCCATACATAATCTAATATTGGTTTAGCGATATTCCATCATAATTACAGCCTACGTGCTAGCAGAACATTATGCAATGTTCGTATTATATTCAATGTATTAAACATAATTGGTCATATGTAATACATTTGACAAAGTGTGACCATGTATGTGTGTGGGATAAGACATAGGGACCGTCTTGCCTCATATGCATGGGGACTGTCTTGCCCCAGAGAGGTGTGTCTTAATAAGATGTATACAAAGCACAACATACTATTCCACATTTTGTATTGTTTGATCTGTCAACTGATTAATAATATTATCATGTCACCAATTAAGTCCATGATTCATGATTCACACCGTTGTATGATGAGTTTCACCATTTTACTATTGGCAAAATATTAGATCAATGTATATAATAGTGCATATACAAGTTTAAAAACACACTGATTTAATTATGTCTGTCTCGTGTTGCGGAACTTTCAGGCAGGTATCAGATAGAATTAGCTTAATTTTACACCACATTTGGAACGTTCAGAGTTATATATTTTGAGTAAGTGGTGGGGACCGTTTTACCTCCAGGGACCGTGTTGCCCCAGGTTACCCTACTACCTTATTTGTGCTTTAGTGATAATGTGTTGTTTTGACTAATGTTCGTCGCCTGCCAGCGAAATGGCGAGCGGAGTTGTACGCTGATGGAAAAGGTTCAAGACTAAGCAGGTGCCAAGCAAAGCTCTTCAGGGCACACTCCATCATCCAGCGGGAAAGCCTGTGTGGCAAGTCGATGAAAATGCAGAACGTAATAAGGGTCGCTGTCAAGACTAAACTGTGTTCGCTCTTGCTGTCTAAACAACTGGCAGTTCCACCACCTTATGGCCGAGATGAATGCGCGATATGAAGAACTCCTGTAGTACACCGAAGTGAGCTTAGGCTCGCAGAAACAAGTCTGCCGCCAGGTGTGGGCCACTTGGTGGCGCAGCAGCATCACCAGCAACAGGCGTCAGTGTCACACGTGTCAATATGGCATCAGCGGCATGCCAAGAACACGTAACCTGAATAATGTGTTTTTTAATATTCCAACTGTTGTTCAAAATCAGACGTTGATGTTTGATGATAATAATAACTTATATTTGTGGACGTGCTATTTACAACAGTGGTCAATACAACTGCTAGACACAAGGTATATAACTGCACTGTGCCAGTTACCACGAGTATGCGTGCGCGCGTGGCCCGCTAACGTATTCATAGTCACTTATTTGGCCCTCCATTCAAAAAGGTTGCCGACCCCTGTTATAGGCAGAATGGTTACAAAACAGTTGTCAGATGCAAGTTGTGTAACTTATATAATATTACTCTTTTATTTTTTACTCAAGTACTTTTACAAAGTAATTTTACTTTTACTCAAGTAGTTTTTAGGTGAATTACTTTTACTCAAGTACAAAATTAAAGTAATTCAGTCAACCCTGTATATATATATATATATATATATATATATATATATATATATATATATATATATATATATATGATAATTTTATTGTAAAATCATGTTACACAGAAATAAACTATATATATATATATATATATATATATATATATATATATATATAGTTTATTCTGTGTAACATGATTTTACAATAAAATTATCAGACTTTGCACAGTGTACCATTACAATGTGGATTTTACATTAAGTACCCACTTTAAACCATATAACTGGGACATCTGTCAGTCAATTTGTTTTTTCAAGTCTTATTTATTCACAGTTGTGTTTTCGTTTTGTATCCAGGCGCGGGCAGGTGAGGCGTCCACCGTTGATTTCCTGAAGGTGGCGCAGGCGTTTGTGAATGAGACGAACTACACGGTGTGGAGCGACCTGTTGAATGGGCTGGCGACACTATCCACTCTGATGCAGTATACTGACTACCACGCCAACTACCTCACCTACAACTGCAGGCTGCTGGCTGACATTGCCAAGAACTTGGGGTGGGACCCAGTGAAGGGAGAAAGTAAGAAACAGGGTGTTAGTAAATGTTACATATAAATCACATAAAGTCAGAGTGGGATTTCATGCAGGCAATTTGTCTGTATGAAAGACCTTAAATCTGCTAATATTGAACTGGATATGTCTGTATTCTGAACTGATTACAAATTAATGTTTTGGAAATGGGGGTGAAGCAGCGGCTATAGGTGAGGGTTCAGTACCTGACAGTGTATGTTAACAACCTTGTTGTACTCAATCCTCCACGATTCTTTTTCCAACATGTGCCCAGATTATACTGTCAAAAAAATTACACTAATGATTTCTCAAGCAAAGATGTACATTTTACTTATCTTCCTGCAGCCCACTTGGACGCGATGCTACGAAGTCTTGTGATTGGTCGACTGGGTCGCAGTGGACACAAGGACACGATTGCTGAAGCCAAGAAGAGATTTGCTGCCCACTGCAGCAGTATTGCTGTCATGTCAGCTGACCTCAGAGCACCGGTCAGTGGCAACTCTGTCATGTTGGGGTCAACTCTGTCGTGTTGAGGTCAACTCTGTCATGTCAGGATCAACTGTCATGTTGGGGTTAATACTGTCATGTTGGGGTCAATTCTGTCATGTCAGGGTTAACACTGTCATGTTGGGGTCAACTTTGTCATGTTGGGATTAACACTGTCTTGTCGGGGTCAACTCTGTCATGTTGGGGTCAACTCTCATGTTGGGGGTCAACTCTGTCATGTTAGGGTCAACTCTGTTGTGTGTCTGTTTCATGCGTTAGGCCTTGTTGATACCAGTAACTATGACTTACTTGTCGAGACCATCCTATTGCTACATATCAGCAGCTTTCTCACTATCCCTCATATCAGATGTAGTTTTACGTACATCTCACTTAGTAACACATATCTCATGTTTTAATCTTATTATTTCTATTGTATTTTGTATTGCATTTGGCTGTGACTGCTGATCCTTATAATTGATCAATCTATGTATTGTTTATATCACTGATAGCACCACCTATTAGTTCATTTGACAGTAATTTTCTAAATTATATCCTGTTTATTGAATACAGATGGGATTTATATGAACACAGTTAGCAAAAGTTGGTCTTGGAAAGAAAAGGCAGTGAACGTGAAAACTTTAGATAGTAGTTAGCATTTAATTGTGAAGAGATTATTCAGATTGATTGTTTCAGTATGTTAATTGTAACAAAAAAAGGATAAATTCACTGTGAAATATGAGGGGGAAAATGAATAGTTGGTGTGGGACGTCTGGCTGAGCATGCAAGTGGTCTCTTCCTCACAGGTGTACGCGACAGTGTTGGCTCACGGGGCCACAGAGGAGTACGAGCAGATGTTGAAGGTACACGACATGTCTGTAGCTCTTCAGTTTACTCGATTCAGTTACAATTGTCAATTAAAATTACATTAAGCATCATAAAAACTCAATTACAATGACATTGCTTTAAACAAATTTATTACAATTATAATTACACAGCCTTGTAAAAACCAAATTACAATTGTTGTGTTTTCAATTACAATTTCAGCTGCTGTCTGCAGCAGACATGCATGAGGAAAAGGTCCGCATCCTGCGCTCGCTGGGCGCGGTCAGAGACAAGAAACTCATCCAACGGGTTCTCGACCTCTCGCTCTCAGTGAGTCCTACTGGCGCCCCCTGGGAGATACAGGCTTCCTGCAATGGACAAAACTGTTATTCCTATGGAGTATTTACATTAATGTGTACAGCAAAAATTGCAGTTGCATCACTTGGCTGTACAGGAACATTCCTCAAGTCCCTGCGTATCTCGTTCATTCGCATTGGTACATGTATTGATATCAGACCAAATATTGCATTTATTATATGTGAGTTGAACTTATGTACTTATGTACACAGTACACAGAATGCCCTTGCATGCTACCATCTTATCTTCTAAAGTATGATACACCATGCAGTACAAAAACGTGACACTGCACATTTATGTAACCTGCAAATCAATTTGACAACCGAACACACACACACAATCACACACACTTGCATGAACACGCGTACACACACACACGTGTACATATACACATAATAATTAGTTTAAGGAAATTGTAAGTTTTGAATGTCAAAATTCTATTCAATTCTATATTTAGTCGCCCAGTGAAAAGATGTAAACAACTCGATTTCTTCGTTTGCTCTGTCCACAGAAAGATGTGAGGTCACAAGACACAGTGTTTGTGATTGGTGGAGTGACGGGGTCAGCCGAGGGTCGTGAACTTGCTTGGAAGTTCGTGCAGGATCGCTGGAATGACCTACACGATCGCTACAAGGGAGGCTTCCTGCTGGCACGACTCATCAAGGTGATTGTTTGACTTATTTTGTATTGTCATTTGTCTTATTTTTGTCTGTTTCAATCACAACACTCTGTTAGATGTGGCCTATTTAAAGGTGCCTCATCAATTCGATTGTTTTGCTTGTCTCATTTCAAATTAATTTAGCGAAAATTCAAACCTACCTAGTATCCACTACGACATGCTAGCTCGTTTGTGCAACTAATGTATGTAGTTTTTGTGAAATCATCAGACAAACTATTAAATTATTTAATTCTGCATGCAGAATTTATTGAAGTGAAAATGGAAACACTGAAAACTCGCGAATTTCACCCTTGGTGAAATTTCATAATTTTGTCATGTGATTGGTAAGAGGATGGAAGTCACGCCCATGATCAGCCTTGACCCCACTTTGTTTACTGTTTTGGATATCAACTAATTTGAGCCTTATCAGATCCAACAATCTGATCTGATCTAGTCGTGATTGAAGCTAGACGTGGTTGAAGCTAGTCGTGGTTGATGCTAGACGTGGTTGAAGCTAGACGTGGTTGAAGATAGACGTCGTTGAAGCTAGTCGTGGTTGAAGCTAGTCGTGATTGATGCTAGACGTGGTTGAAGCTAGACGTCGTTGAAGATAGACGTCGTTGAAGCTAGTCGTCGTTGAAGCTAGTCGTGATTGATGCTAGACGTGGTTGAAGCTAGTCGTGGTTGAAGCTAGACGTGGTTGAAGTTAGTTATGATTGATGCTAGTTATGATTGATGCTAGTTGTGCCTGTTACAGTTCACGACAGAGAACTTTGTGACAGAAGAGAAGGCGAAGGAAATTGAGGTAAAATACAAAACTTTGTATTCCTGATTCTTTAACACACTTTTTATGCTGCTACTCGTGCATGTTGCAAAACTAAAAATCGTCAAGTCAAAAACGCCACTGATTATTGGATTTTTTCTTATTTTATGAAATTTCTCATGGTAAATATATTACAGCAATAAAGATTAAATAAAGTATACATTGAGATCGAAAAGTTAGCAAATGAAGGCATTTTAATTATATGAAACCTCCAACTAACATCACATCAACCAAAGAAACATTCCCTTTAACTTGACATCTGATTGGTTTGAAGGCATTCTTCGTGAAGAATCCAGCCCCAGCGGGCGAGCGAACTGTACAGCAGTCGCTAGAGAACATCCGACTAAACAAGAAACAGTTGGAGCGCGACGGGCCTGCCATCAAGACGTTCCTGCAGAGTCTCAAGTAGACGTTCTCGTGGTCCAAACACCTCTCTGTCTGGTGTATGCATTCTTACGTTACGAGATTGACTGTTCCATGTTTGTATATTTCTGTGTGCTTTATATGCATACTGATCAGTGTTGTTAGTCTGCGACAGGGTACACATTTAACCCCATTAAGGTATTTCTACTGGTATTTGCACTTAGAAGTGACTCTGATTTTTGCGTCCTGTTCAGAGGAATTCTGTTTCCAGTTTCCATCACATTTCTAGGCAACTTGCCTGGATCCAGTTTTATTTTGAAGTGCCAAGCTGGCTCCTGGTTGGGCTGCAGACATCATACAACAAAACCACTGCACTATTCTAGAACAATATCTCATGTTCCACTTACAGTTCTCACTTCCCTTGTCAAAGCTGTTGAAACTGTCAAACAGTAGTAACCAGTAACGCTTGCTGATAATTGTTCTATAATCAAGCTGAAAAAATATCTCAAAAATATTCATGTGCATTTAGTGGTCAGTATGCAAGGTTTGTATTGCTAGTGGTTGCTTCCCGTGTCAGAGATTGTTGATTGTTTGTACACATGCCTTTGTTGTACTTGGCTGTGGAGCACTGGTGGTAGCAGAGGGTCATTTTGTAAGAATTAAGTTTGTACGTGATGTACACTACCATATGTGTTCGCACAGTCAATCAAATAATAAAAGTATCAATTATTATCATTGTTGTCGAATGGCATAATCTATCATTATCAGTCAAATAATAAAAGTATAAATTATTAACATTGTTGTCGAATGGCATAATCTATCATTATCAGTCAAATAATAAAAGTATTATTTATTAACATTGTTGTCGAATGGCATAATCTATCATTATAACCGTGAAACAAGAACAAGTCAGTTTCTGCATCTCCTGTTTGTTTTCACAGCTGTTTTTTAAAGTGTGAGTAGAAAAGAAGCCATTCTGTTAATTTTTGACATGACGATTTATGCAGTGCTATTGGCAGATATTTTGTGAGCCACAACAACCCGGGTGGGTTTCTGGGCTGAATGTTCAGTGTGTATATCTAAGTGAGTGATCTACAGAACAGGCAG
This sequence comes from Lamellibrachia satsuma, assembly GCA_033239005.1. NCBI lineage: Eukaryota > Metazoa > Annelida > Polychaeta > Sabellida > Siboglinidae > Lamellibrachia > Lamellibrachia satsuma. The sequence continues at coordinate 13,307,858 of BSQZ01000005.1, read as the reverse complement.
TGCATCATGGGTAACTGTAAGTATAACCGTGTCCTAGCCAAGTTTTCAACACAGTTATGACTGAACAACTTCCTCCACAAGATGTCTCTGAGCAAATGGTCTGCTACGCCTGGTGGGTCGTTGCTATCGTGGAGGTGCTGCCCTTTCGCGGACGTTGTGTTGTTGTTACGGAGGTGCTGCCCCCTTGCGGATGTTCAATGGTTTGTAGAGGATAAGATTGCTGAGAAGACGTGGAGACCTTGGCTTGAAGTGATGTTTTGATGACAACTGGAACGGTGACGAATCGCGCTGTCCGTCGCCTTGTACGACGACAGCTGCGGAATCTGGAAGTACATCGACGTGTCATTGATGGAGTTGTACCGGTTGAAGCATATCAGAACCAGGAGAGATGTCATTACAAGTTAGATTATAATGTTAATATTGGCACAGTAACATGAACGTCCTGGTTATGTGCAAGACACGATTAATGGTGTAGCATAACATGAAGATATCCGTCAAAGTAAAGTAATTTAATCGGTGATAAGGAATGTCTGTGTTGTTGCTCCAGGTGTTTCCAGAATCAAGATCGTCTGATTTCCTTTTGTAAGTTAACGTGATAATACACTTGATGGATAAATGACAGAATGACAAACAAAAACGAAATACCGGAGGCAGTAATTTAAAGTAACGGAATCGTTTCAGTATCTGGCATCGCACGTAAGGAGCTGTTTTCAGTCCCCCCCCACCCACCCACCCGGAAAAAAATCTGTCCAATTATGTTACTTTATATTTGCAATTTAGTTGTAGTTACCGACAGACGACCATACTCAACACCAGTCGATTATCGTGACATCTAGAATAACACATATACACGGCGATACAGCAAACTTGTCACTGATTGACGATTTCGTGAAATGGCCTCGTGACGAAGACAGTGTGTCAAACCCAGGACAACCGAGACAGAAGAGGCCAATCACCTGGCGTCACACATCTTGGCGTGACAGGGCGAGGGACCAGGGTTGGGAGGGTGACATAGTCTCTCTATGGCTGACGCCGTCACGCGGGGTTTTCTCTTCTGGTGCGTCTTTGGCGCTTCCGGGTGACGTGATTCTGTCAAGTGGCAAACATCAGTAAGGAATCCATGACAAGGTCTCTTGGTATGGGCGAGCTTCAAACATGTTGAACCTTTTCACAACAGATACGACGGGAGAACGCAGACTTACAAACATTCCCACATTGAGCGGCAATGGATATCTACATTTCTAAGATAATTTCATGATCAACCTTTCGAATCTGCCAGAATGTTTATTATAAAAAACATGATTAATTTTTTTTACCAGAAGTGCTTAATCATATGATTGCTAGTTAGAAAGGGAAAAATTGTAATGTCAGTATAAGTATGAGGCACGGAATGTCTACGATGTAATAGTAATACAGACGGTCAACTGAAAGCAGTGAAGTTATAGCTTAGGTCAAACACAGGTGGATCATAAGACGACTTTACACCATCGTTATATGAGTTGATGCCACCTGCACACTGCCTCATTGTATACCTGGTTCCACTTTCTCTGACCGTCTCTCTCGGTAGCCGGGGAACATGTATTCTAAATCCTCGTTGAGTTGGTGCTTATATTTCATCTCCTGCAAATTGTAATCATAAATGAATATTTACGAGATTGATCACGCGAACCTGGACCGGACTACAGCAGAGATGGCATCTTACGCGAGACATGACGTAAAACACCGGCTTGGAAGTAATCCGTACGTCTAACGCACGACACTTACGACATACGTGATACGGCAAGATTCTTGAGGCCGGTTTACACGCGTGATTAGTGCCCCAGTTGGTAAATGATGTGTGCGTCTAGACGAACGACGTGTCTAGATACTGCGACCTAAACATTGATTCATGCCACTCCAGGCGGGAGTTTTGATGAAAGGTTACGACGGGTTCACCTGCTTCAACATCACCGTCGACTGTAGGTCAAATTAGGACCAGCCGCAATTCCACTGGCACAATCGTAGCAACAAATTGGCCTCGTTAATCGGTCTCGCGATGATCTTTACATGACCGATTGCACCGTGATACTGCGAAACACCATGTCTGCCGACCAATTTGATAATTAATCGCTCGTGTAAACCGGATAACAATATTTTATGTGTGTTTTCAAGAGTCACTGCGCATGACTAATTACCAGAGTAAATACACCATTTAAATCGTTTAATCCCATAAGCGAATAAGAAGTTATATTTCGCCTGTTTACGACGTCTCTTACTAGGGTCGCCATTTCAAACTTGAGACCCTCGATCGTGTGCTCAGTTGCCCGGATGTCGTCCTGGGTTACTGCTGGCGCAGTCTGGGGGCGATCATACTCTGTCAAATGTGGCCGCAATGGTAAGACGTCTGAATCGAGAGAAACATTCTTAATATATCTGGAACTTACCACTAGTGCCAACTCTTACGGTGTACCTGTAAGTGCTACGTATTTTCTTAAATTTAAAGCTCATAGGAGTTATTTTGTATTATTAGATACGGCCGGCGTTTCTCAAAGAACGTGGGAATAACGGATCATCAGTTCAAAGCACTCTCGCGAAACCAGCGGATGTACATAATCATGCGGGTTCGTTTGCGATCTTACGTATTTATGTTACTAATCTGTGTCACATATGAATATGCGACGTTAATTCTGGTCAGTTATGTGTAAACGATTTTCATTCTCTGTCACTGCAAAGTCAACATCACATAGATGCAATGCAGTTGCACACGCAAGATTGCAGATTACATTTTCGAACAATCCATAGAAATATTACAATGGTCGCCTATGGAAGTACATCCGTCATTTGGTTGCCCGTACCTGTGCTGCTGTGGTGTGCCGGCACGTCCGCCCTGCTGCTGGCTGCTGACCTGGTGAGTCTGGACAGCGTCTGGTGCATCTCCTGCACGGACAGTGGCCGAGACGACGGCGTCTCCGGGGGGTGGAGCTCGGTCGCCAGTCCCTGGCCGCGCGCGCTCTGTTGACTGTCCCGCAGGAAGCCGGCGCGGGCCACATTGACGTCTTGCTGAGACAAGTCCAGCTCAGTCTTCAGGCGATGGTACTTGTTTCCGTGGCGACGAACCTGCAACGGGCGGTCGTGTTTGTTGTCACTTGATGCACTTCCTTAGTGGGCAGGGAACGGAGAGGTAATAATTATAGTAAGGGCACATTTTGCTAAAGGACATGATATTCGAAGAACATAATAGGCGAAAGTGAATAGAAGCAAACCGGTATATAAAGAATGGTCTGAGTACGTGTGTACGTGCGTGAACGAGAAATTGTTGCAACATAATTAGGGGAGACCGGGGCTAGTTGTTACACTTTTCAATTAAAGTCACTTTTTGTGAAACGTATGTTAGATGCATTATGTCTGTCAACGCATACATTAAATTTATTATACTTGTTAATAAACTGTACCATGCCATTGATATTCCATATTGTAGTTAGGTAGATATGCGAAGCTTCCCAGGCGCGGTCGACTGTAACAACTAGCCCCGTAAGCGGGTCATGTTGTTACATCATACGGGGAACGTTGTTACAGCAAAGAACGTGTGGTTCGCAAAGCAAGTGTCACTCGTACATGTCACTGTTATTACATTAATTGGATTATACACACTTATACATCTTATACACAGTGTGCATAAAAATGTAAGTGTTCACAGCTTCATAATTTTATTACATTAAGTTTTTCATTTTTAATTACCAAAGGAAACACATTCCCCGGATTCGTACATAAAAAACAACTGTGAATGGAATATGAATTATTGAAAGGAGTATGAAATAGTGAATGGAAATATATGTGTAATGCGACTTCTACTTGATTGAATGATACACACACGTACGCACTCACGCACACGCGGCGTCACACGCGCAGAAATCCACATTTCAATGAATCGTGCAATATTTATTAATTGCTCAAATATGGCTATGCCATAACAATTTAACAAGATTGCCATCGAAGACAAAACACCCAGATGGCAAATGGACAAGGAGGCCATTGGCTTCTCGAGGGTCCAACCATTTTTCACGTGTTTATGTGTAACCCGCCCTTCTGAGATACTTGTTAGTGTTGTTTGACGCTGCTAGAATTAACAGTACCGGTTATAAACCAGTACACTAAACTTCACAAGTAAAATAAAGCGTTCACACGTCGTGGTTAAATAAGTTTTGTTCGTTCAGTGGTTGTCAGCACACAACTCGCTGGCTGAGCCATCGGTGCGAGCCCCCGAATGTTGTTACAGTTGTAACCCCTTGCCCCAATACAATTGGAACAATTTGCCCCAAACACATTTTTTGCAGTTGAACGCACGTGGTTGTTAACAAATCCTGTTGTTTCAGTTTAACTTCTACTTGGCACAACCCCTTATACTTTATAGTAGACATGTTTCAAGTTTCATTCACGAAACCTAAAAAGTGGCTGCCTGAGATTATCATGTGGGCAATCCCTAAAAAAAATTAGGCGGTTAAAAAGTAATTTAGGTCCCCATCTCGTTAATGTCCTCTTCTTAAATCCCGATGATTGGACAGTGTGTCTGCTGGTGGACTTCCAACCAACTACTGTCGAAATCTCCACATGTGTGCTGTGCTTTCGTAAAACGACTCTGTAACAACTTGCTCCTGTATACAACTGGCACCGGTCTCCCTACTATTGGTCAATATAAGAAAGAAGGTATGTCAGACCCAGGAAGTGCAACATAGTTTCCCGCAAACGATTTGGAGTCATCAACATTAATAATAGACAAGAATGAATGTGTGCCCGAGGCGCCCTCTACTGGGCCAGTGCTACACTTGCCTGCCCCTGGCGGTAGGCGGGGTCAACGGGCAGGACGTCCCGCGGCATCTGTGCGCTGCCGTGCTGCACCTTGCTGAAGCGCCACTCCTGCTCCAGGTACTGTCGGTCGAGGGAGCGCGTCAGTCGCTCGTCGTAGTGGGACAGTAGAGTGTTGAAGTCGATCAGCTGAAACCCCGGGTGTGTGTTGCAACCATATACTTAAGACCGGTTTAAACGTGCGATTTGTGTCCCCGTTTACTGGGCGACACTGCATTGCATGATAATGCGCAACTAAAATATGTATGCGTGCGACATGTCCAGACACTGAGACCTAGATATTGATTCTAGCATAGCGATATCATCGTTTTGGCCGACGAATTGGACAATTGATCGCTCGTGTGAACCTGCCTTCACTTACGACATTTGCCGGCTACACATCGTTCGAACACAGCGCTGTCTTCAATAAAGACATTCATCACCAAAGCACGATACAACCCTCCATCAATATCAAACATTATGACAACGAAACTTACTTAAAACATACCCGCCCAAGACAACATCGTCAGCTAAATAGAGTCTGCTAGTCCGCTACACTGTCACACATAACGTAAAGAAAATCGAATTGTATTATCTCGTATGCTGTGTGTCATTATAGTTACCACGATTGGGACACGTTTGCTTTAAATAATATTTCACGCTACCTTAAATAGATTTAATTCGTCTTTCGACTGGTCCATGTGCTCCACTCGGAAGTCTCCGTCTTCGTATTTATCGCACCTGAAACACAGACACGGCGAGATACAGTCAACCGTGACTTGTAGATTATGTGTAGTGAGTCATAAATGTCCCACATTAAAACGCCGTCTCCATCCGGTGAATGTACAAAGACAGAAACGTGTTTACGTACAACGGACGTTCGAGACCAATGAAACACTGAGTTGTCTGACTCTAGATGCTGATTAAAAAATATAACTTTTTTGGACATGCATAATAAATATTATATGTCGTTTTATTGCCAGAAAATGGCAACATAATAGTGTCACTGTCATATACAACTGTTTAATTAAAAAAGTTGTTTTACTTTCTCGCCTAGCGGTGGCAGTCTCGTGTAATGAGTATTGAACATGCTAACTATTTATGTTTCTCATAACTTTGTTTTCAACGTAACGGTATCACTTTTATATTTGTAACGATGTCGCTAATGGATAATTATACTGCTATCTTCGTTGCTACAAGAAATTGCACTCTACCGGAGATAGATATTTGATAGGTATTCGTGTTGCTCGTGGGCATGACTAAAACGAATACGCTCTTATTTTTACATGCTAAAATGTGCTTTGTCACAGCTGATTTAGCAATTTGTCACTGTACGGGTGTCCTTCGTTATGTACCATTGAACTGTCGCGGTGAGGGCGAGACGCGACTAATGCCATGATGTCGTGCTATAGCCGGAACGTGTTTGAACGCTGTATACACGGACATGGACAACAATTCCTTTGGGTATATTTCCCACAAACATGTTTCCTTTGTTTGTTGAATGTTGTTGTATGTATTGTACGTGTTGTACTTGTAGTACGTGTTGTGCTTAGAAGGACACGGTCTAACAGTGGAAACTCCCCGTACCAAAGCAACAGATCGAGGTATTCGTGTAGTTGGATGCGCTCCGGGTCGTCGAAGTGTTGCTTCATGTGCTTGATCCGATGCATCATCTTGAGAGGGGAAATCATTCGACCGGATAGCTGGAAATTACCAAATAATGTTGTCATTTAGTGAGCGACCATTTGTGAAAAATATATCAGATCTGTGCTCGATGTTTGAATTTTAATTAGTTTAGTTACGTCACAGCAGGAAAGAGATCCGCCCATGTTTATTTAGGTTGCGGGAGGTGCGCACGCATCAGTTGCAATAGGACCTAATTCGGGCTTACGAAAAGTACAATGCCAAACACATTATGTGAGTGCAGCAGCCTCGGCTAAAAGGAACGTAAAGGTCCTTACTGTTGAAAGGAGACATGAGTGGAGGCAATCTAGTGATTTTAATATTACAAGGCCACGCTCCATCAACACTGTTTCAAAACTAAATGGTTTCGTACCAAAATATCTTTTTATACATGTTCCAATGATTCTACCACATCCTTTAACAAAACTTGTCTGAATTGGTCCTAAATGCACCAGATGCGATATTTCAACGTCAACTGTCCTATATATTAGGACTTGTACACTCCACTGATAAAAGACACCGCCAGAAAACGACCTGCAATCCAACATATTGGATATATAATGCACTGGCGACATATTTGATCATCCACATTTCCGAAAACAGTCTGACACATGCGTATTTAAAAAACAATTGCAAAGTTCAACTCGATCGGAAGTAATTTTTTACAAGAACAGGCAACGACAAGAGCACCTTGAGAGAGCGCTGTAGAGTTTTCTCTTCGATGAGCATGCCGTTAGAAACGCCTGATTCGTACGTCTGGAAAGCTACTCGCACAGCGTGAAGCTCCGGGTAGCTACAACCAGACACAATACCGCTACATTACAACAACACATCATGACACCCGGGTAGCTACAACCAGGCACAATACCGCTACATTGCAACAACACATCACGACACCCGGGTAGCTACAACCAGGCACAATACCGCTACATTGCAACAACACATCACGACACCCGGGTAGCTACAACCAGACACAATACCGCTACATTGCAACAAAACATCACGACACCCGGGTAGCTACAACCAGACACAATACCGCTACATTGCAACAACACATCACGACACCCGGGTAGCTACAACCAGACACAATACCGCTACATTGCAACAACACATCACGACACCCGGGTAGCTACAACCAGACACAATACCGCTACATTACAACAACACATCACGACACCCGGGTAGCTACAACCAGACACAATACCGCTACATTACAACAACACATCACGACACCCGGGTAGCTACAACCAGACACAATACCGCTACATTGCAACAACACATCACGACACTCGGGACAGCAAGGCCGTGGTGTGTCTTGCCCGATTGAAAGACAACGCAAGTTGGTTTCTTTGTGGGACGATCCGCGTTCCGTTCCATTTTCATCAAACTGCCAGACGGAAGGATACGTTATTTCAAGACCATGACGAATTTCAGTGACACGCAGCTACTGTTGTTACTGATAAATTAGGTATATATTTCAATGGACTAGAATTAGGGGAGAGTTGCCGGGATTAGACCAGTTCCTCGATCGGATCAGTGTTGTAAATTCCATATTACTGTACATCGTGGCATCCTGTATTGATTATGTCATTCATCAGTGGCATTTCGGATAACACATTAAGTTTCTACGAAATAGCAGTAATTTAAAAATAGTATCACTGAAAGTAGGTTTTCTATGTCCACGACATAATAATTAAGCCGTGATCGGTTATCAGTATAGCACCATTGGTCATACTTACAGGCGAAAATGTGCGTCCCTCAAGAGTATAGGAGCCCAACGTATGTAGCCATAATAAGAATTTAAAAGTGGATGTCGTCTGCTTGTGACGACAATGGAATATTTTTTACACATGAAATTCCACGATTGGACCACTGCAGTTGCCAGAATTGGACCAGTGACCCACATAAGGGTATGCCATCCTAAGATGTGTGTAGTTATTCCAATACAGTTTACTGATTACCAGAAAGTAATATTAGACAAGGGAGCAATTACAATAATGCAAATAAAATAAGTTGCTAGGTGGTCCAATCGAGGGAACTTGTAACAGAACACATTTGGCCACAGGTAAATTTACGTTATTTCGGACCACCAAAGACTTTGTTAGGATTTATATAAATTTAGTGCCAATGGTCATATATAAACGGTGGACCTCCGGGGACAAAGGATGGATGTCCAACGTGGGGTTTGTTACTTGGCTGTGACATTTCGTAGATTTTGTTAAACCGACGATCGAAGGAGGAAATGGTGCTCATACTCGATAGCCACGTGACCGACACAAAGAATTTGGCTGCAACTGAGATGGCTCGGGAAGCTAGAGTGATTGTGTTTTACTTCAGCCACACACGACTCACCGACTCAAGCCTTTGGATGCGGCTGTTTTCGGACCGTTTGGGAAATACTACGATGATGCATTGAGGATGTGGATAAGAGAACACGTAGGCAGACCATTGACAACCTGGCAATTCGCCAGAATGCTGTTAGTGGTTTCAGGAAGGCACGTCTGTGGTCATAATATGTATTCCAAGACTCCAACTTCGCTGCTGCTACGGTAACGAATGCAATCACAGACCTCTGACCCCAACTGTTGCAGCTACAGCACTGACAGCTGTTGCCATGGTGACTGCACAACAGCACAACCCTATGCCACCTCTGACACCAGTTGTTGCTGCTCCAGCACTGACAGTTGTTGCCATGGAAACTGTACCAGAGTTATGCCCACCGAAGAAAGAAATTATAGCTAAACAAAGCAAAGTCGGATCGGAGAAAGATAGGCCTACACCCACCCAAGGGCCCAGTACTTCTAAGACCACTGCAACTCAATCTAGAGCACACAACAGTTCTGATCCACCTAAACCTACTCGATTGCAGCTCATCAAGAACATCGAAGGCTGCAAAACTTGTTAATGGTGCCCCATTTTTTTACGATGGTAAAACCTACCCAGGCATAGTGTGACGAGTCATGGATGTGACGAAAGAAGCTGTGGCGGTGCAGTGCGTGTAAATTGTGGGACAGAACAGGTTCGGTGGCCTGTGAAGGATGACACAGCAGTATACGAATTGCAGTTGACACTATGCAGGCCTAGTGCGACGAGTAATGGATGTGATGAAAGACTCTATGGTGCCAGTGCATGCAACTGCGAGACAGAACAATTTATCGTTAGCTCTAAAGGGTGTCGATCTTTTCCGTTAGCCTATTGCCGAGCCATTGACAGAAGACTATGAACATTAAGCCCTGTTAATATTTCTTTTGACTATTGATTAATTTTATGTTTCTAATAAGCGTTATATTTTGCTCACGTATTAATTAAAAGTTTGGTCTACATAATTTGCTTGTTTGTCCAGTCGAAGAAGACATGGGACATTGTGTAGAATTGATGGAACTACAAAGATTATGGACACTGGTATTTATTAGTATATTGTATTTAACTAATGATAACTATTATTGTTATAATGAACACTATGTATTACTTATGTATCAATTCATAATTATGCTTAGTCCTATATATAGAATTATTTTACTTTTGGTCCAATCGAAGACATTGGGTGATCCAATCGAGGAAACCATGGCCACGATTGGACCGTTTTGTAATTTTTTTTAAATAAATAAAAAAAAATTCATCAATGATTTTCTTGTGATTAATAGCTTGTTGTTGAAAATAAAATATAAACTCAACGTTAGCATATTGTTTACATCAATTACATTTGTTTTCGCGTCTATATTCAAGTTTATCGTTAGGGGTCCCAATCCCGGCAACTCTCCCCAATATGCAGTTCAATAATATCTACGTCAACCTATTCCAAGTCAGCACAATTATATAACCCAAGTTGACTAATATTAACGTAAAACTGCTCTGGTTCTAGTTGACATAGCGACCTGATAGTTTTGCTGTGAAGGAGTCGGAGCGACTTGCTCATGACGGCCAAGTTCCACTCGTCCGTGTGGATGTTGAAAGTCCGGTCGACGGCTTCGTTCAGGAATTTCGTGAACTCAATTATCTCCAGAATGTCCTGCACAAAACATGTATGTTATAATACTCGATGCTGCCTGTCGGTCCAGAACGATATAACAAAATGTGTACAATAAATTACAAACTCTAATATTTTCTAATAATATTTATCTACAGACAGTACTTCACCGTTTAATAATATCATATAATAAATATGCGGCAACCAAAGTAAATCAGTTTTCTGTTGTGTATGGTTGTCTCGAGTGTGATTAACCAGGCAGCACTTGTAATTAAGTTTTCGCGCAGCAGTGTATTCAATCGGTGATTACATTGTCAACAGAATCGGGTCGCGCACTGAGATAATATCTCCTGAAATTGGTGTTTTGACAGTGACCATGATAACTGGCAATACTAGAGGTATGGTTTACCTTCATTGGCAGTCCCATGCCTGAACCCTTACGGTGTTTTGACAGTGGCCATGATAACTGGCAATACTAGAGGTATGGTTTACCTTCATTGGCAGTCCCATGCCTGAACCCTTACGGTGTTTTGGAATGTTTCTATCGAAGAGATAGGCTGGAAACTGAACAAAACAACATGGCAACGTGAGCGAAATATCATTTTAGTCGAGGAATTTGTCACGTAGTCGGAATGTTGTCGTACAGTCATGGTGTTTGTCACGTAGACTGCTTGTCAAGTCGGCAACAGATGGCGTTCGTCCAGCGCTCGCCACAATGGCTTTGACTGCGTGTAAGTGATTCTTGACGTACACGTTTCACCGCCAACATTACAATAGTTCGTTTCATCATGGTTCATAGTCACGATTCAAGTTGAAGTAAACGTGGTTTTATTACACTCAAAGCGGATGTGGTATGCTTCATCACACGTCACATAGTCAGTCTCGTCAGTGATGGTTTCAACAGCATTACAGCGCTTGTGTGTGTGTGTGTGTGTGTGTGTGTGTGTGTGTGTGTGTGTGTGTGTGTGTGTGTGTGTGCGTGTGTGTGCGTACGTGTGTGTACCTGTGTGCGTGCGTGCGTGCGTTCGTGCGTGCGTGCGTGCGTGCATACGCGTGACACAAATGACTGTGCGTGTGTCGTACTTACCCCAAGTACCCGGGCAAGGCATCTGAAAACAAATCACCAAACGTCAATCAACGTTTTAATTATTGTGTGATTGCAGACAGTATCATCAACAATATATTTGCCAGGGGCGGATGAAACACACGGACGGGTGGTATGAGCGAGTGAGTGATTGAGTACATGCGTGATTGAGTAGAATATCATGCAACAATGACGCACGGACCATAGTGCGATACTTCGTGCCTCCAAGCAATGTGTTAATGGATGGCAGTAACGCAGTGGCGTCACATTTCTGCTGGCCGAATACTTAAATCAAAAGTGACGATGTTTGTTATGTAGAGCGACAGACGGGGTTGTGGGGTATTGCTCGTGCGAACGTCCATGTCTCGTCAAGTGTTCTAGTTCATTGGGTTGTTTGATTATAGGAATCGGCTTATAAACAATCGAAATAAATAGACACAAAATAGACACATTCATGAAAATGGTTGTCTTATTAATAAGGCAGTATTTTGCTCTCAGCGTAACCTAATCATACCTGGTGATGCACTGTGTTTGTATCAGGACAACGCATTTTCCAATAATAACACTCTGACGGATATATTGGTTTTACCAGCAAGGCAGACAATTGCTGTATTTGCAGGATAAATAGCTCCTAAGTGCTAGCTAGTACTATGGCGTGGTTGAGTGGTGACGTCCATTGTTGATCAATGACGTTTAACATGCAAACTTCCTTAGTCTTCTTTTGTGGGATGAAATGTTTGCAGTTGAGGGTCAACAAATCAAACTCAAAGCAAATATACTTGTATAAGGATCAATAGTAGTAGTAATAGTTGTAGTAATAGTTGTAGTACTGGTGCTGGCGTTGGTGCTGGTGCTGGTGTTTGTGTTGGTTTTGGTGCTGGTGCTGGTGTTGGTGCTGATGTTGGTGCTGGTGTTGGTACTGGTGCTGGTGTTGGTGCTGGTGTTGGTGTTGGTGCTGGTGTTGGTGTTGGTGCTGGTGTTGGTATTGATGCTGGTGCTTGTGTTGGTGCTGGTGCTGGTGTTGGTACTGGTGCTGGTGCTGGTGTTGGTGTTGGTGTTGGTGCTGGTGCTGCTGTTGGTGCTGGTGTTGGTGTTGGTACTGTTGCTGGTGTTGGTGTTTGTTGTTGGTGCTGGTGTTTGTGTTGGTGCTAGTGCTGGTGCTGGTGTTGGTGCTGGTGCTGGTGCTGGTGTTGGCGTTGGTGCTGGTGTTGCTGTTGCTGTTGGTGGTGGTGGTGGTGGTGCTGATGCTGGTGCTGGTGTTTGTGTTGGTGCTGGTGTTGGTGATGGTGTTGGTGCTGGTTGCGGTGAAAAGAGAGACACCTGGGGGATCGGAAAGCTGGTGAAATCAAGTATCCAGTTGGTCGAAACTACTCGAGAGGGTTTCACCCTGCATATAGGCAAGTCTACGGCCCCAAAAATACATATATAACTGCAGTCTTAATCTCTCACTTTCTTAATCTCCTCGAAGGAAGCACTTGCATTTGTAAAGCATCACCCATTGCACAATGAACTGTCCTCTTTCCCAATATACGACGACGTTGAAAAAGGCGATTAAACCACGAAGGCTGGTCTTCCAGCTGAATCTGTTTTAGCGCAGTGGCACAGCCTCACAGCCTTCAAACGTCAACCACCGGAATTGTGCCGCACTTGCTGGGAAGTTGGAGAACCTATTAGGGCTTTTAAATATACCCTAATAGTCACCAGTTATTCAAGAGAAAGGGTGAGCCCGGTATTTTTCTCTTAGCTGTTGCAGGGGAAATATTACTCATTCGGCTGAACCGATTCAGCTATAAAATACCTCCTGACAGTCAGTGTGGTTTCAGAGTAGCTCGATCGAGTATGGGCATGATCTTAACACTGCGTCAACTCCAAGCGAAGAAGGCTGCCGAACAGCAACAGCATCTCTACATGGTATTTGTAGACTTCACAAAGACATTTAATTAACTGTGGTCTTTGCTGAAGCACTACAAATGTTCAGACATCTTTGTTAAGATCAGCCAGGAGTTCCACGACGGCGTGGAGGCCAGGATCTTCTCAGACAGCACTGGATCCGACCTACTCGAAGTTAACGACGGTGTGAAGCAGGGATGTGTCTTAGCCCCAACACTGTTTACTTTATTCGTGGCAGCAGTGTTAGAGTCAGCTTCCGTCAATCTGACCGAAGAAGACTACATTATTACTAGAACTGACGGCGGCAGCAGCAGCAGCAGCAGCAGCAGCAGCAGCAGCAGCAGTAGCAGTGTGCTGTGTAAGTGCAACCGAACACCATGAATTTTCACTGTTTGATTTTTTTCATTAGATATGAAATGTTGGAATTTGCATATAGATGCAGTTGCATCCGATGCGTAACCGTGAGTTTTAAACATTTGCAGTAAAATGTTGGCATGTGCACGTACACCCGACATTGTTACACACCCGATTCATATCGCATGCTCACAAGCACATTAACACACGCACAATCATGCAAAAGCAGACAAACACGCACGCGTGCGTGCATGAACAGACACATGCACACACGCTCGTACGAACAAACCCACTGACGTACGACGGCATATACCGGGTGTCCGTCAAATTTGAGCAGCAGCAGTTGATATAATTATTTGCATACATGTATACATGTACATCAGTTACAATAGTCCAGCGATCAGGCATAAGGAATTGTATTGACACCTCCGCTGTATATCATTGCAATAGAACGAGCGTGCTGGCACAATAGATTACACGAAATTAATTTATCCACAGGCCGTTAGCCCAAGTTCAGTAATAGTGTCAACTGGTAAAATGAGCTTTGCCTTAAAACTAGAACTATAAACCTTTATTCTTCCTTTAGAATGTTGTCAGTATAATAAATAGCAGTGTTCTTCATCTTATCGCTAAATGCTGGGGCATACCGGAAGTGTTGTTTAGCGAGGTCATTCCCGTGGCGTCATCGATCGTTAGTTAGGCTAACGGCTCGCCGAGCGTAGCTGTACAAGTTCCTGCACGCCTGGTACATGGTAGTAAATCAACTCACCCAAGTTCTGGCCACGAACAGAAGTTCGCCAACTCCGGATACGTCAGGTGAAACATGACCGTGATTGTTTCTCTTGGTGCTGCCTTAATTCCCAACGTCCCTCGCAGACTTCCTAGCACGACTGGCTGACAGGAGCGATACGCTATGGCTGCAGTCGAGTTTGTTGACGAGTGCGTTGTTAGGTCAGTGACGCCAGCTTAGTGGAACAGCTCAGCCAGGCGTGACGCCTAATCCACTGTTGACTTGTGCGGAATTAGAGTGTAACTAGATATGATAGGCGGCCGTGGCACGCGCGCTGTAACGACGGTCAGTGCTGGTCTGTGCTGGTCGGTCACACGCCAGGGACCACTGGACTGTCCTCCTCCGCTGTAGGACAGTATTACTACTTAGTAGGACTATGGCTTACTGTTTTCAGCGCGCTGGCGTGCGCCGCGTTTGCACGTTGGCGCGCTGAAAACAGCAGGTGCGCTGGCAGTTCGGTCAGGCAAGTGTGAAGTGATCGATTAGTTTATATACTACCATTATTAGATACAAAAAAAAAAGAAAATTGTTACCTGATAGATAAATCATGCATAAACATGAAAACTGTACCTATACAATTCTTGAGGACGTTCACCGTGATTGTTGTGCATCTACGAATCTTGTAACGCTCAGATGTGTGTGTGTGTGTGTGTGTGTGTGTGTGTGTGTTTGTGTGTGTGTGTGTGTGTGTGTGTGTGTTTGTGTGTGTGTGTGTGTGTGTGTGTGTATATATATATATATATATATATATATATATATATATATATATATATATATATATATATATATATATATATATATATATATATATATATATATATATATATATATATATATATATATATATATATATATATATATATATATATATATATATATATATATATATATATATATATATATATATATTATATAAATATATATATATATATTTATATATATATATATATATATATATATATATATATATATATATTATATAAATAAATATATATATATATATATATATATATACAGAGGTGAATATCTGAACGAATAGTCTTTGCGCAATAATTGCAGTGTGGCTGAATGCTTCCCAGAGAAGTCGAGATGGTTTTGGAATGAACAGGTCTGCCAGGGGTGAAGTATAAAGCGCTTTCAGCAGTCTCGATGACTGGATACTGCTAACGCGCCAACACGCCAACACACCAACATGCCAACGCGCCAACACGCCAACGCGCCGCGCGCCAGCGCGCTGCATTCGGTCAGCCTAGGCCAGGCCTATTATATAACCTTGTGGACCGGCTTCGTTCGGTCTATCGACTTTTTTCCGACTTGCAACTTTCCGGCTTGTAATCGATATGAGCCTACGCCTCGTTTTTGCACCGCAGTATCAAAATAGGCTAAATGACGATCGGACGTGGCGATGGAAACACGAATGGCAGAACACCAGTGTACGAGGTAACATGGATTGATATGATCACTCAGCAACTCATTGACTTAATTCAGTATGCAAATATGGTGCTGCAATTTGGAAAACAATATTCTACTTCACGAATATAAGTAACTTCTTGACAATGAATCGAACCATGGGTAGAGATCCGGAAGTAGGATTCTCCAAAAGAAACCGTTTAAGTCCTAATGTGAAGCCTATATATAACGATATAGGCATAATGTCTAAAATGTAGTGTTTAAAAGTGGATAGAGTTAAATACAATTAGCGCCTACACAATTAAGTTAACATACAATGTAGAATATTAGCGGTTACGAGCGTTTTCTCTTCAAGTTCAGCCCTGTCGGTGTCAAAATAGCAAAAATTGTACCTTTCCCAACCAATTTCCCATTTGCTCACGGAACGGGCTGACGTTGAAACACTAACGTCATCGTCGTTACTGATATAACTGGGTAGGCGCCAATTAGTCTCACTGTGCCGTTCCTAGACAGTTAGGTCGCCGACAGGTTAGAGCGCGACTTAACTCTCAGGAGAATAACAACTACAAATCCTATTGCAACATGTCCACCTCAAATGCTCCCGCAGCTTCGTCTTCTTCGCCAGTTAGAGTTAGATTTAGAGTTAGAGTTAGAGTTTATGTTCACAAACGTAGCCGCGTTCACAAACATTTGGTTTGGCTTGGTTTGGTTAGTTTGGGCAATACGTGTGTGACGTCATGGCATTCATCTGCTCATAGTTTCCGTGTTTCTGTGGGGATGATGCTCACGAGATAAGCATCCAATGACTGCACATGTGTGTATCATTCTCCTACTATTTACTTATGCCCAGTGGCGTATCTTGTATATCTTAAGGGGAGGGGTATGCTTAGTCACCCATTAGTTTGTCATACTACCACGTTGTGGTGCAACAGGTTACACACGAAAAAAAAATCAAAAGTTAAGCCACAGAGGGCGTGGCCCAAAGCCTCCAAAACACGCCACTGCTCATGTCACATTCTCCATGCGTGTGAATACACATCACATGCACATGCACACGCACATGCACACGCACACAGATTTAACAACGTTTAACAATATTGCCATTCGCAGCCACCAGGTCCACATGACAAGTGGACAAGGACCTCACTCAAAGCTACAAGCTCCACGTGATAAGTGGACAAACAAGTCATCCAAAGTTACAAGTCCACGTGACAAATGGACAAGGCTGTCATCCAAAGCCACAACCTCCACGTGACAAGTGGACAAGGCTGTCATCCAAAGCCACAAGCTCCACGTGACAAGTGGACAAAGAAGTTATCCAAAGTTACAAGTCCACGTGACAAATGGACAAGGAAGTCATCCAAAGCCACAAGCTCCACGTTGCAAGTGGACAAGGCTGTCATCCAAAGCTACAAGCTCCACATGACAAGTGGACAAGGAAGTCATCCAAAGCCACAAGCTCCAAATGACAAGTGGACAAGGCTGTCATCCAAAGCCACAAGCTCCAAATGACAAGTGGACAATGAAGTCATCCAAAGCCACAAGCTCCATATGGCTAGTGGACAAGGAAGTCACCCAAAGCCATAAGCTCCACATGACAAGTGGACAAGGCTGTCATCCAAAGCTACAAGCTCCACATGACAAGTGGACAAGGAAGTCACCCAAAACCACAAGCTCCACATGACAAGTGGACAAGGCTGTCATCCAAAGCCACAAGCTCCACCTGGTAAGTGGACAAGCAATTGGCGTATTGAGAATACAACAATATTATATTTATGTATTGTCTGCCCTGATCAGATACATTTCAATTTTATTATTTTAAACAGTCACATTGCTAGCGTTAACACAATCATTAAATACTTTTCCATTTATTTATCGTCCTCTGTGAGAATTAGTACTTTCTCATATCCAACCTACACTGGCCTAGGGCTACCAAGTTCCTTAACGAATGCTGCTTTGTGGCATCTGGTTCTACTGTCTTCTTTGAGTTTGAAGATAACATGTCTATCCATAACCATTCTATATTGGGATAACTGTTTAGTCTCCACTTAGTGTTCTTAGACCAAAGTCTTTTAGACGACTTTTATAACGAAGGTCTCTCAGTTCTGGAATCAGCTTAGTTGCTCTTCTTTGTATTCTTTTGTAGTTTGTATATGTCGTTCTTACGATATGCATGGCCTCCTTGCTTGCGTGAGGACTAATATATGTCATATTGCCAAACATATTAAATATCGATAAGTAGCTGTGGCCACACAGAGTTGATCCGAACCATCTAATCCAACTTTTCTAGTCCTGCTTGTGGTCGGTCGCGTTCTCTCAGATTTAACTGACAGGTGACGAACTAATCTATGTGACGTGTATTTATTACGAAAACTTACCACCAACGACAAATGACTAAGCCTACACTTACTTACTTAATCCTCTTTGCTCAAACTGAAGCATACGACCGAAATGACATTTCTCCCACGCACTCCGGTTTTGGTTAAATTCTACACACCTTTCCACGTGGTTCGAAAATTCTTCATTTATTTAGTTTTTGACCTCCTCCAAATGCTTTTTTGATCTTTCTAGTTTTCTGTTCCATTGTAGGGTGTGTCTCGTGACATTGGTGGTTTCTTTCTGAACGGTGTGTCCTAGCCGAGTCCTTTTATCTCTTACCTGACGCTGTCTTGGTCCGACCTCCCCAGGAGCTCATTTTCACCTTGTTTTGCCATTTAATTTTTAAGATGTCTGAGACATTTGTCTATGAATGTCTGGAGTTTTCTGGTTGTTGTCATGGTTACTCTCCATGTTTTCGGGTTGTTGTCTCAGTTGCTGTCCATGTTTTCTAGTTGTTGTCTTGGTTACTCTCCATGTTTTCTGGTTGTTGTCTTGGTTACTCTCCATGTTTTCGGATTATCGTCTTAGTTGCTCTCCATGTTTTCTAGTTGTTGTCTTGGTTGCTCTCTATGTTTTCTGGTTGTTGTCTTGGTTGCTCTCCATGTTTTCTAGTTGTTGTCTTGGTTGCTCTCTATGTTTTCTAGTTGTTGTCTTGGACCAAGGACATTTATCACTGATCACAGCAGCTGCACTGGTTATTGCGTAAGCTTTTAGCTTACCAAACAAAAATGCCACAGTGTTTATATTTGTATATTATATTATATTACGCTGATTTGTAATACTTTTGGGATTTGCAGTAAGCTGCTAGTAACCCGACACCATTCGTTTACGGAACTAAGTATAGACACGCAGAACAGCCAAATTGTTTCGAGAAACATGCGGGACATCGTTGGCGGATCCAACCACCAAAAAGGATGTCCAGTTTTCCAACAGGACACAAGGTGGCAGCAATTCTGGTCATCCACCGGGGACAGCATTTTGATATACTAGAAGGCATTTATGGAAATTACATATACACATGAAGACTTCAAAAGAACCCAGCAAGTTGTATTGAAAGCATCTATGAAAGCACACGCGGAACCGTAATGACTGTCATGCCAGACCCCAACTGGTCACTTAGGACGGACGCTGAACTGCCACGCTGTCCTTACTAATTTCGAAATGAAAAATTACATGCTAGGTCTAACATTATAACCGACCCCGCGCACAACTGGCTTAAATGTACAGAGAACAGAGACATTGAGCACGCCCAATATCTGCTACTACTAGTATGTGCCGAGTTGTATGTCTACGTAGTCTTATTGGCTTCCTTAGGCAAGTTTTGTTGGCTCAAATGTCAGTGGGCGCTTCATTGGCAGTTTGACAGTCAGTATGCCAACGAGGCTCGTGACCAGCGCCCGTAACACGCGCCAGCCACACCCATATCATGATCACTCTGGCAGGGAGACATGGGGCTGTCACGTGTGCTGTCTGACGATAATCAGGTGTGAATCTACAACTTGTATAAGTGGCGTTTAACCGCGACATCACCGACGATGGTAAGAATCAGTGTATGGAAATAATCATGCGTCAAACACGTGCATGGAAATAATTTTTTTTTTGTACTAATTATTAATTGAAACGGCTAATGCGCGTGAAATTTACAGCTGCGTGAGAGCAAGCGATGGAAGCCAACTGCGTGATTCTCACGCCAAATGAGTGAGATTTGGTAGCCTTAGGCCGGACTTCCGGTCCGAGTTTTCAACCGAGGTAAATATTGCGAGCTCACGTACGGAGGTGTCTCAGACCAACTGAGTCCATCGCGAGTTCTTGCCAGATTCCCAGACTACCTCAACATCTCAATGTTTATTGTTACTATGAGGACAGTGTGTTAACTAATCCAATTGTTTATCACTCGGTTCCCCCTGGTAGGCCTTTGTTTTACACTGTGTTATATCACAATAATGCCTGCTAACAAGATTAAACAAGATTGTTATCCAAAGCAAAAAACAATGGAAAGTGGCCAAGGAAGCCATTGGCTTATTGAGAGTCCACCGACCTTCTAATGCTATGAATACATTCATTGAGAAACCTCAGCCGCTTGTAATATATTGCATACGAGCATGTTATGTTCGCGGCCACTCACACAGTCACAAATCACTTACATTCGTGTATTCGCAGTGTACAATAATGTCTACGACTATTGCATAATGGTAGCTCTAGCCATTTCGTCCGTGCGTCATTGCAAGGTTCGTACATTGCAAGCGCCGTCGTTAAACTGAGATGTGTCGTCACCGGAAGAAGCAACACCTGCGAGCGGTAGTGATAAATAGTATGGGTGTCAACACCGTGTTGAGGTTGTGTCCGGATAGTTCTATCGTTGTTGTTGTTGGTGGTGGTGGTGGTAGTAGTAGTCTTAAAAGGGTCAGAACACTACCACACTTTCAATAGCGTTTCATATGGGTGTAATGACCACAATTAGCACATTTGCCTATTTCAATTATTTTATTCGCAAGAAAATTATTGTTTTCAGCCACCAAGGCTGGTATGTTTGAAATATCGGACCTTTATGTCATATGGTGTATTTTAAAGACGCATAGGGATTTTGGTGGCAACCGTCCCAAGCGATCGGTACGCGTATTGGTATTGCACCAAATTATCAGTTTTGCGGTAAGCACGTTTGAAATAATTAGATAGGTCTATAGGTGTATGTGAGTTTGGCCAATCTTGTTCACCATGTTTGTAGCAAAATGGCAGTGAATGTCATAAAATAATAATCATGTGTCTGAATGAGAATTGAAGACTTGCGTTGAGAGATATGGTGTGTTGTCTGTTAGATAACGTTTACAGTCATGTCTGTCTTTCTCGTTCACTCTTTCTTTCATTTCATGATCCATTTTTTCTCTTATTTATTTCGTTTATGTTGCCAATCACGTGTTATATTTTACAGTTGTAGACGTGTTTCATATCAAGCTTCATATGTTCACTGAGATATGTGTCAAAGAGCAATATTCCGCGTGACCCCCCTCCCCCCGGCTTAAGAGCAATACTCCGCGTGACCCCACTCCCCCGGCTTAAAAGCAACACTCCTCGTGACCCTCCTCCCCCCGGCTTAAGAGCACCCCATGTGTTGTTAATGCCATACTCACGACCTACGTAGCTACGCACTCCATGTCTCGTGAGTATTATTGTGTAACAGCAATTCCAGCTCCGCCCCTGTGACTCATGTTATGTCTTGTTAATGACATACTCATGACTCACATGGCTGTATAACGCGCGTGCCTTGTCCGAGCAGAACAGCACATCATTCTAAAAAATGCATCACATTTACAACGGAGTTCTAAACAGTTTTTTGTATGTCTAGATCGTATATCATCTATCCGTCATACGAGCTGCCAAATATGAGTAGACCCGTCTGTGCGTTAGTTACGTGATCCTTGTGCCAAGGGGTGAACGAATCCTAAACACGACTCAAAGAAGCACGAACAATTACAGGGAAAACAAATGAACGAACTTATCAAGGCTAAGGTATCGTCTTTTATAATGTGATTCAAAATTATTGAAAAGTTGACAACATTATTTATTTGTGTTGCCCTGCAATTAGACTACAGTTGTTACCAATGTTAGCATATGCTACCAGAAAATGGGGTTTCAAACGATATTTCAAACCTACTACTGCACTCGTGGCTAAGCACTGGACCATGCAACGCAACCAGATTTCAACATTTCGGAGAAAGAAGCCATGAGATCAACGCTTTGTTTGCCCTACTACGTGCTATTTAAAATATACATGACCTATATATTATGGTTATTATATTTATAAGCACTTTGAAAATGAGCGAAAACTACTTTAAGCACTTGCTTCCTACCCACCGTTTACTATACACACCACATCAATTTGGATACGACCCCGTCGTGGAATGATGCCATATTGATGTTTCACTAAAACAACTGTACGCGCTATGTTGACAATTACAAGCGTCGACCCAGTTTATAAAACCGAGCACTTACCAGCGCTATTTGCATTTTACACAAGAACTTACTTTTTAAAACTTGACAGAGTAATTTTGAAAGCACAAGTTTCTCGTCGATGACAACGTGTCTGTGTTGTCATCGACAATGTAAACATTTAGAAGACACTGCAATGATTGACTGACGTACAACCGACCACGAACACTGGTCCACAATGCTTGCGTCATAAGGAATGCCTCGTTGCAAGTCTCATGACTGGTATCTGATGCCAACCAGACTACATAAAACACAAAATACAATCAATCATTAGGGTGGCACGCCATCACTATGTGGTGTCGTTGTGTACGTGACACTAACGATGTTAATAACTACTGACCCACCGCACTACTTACAGTTGCTTAATAGTTTTGAAATTACACTGCTTGAGCTAATGGAATCATACCTGATTACAACTAAATATCAGTTTGATTTCAAGAAGCGGCATTCTGCTGATTAATGTATATATGTATAAAAAAACATTCGATAAAGTTAACCATAGGATACTTTATAAGATACTATTTAATCGAGTTGTGCCTATTTTGCTCGTCGGCCTACGATTTCTGTTATACTGGTACCGAACCAACATGTCTGTATAGATGAAGTGTCACAACCTCCAGCGTTTTAATGTATCAAATGGTGTTAGACAAGGCTGAATATTATTGCCATGTTTATTTACGGTACATGTGGACGATGTAAGTAATACATTAAACAATGCTGGAATACGATGTCACATGTTTATTTACGGTACACGTGGACGATGTAAGTAATACATTAAACAATGCTGGAATACGATGTCACATGTTTATTTACGGTACACGTGGACGATGTAAGTAATACATTAAACAGTGCTAAAATACGATGTCACATGTTTATTTACGGTATATGTGGACGCCTAGTCCCTGTGGTCTGCAGGCTTTGTTCTAGGTTTGGTTTTGAAAATGATGTTATGTATAATTCTATAAACTGAATATATGTTGTCAAACCACATGGCTTTATCTAAAAGGCCCAGACGTTTACATGAATAGTAGCAAACTTGAATATATTGAACAAACCAAATATTTAGGTGTAATTAGTAGAGGTCTGAAATATGACGAATATATGCAATGACATCTGAGTAGCTTTTATGCCAGGTTTAACAGCATCATTCGGAAATTTCATTCTATTTGTGTTAAATTGCATCTATATTATACGTATTGTTGAACTATGTATTGTTCCCAACTCTGGGTACAGCTTAACAAGACCACTTTTTGAAACTAGAAGCTGCCTACAACAACAGGCATAGGCGGAATGTATGATATAACAGATGGGATAGCGCTTGTACTATGTTTGCCAGCAATTGCATTGATAACTTTGCGTTCTATTGCACAACACTATTTATGGTTTTATAAATCGGCTTTATGCTATTGAAAATACTTTGATAAAACATATGACCTATTGTATACATTTTTTTATTGGACACGAGTGGTCTAAATGGGCACAAGCACTTTACAGTGTGCAGCGATGATGTTAGATCACATTTATATATTTAATGATTTATTATTATCTATTTTAACACATATTTTTAACACATTTATATTTTTAGAATATATATATATATATATATTATGTATTTTTTACTTATTTATATTTTTAAGGTAATTTATTTACATAAATTTTTTTTACCTGAAATAAAAGTATTCGTATTCCTATGTTATATTTACGCGCATTCACGGGTGGGACCATCGAGTGATTCAAGATGGCGTCGTAGTACTATTTGTCACAGGTACCCATCTTTCTGCACCAGTAGTACCATTCGTCACGGGTACCCATCATTCTGCACCAGGTTAACACAACTATATCTCCATTTACGCCACACTTATTGTTTCCGTGATCTAACATTTTCACATCCTGCACCAATACATCAAGATTTATGCCAAACTCAGTGCTAAGCGTCTATTAAAGACCTGTCTTATTAGCTCATAAAATCTTTCAGAATGCTGATTTTCAGAGTTAAATTTGAAAGCACTCAAGCACACCAAACGAGACTCCCCGTCGCATGATAGCGTAGTAGGCCCATGTAGTAAGTGGCATTCTACAGAACATGGCCCTAATTTCTAAATAGCTAGGTTTACTCTCTCGGTTTATGTTAGATGTACTGTTGCTACTGCTACTGCTGCTACAACTTCTGTTGCTACTGCTGCTACTATTGACACTGTTGTTACTACTGCTACTACTGTTACTGCTACTGTTGGTACTGTTGGTACTGTTGCTACTTCTGCTACTGTTGCTACTATAGCTACTGTTTTTGCTGTTGCTATTATTGCTACTGTTGCTACTTCTTGCTACTGTTGCTGCTATTGGTACTGTTGCTACTGCTACTGATGCTACTGCTGGTGCCACTGCTGCTGTTGTTTCTGCTACTGCCGCTGCTGCTACTGTTGCTACTACTGCTGCTACTGTTGTTACTGCTGGTGCGACTGCAGCTGCTGCTGCTGCTATTGCTGCTGCTGCTACTGCTACTACTGTGGCTACTACTGCTGTTACTGCTGATACTGCTTCTGCTGCTGCTAATTATGCTACTGGTGATAGTGTACTGTTGTTACTGCAGCTGCTGCTGCTACTACTGCCACTGTTGCTACTGTTGTTACTACTACTACAGTTACTGCTGCTGCTACTGCAGTTACTGCTGCTGCTACTGCAGCTGCTGCTGCTACTGTTATTACTGCTGTTACTGCTGATATTGCTGTGACTGCTGTTAATGCTGCTGCTGCTGTAAGCGAAGCCAGCATTTCGATACCCATACTACACTTATTAAAACTAGTGTTTTTGTTTCCGTGATCCAACAACAACATATGGGGTATCGTATTTTTTTCTGCTTAAAATATACACGACTATAAAACAGAGTAGTCAAAAATTACGAATTCGACAAAACGGGCGTGACCGCAAGTCACCCTTGTGAGATGAGTCTGTCACGATAACATCAAGCTGTGCCATACACAATATTCCGCTGCGTGTCATGAGTCACAATAACCAGCGGTGATTTTCCAGCAACCAAATGACGCATGTCACGAATAAATTTAATAAAAAATCCTGTCACAAGAGACATAAAACGTCTGGGTTGCGCCGAAGCGAGCCTATCTGACTGGAACAGTTCTCCGAGCGGTTTGTTGGCAACTATGGCGTCTTCATCACTGTTTTGCGCTGTTCTACTCATCGGCTTCGTCGCCATCGGCTTCGCTTGTGTGAGTAAAGACATTTAAATACGTGTAATCATTTACCTGTCTCTCTGGCTAAATACGAATGTTAAATGTGAATATTAAATTCGAATATATATTGTGTGCAATTATCGTGCAAGAGAGGGATCATAAGTAAAATGTATATTGTGTGCAATTATCACACAAGAGAGGAATCATAAGTAAAATGTTCAAGTTGGGAACATTATTTCATGTAGAGTTTCCTTTGAACACATCTATTAAAGTTTACTCCCTTAAACATGTCGGCACCCATCGCTTACTTTCTCCAGGAACTGAATTCTGGGAGCATACGAAGAACTGCATCCCCGAATTTAGTTCCTGAAGAAGGCAAGCGATGGTTGCTAAAACGTTGTACTGAGTAAACTTTAATAGTTTTGTTTACTAGAAAAGTTATGTTAAATTAGAGGCATCAGTTGATGTCTGATAACCTAATTAGAAATTCACCACTGATTTATATATATATATATATATATATATATCCCATTAAATATTATGTTTCGGCATAGAGTATACTGGTCTCTCGCTATATGGAGCATGTTTGTACTTTGACCAAATTGTTTAATTCCTTATAACCATGGTTAGGCCAGAACATTGCTTGGTAGAACGGACACTTTCCAAGTTGCTTGTTTTAAGTTTTAAGAAGTTTTACACATGCTGTCTATACAGCAACAGGCCGCTGAAGTTTGAAGGGGTCGAGATATGGATACAAACGAAGAAGTTAATTTCTCTTGATTTTGGGTGTCGGATGAAATGGAAATACATTCAGCTAAGACACGAAGCAAAAGTAATCAGACTAATCATTCATGTGGACGACACAGGGCAGTATATTAACTGTCATGGAAATCTTCATGTTGCATCACAGCTTTCAACCCTAACAGATGTTTGGATTGGTATTTCGATTTAGCCAAACTTGTCAATGTTTTGAAGAATAATTGGAGAACCTGGTTACATGGTTTTACAAATATGTTACACAAGTCACTATTTAAACAAGTTACGTAGCATTACGTTTCGTGCACCTGAGCGTGAACCGTGAAGACGTTTGACATGTACGCTACGCTCGCATTTCACGACAAAGATGAATAAAACAGTTCTCTCTAAATGTTAGCACAAATCTGGTAATGTGCTTGGAATATATATATATATATATATATATATATATATATATATATATATATATATATATATATATATATATATAGTACGGATAAAAACTAATTTGAATACATGGAATCCTACTTCCCAATAATATTGACTTTTCTCATTCATGTGAGTGTTGCACGTAAACAACGTTGAAACCAGGATGATGTTTACGAAATTATCTTAATGCCATATAGTCGTTGTTCGTCTTTGTCAATAACTGGTTCATCTTGGCCAGAAATATGAACAAATGGAACATTAAAACATTTTGTTTAATTATTATATGGATTGTGTATACTTAAAATTTTACAAAACTGTTCACAAAGAACCCTGATGAACATATCAACACAGTGATGAACATATCAACACAGTGATGAACATATCAACACAGAGATTAACATATTAACACAGTGATGAACATATCAACACAGTGATGAACATATCAACACAGTGATTAACATATCAACACAGTGATTAACATATCAACATAGAGATGAACATATAAACACAGTGACGAACATATCAACACTAATGTGTGTTATGTGCTTGCATTTGATGACACTGTAGGGCCCGTGGCACCGCCCTCCGCCAGGCAAACCAGTCGTCTACCAGGACCCGATCGGGTACTTCCAGCGGTGTGTCCTGGACGTCGCCACCGGGTTCCTCAAGTCGACCAAGTGGAAAGTCAACGAAACCGCCTTGTTCGTCGCCCACGTCTACGAGCAGGCCGGAGGCAGCGTCCCGAACACGTGAGTCCACATTTCTACAGCTGGGATGTCTCATTACGACAATGCATTCTTAAAATGGCGGTGACTATTATACTATTTCTATTAAGGCAAAATAATGATATATAATAGTTTTATGCATATTTTTGTACAATGTACAAATGCGATCCAACATGGTGGTGATGTGTGCGTTGTCTTGCAGCCACTGGTACTGCTGGTGTCCGATAGGCGTCGCCGAGTGGGGAAAGTCCAACTCGACCTATCTGACGTGCAACATGTGCTGGGTTCGGACCACCAGTCCGCGGGAGGGAGACGTCGCTGGGAACGGGAAGATGGTGGCCATCGTCGCAGAGAAAAACACAACGATCCACCCGTCGACTGGCGGGGTGGTCGTGAAAGACAAGTTGGCCTTCCAGCCGGGCAGTAGCCAGGGCTTCATCTTCTGGAGATACTTCTGCTAGATGCAAGCTCAATCTGTCTAACGCGGACGCTCTGGACGTAGTTTCTATGTTCCTCGTACGTTGTATGCTATTGCTTTGTATGAACTCGAGTTTTATCTATCTATAAACTGCAAGAGACCCCGGTGTCAGCTACATGTACGTCTGGAGCTATAAGGCCAGACCAATCTTTTTGGTTTGTTGTCGTCTTGAAGCACATAATAAAAGCCCGCTTTGGGTGGATTTTAACAATATTCAATAGTTGACCCACAACGAGTAAAACCACTTCAGGAAAACTTGTCGAAGATGTTCATATGTTATATGTTCGTATGTTATATATCTCTATAGAAAGAAAAAAACGTTGGGTGTTCCCATGCAAAATTCTGGAAAATGTGACATAGTAACAGCTACGTTAGCAACAAAATTAACAAAACTGCTATCGAAAGCCACAATTTACCCACAAGGAGTTATGTAATTTTAGTAAACATTGGTCGAAATGCTAATTTATTATTCATACTGATACACATCAAACAAACTAATGAAGTACCTGGCACAAATCAATGTATGCTATCTTAAAATTCCGAACAAAATTTTCTGTAACGAATTTACAAAACACGTTGTCCGCCAGGGGCTCCACGGGTAGTATGTGACGTTTATGCTGTTTTCGGTTCTTATTTAATGTTCTTTTACCAAAGCATGTATTATTTGTGTTTGTTACTGGCACGAGGGACGTAGTTTCAATCGACAGGACAAATTTGGTGTTGATTTCATGTTCTGTCTACGAAGCGCATACCAATGCGCAGTTAGCTTCATTTCATGGTAGCCGCTGGTAAAATACACCAGCCGCTGGTAAAATGCACCAGCCGCTGGTAAAATACACCAGCCGCTGGGAGCGACTATTCGCTTCTAGCGGCTGGTAAATAATGACTTTCACATACACAGCTAATAAACGCTTCTAGAAGCTAATAAAAGTAGTACGTCCTTGTTCTTCCTTTCTCACCCAATAGTATTCAGGGGACGCTGCGATATCTGGGCGAATTGTAGGCAACTTACTTTAGTGGATTTATTATATTACACGGTATACAATAAGTGTGTTTACATACATATTTTTTATAATATTACTGGCTTGTGAACCCCCACCTTCTCATGTCTTCCCAGACATGTCTTATCAGCTCACACAAACATTGAAACAACAAGCTTTAGCAGCTAGCTGTGTTGGTTACCTGGTACCAGCTGGGGCTAGAATTAATCAGAAGACAGACCAGTGCAACAGAGGAATGCTGTTGCTAATTGCAATTAAAAGTGACATGTCCGGGCCCCTGTTCCTGTCTTTGATATTATTTATGGGTCAGCTTGAATAAGCCAATGCTGGGAAAAGATGCTGCCAAATGGCAGAGTATAAATTCTATACTGTCTAGTTCTGTAGAGTAATCATTATTATGAATTTATTAAACATCTCAATATGAATTTTATTCGTGAAAGTAAAATGTTGTTTAATGCTGACGTAAGCCGGTAAGGCCTTTACTGACAATGCCAATGACAATGCCAATGGGCGAAAATCAGTTCTCATTCTCGATCTACGATGCTCGTTCGCTCACTAATATCAGAATTGTGTCAGTGTATGGGGATTATCAATACATTGTCGAATTTGCAAATCTTAATATTTATAATACGTATTGGAAACTTACTGATTAATAGTTTATATGGTGCAACGGATGTGCATCCTGGTTTGAGATGGCGTTCAAGCGTTGTGTGCTCGAAGTGACATTTCATGTCAACGGCCTTGACCTGACCTATGCCAATATTTGGCAGACTTCCTTCACTAACGTAGATATAAAACAGTGGTTGCGTCGATTTCCCGAAGAGAGGTATGTATGCAAATATGATCGCGAACTGGCATACGATTTAATGATATTAATAGCTTTTGGCCTTGCGACTATGAACAGTTTTTGAAATGTCATTGACGGTGGAGCGCCATCGGCAGCAGCGGTTTCGCAAAAAAATGTAACGAAAATATATTGCGAAGTAAATAAAAGTAACGGAGTAAAAAGTCGCGTTACATTAGATAAAACTACTTCATTACAAGTAAAAAGTATTTAGTCAAAATTCTACTTCGTTACACGCCAATTACTTGAAATAACTACTCAAGTATTTTAACGAAGTACTTTTATTTCGTTACATGCCAACCCTGGGCGTAGGAGATATTTTTTTACGAGGACAAGGTATGATACAGGGTTGGACCACTAGAAGACAGTTTTGGAAATATAATATCACAATGTTTTTTAAAGGCGGAATACCTAAATGGATACTTCAGTTCAGTGTTTACCAGAGAATATATTAGTTCATTACCAGTTCAGATGCTACATTTCAGGAGGCTAAATCGAACTATTTAGGGCAGTTAATTGTAACTCCAGAAATGGTAGCTAAGAAGATAAAGGCAATGAAGGACAGTAAATCACCTGAAGTGGATGGAATGCCTCCAAAACTACTAATGGAAACAGTAGAACACATTTGTATACCACTAGCAAGAATGTTCAATTTGTCATTAAAAGAGGGTGGTTCCTTTTGAATGTAATGAAGCAAACCTCATACCATTATTTCAAATCGGTTCGAGAAATAAGTAAGATAATTACATACCCGCGAGTTTACTGTCAGTGATATGTAAATTATTAGAAAGGTTAATAAAAGACACATGGTTGACTTCCTTTTTAGGCATAAATTATTACATCCATCTAAACATGGATTCCTAAAAGCGAGGTCATGCATAACAAATATGTTATGTCTTTTTGGAAGAAATCACTAAGTGGATAGACGATGGTTCGCCAGTAGATATTATCTATTTAGATTTTCAGAAAGCTTTTAGCAAAGTGACACATCAAAGATTACTATGATCAGTGACTTGGGCGATAATATAACAAGTAACGTCCTGAAATATTCGGATGATACAAACGTGTTTAGAAGGGTTAGCAATAATGGTGATAAACAAAACGATCTAGCCAAATTAGTTAAATGGTCTGAGAAATGGCAGATGTTATTCAATTTTGGGAAATGTAAGTGCCTACATACAGGATAAGGAAATTGGATGTAAACTATAAAATGGGAGATACTGTTCTAGGTACAGCTGTAAAAGAAAAGGACTTAGGAGTAACAATAAGTGCTGATATGAAAGTTTCAGAACAGTGTGGTATTGCAGCTTCAAATGGTAATCAAATTCTTGGGTTGATTAGGAGACATATAACATACAAAGAAAAATACTAATTATACCTCTGTATAAAGCAATAGTTATGCTTCATGTAGAATACTGTATTAAAGTTTTGAGTCCATATCGTAAGAAAGATATAGATAGGCTTGAAAGAATACAGAGGAGAGCAACTAAAAACATTCCTTTATGATTACATTAGTTATGAAGAACGATTGAAAGAATGTGGTTTAAAAAACCTAGAGACAAGGCGATTTAGAGAAGATCAAATTGAAGTTTTTAAGATATTGATTGGGTATGAAAATATTGAGAGAAATATTATTTTTTTCACTCAAGAAAGATAATAGAACTATAGGGCATGAGGCAACATTAGTAAATGATCAGTGTAGATTGGATATCAGGAAGTACTCTTTCTCACAGAAGACAATCAATGAATGGAACACATTATCTACAGATTGTGCAACTTCCAGCAGCGTGAATATGTTTAAAAACAAGGTTGACACATATTTCGGGGGGGGCGGATTACACCGATTAAAAATGTTCGACTTTCGTTAATCCAATGGCTTCCTTGTTCACTTGCCATGTGAGCCTTTGCCTTGGATGGCAATCTTGTTAAATCTCTTGTTACGGTAGTGTACGTTTTGAACAACGTTTTTTTTTGTATTACTTGATACGACCCGTATACATTTGCCAAATGGCATGCGAATAAAATACTATCAGTTCAAAACACGTCCGAATAGCGAATCAATAATTCAGTATATCCCAATTTGGAAGGCGAGCTTCTTTTGGGCATGCGCGACAAACCAGCGGAAGGAGATAATCCACGGATTCTTTTGCTGATTTACGGATATCTGTTACCAGTCTCACGGGTGTGCAACCCTCGGGATTGGCACCTATGTACCGATGTCGAATGTTGCTAAAGAACGAGCATTCAATGTGTCATACGTGTCATACGTCAAGGTGTTTCAAGCAGCGAGGAGGGCCCTCCACTCTACGTGGAGGGTAATCGTCCAATCAATGTTACTGTTGCAACAGTTATTAAAAACAATCGTTAAATTAAGGTTTAGTTAACAACCATTGTTCCTGTGCGTGCGTTCGTGCGTAGTGCGTGCGTGTGTGCGAGAGTGTTAATTAATTGTAATTAATAATTCTAAGAAACTTCTAGAAGTCCTGGACCTAGTTTGATGAAGCTAGTGGGACGACGACCAGTTGTGAACGTATAAGAAATAGAGAAAGTTAGTTTACGAAAGGTCAGTTTTCTTGAACTTGTGACATTTTGGAGACATTTTATTTAAACTTGTAACAACTTTTGGGTATTTTCCTTTAAACGTGTGACATTTCTCTATAATGTTCTGTCAATATGTAACATTTATATGACATTTTCTTTAAACTTGTGACATTTCTTGATCATTTTCTTTAAATGTGCAACATTGTTGTGTAATTTTCTTTAAATGCGTAGCATTTCTTTTTTGTAGTCTTTAAATGTGTGACATTTCTCTATGATATTTTTAACACATTTAAAAAAATGTGTGACACTTTTGTGACATTTTCCTTAAACGTGTGAAATTTCTCTGTCATTTTATTTAAATGTGTAACATTTTTGTGTAATTTTCTTCAACTGGGTTATATTTCCCTGTAATTTTCTTTAACAGCGTGACCTTTCTATATCATTTTCTTTAACTGTGTGATATTTTCTATCATTTTCTTTAAAAGTGTGACATTTCTGTAACATTTTCTTTAAATGTGTGACTTTTTTTGACATTTTCTTAAATGTGTGACATTTCTCTATCATTATCTCTAAATTTGTAACATTGTTGTGTCATTTTCTTTAACTGCGGGACATTTTTGTGACATTTTCTTTAAACTAGTAAAATGTTGGTGTCATTTTCTTTAACTGCGTAACATATTTGTCTTTTTTTATCTGCGTGACCTTTCTGTGTCATTTTCTTTAATGACGTGACATTTCTCTGTCATTTTCTTTAACTGCGTAACCTTTCTGTCATTTTCTTTAACTTTGTGACATTGTGTGACATTAAATACGCGACCTATTTAATAATCCATAATTCAAGCCTTGAACATAATCTGATGAAGCGCCTTTAGTGAGTAGAGCCTTGTAGAATTAATGGCGTTCTAGTTCTAGCATCTTCTAGAATGCCGTTGGACTGATTGACCTGGTGTTTCCTTTTTGATGGGTAGATACATTTTGAAAAATTTTACACATAAAATGCGCCAGTTTGATGCTTTTAGTTTCCCTAAAAACTGCCCCTAGCAAGCCCAAAACGTAATACTTTGACGTGTATCCAACCCAAGAAGTGCCTCCTAATGACCTTGTCTTTCTCCCAAGAAGTGCCACTAGTGACACCAAACGTAATAATTTTACTTATATTTTTCCTAAGAACTGCCCCAAGAAGTGCCTCTAGCGACAAGAAATGTAATCACTTGATCTTTGTTTTCCCCAAGAACGGCCCCTAGCGAACACAAACATAATACTATGACCTATATCCAACCAAAGACCAGCATGCCAGTCACCGTATATGTGGGTTCAGCCTCTTGTTACGTTTCCCATTGGCGGCCATGTTAACATTCTGCATGATTATAAGAAAACGAAACCATCAACAATTCTGAAACTTCTTACCTACCGTTGTCATCATCTCACTGACATGCTGTTCGAGTTTAGTCAAAATCACATATTTCTAACTCTTTTAAAATGGCTGAACGTGCTTTACCAATTTCTGTATGAATTACTACGCACTCGTGCCTTGTGGCAAAAAAATTGCCAAAAATACTTCCGCCTATTGAAATCATCTAAAAATCCACAGTTACATTGCCAACATGTTCTACCAGCGAACCTGCCAATGTGTCTGTTCAAATGCAGTTATGTCAGATGACATGATTTTTTTAAATAACACATACCAAACATTACTATGCCCTACATCCTGTAACACACCAGGAAGTGTAACTGTGGCATGATCCCAAATAGACGTGACATTGTTTGCGAAAAAAAAATAATTTAACATATTTCAGAGACACACATATATAATGCGCCTAGCCAAAATAATTATTACATCCGTCTACATGTTTTTTTGTAGACACATTTGAGCAGTACCACCCCACTGGACAATGCACATACAGAAAAGCCACTTCAGTGTGTAGCAACCTGTAATCCACCTTAACTCTTGAAAGTACACATTTTCTCAGCTAGCATATATGAATTCCTAACACAATGTTTCAGAAAGGTCAGCATTTTACACTGAAAATTATAGTATTTGTTTTGCCTCCTGCCCTATTACACAGATGTAAATATATACAAGATTCACCTTAAACTGCGAATTCCTTCAAAGCTAGACTTCTCAACTAGTTCAATTACATAACATTATACAACCTAATTAACAAACTAGCAATAACAAAGACACTTGCCTGATGGATCAGCTCCAGCCAGTCAGCAGACGTTATCAGATAGCATGCTGCCCTGTCCAGGATGTCCCCAAGCCACAAGAGGGCCTACTACTTCAGGTGGTCTTCACAGTAGGCACATGTGTCTAATTAGCTGAAGTAAACAAAAACTTTATACTGTTTGCGGTTCTTATTTAATGTTCTTTTACCAAAGCATGTATTATTTGTGTTTGTTGTTGGCACGAGGGACGTAGTTTCAATCGACAGGATAAATTTGGTGCTGATTTCATGTTCTGTTTACGAAGCGCAGACCAATGCGCAGTTAGCTTCATTTCTTGGTAGCCGCTGGTAAAATACACCAGCCGCTGGTAAAATACACCAGCCGCTGGTAAAATGCACCAGCCGCTGGTAAAATACACCAGCCGCTGGGAGCGACTATTCGCTTCTAGCGGCTGGTAAATAATGACTTTCACATACACAGCTAATAAACGCTTCTAGAAGCTAATAAAAGTAGTACGTCCTTGTTCTTCCTTTCTCACCCAATACAAAGTATTCAGGGGACGCTGCGATATCTGGGCGAATTGTAGGCAACTTAGGTGAGTGGATTTATTATGTTACACGGTATAGAATAAGTGTGTTTACATACATACTTTTTTATAATATTACTCCTTACCTGTACTATATAACAATTAAATATCCCAATTCTTGAAAGTCGACGAAACTATTTCATTTTGTGTGAATTCTACAAGTTGCATAACAACTCCTTCTATTGCCAGCCTAAGTATTGAATAAACTCTTCTATATCAACGACAACATTTAAACATATTTATTTTATGAATGAACAAAACAAAAACAAAATTAATGGGTTATTGTCACTGTGCCCATCTGGTTTGTATATAGTAATAGTAATAATAAATGAAACGCAGCACCAGCAAGATGTAGGAACAAATAACTATAACAATTTATGGCCACCTGTAAAATGCAACTGAAATTAAAAAGACATTTCCGGCGCATAGCGCTGATATTGAAACTTGAACAATAATGACTACACATTACTTGAAATGATGCCTCCATCAGCAGGTATATTTTAATTTTATGTTATAAGTAATGATTTAGCATGACTTTGGTTTACACTGTTTTAATTTTTACTCCTACATACAAGCCTGACGGTTACAATGCCATTAACATGTATGAGTACATTATTACATTATTAAAATAATTACATAATTATTATATATCCGTTGCAGTGTTTTAGGTGGTTTACTCAAGCGAACACTTATACAATGTTGAAATATTGTTTTGTGAAGCCTTAATGTGGATTACTACTAAATTGTAGGTGTTACGTATTTCAACGCCCGCTTACCAACAAGCAGACAAAGTCAGACAGGATTAAGCAGAATTACATAGATAAATATAGGTGTAAAGAAAAAGAAGTGAAGAAGAGCATGACGCAAGACAAGAGGAAGTGGGTTGACCACCTTGCCATAGAAGCAGAGGAAGCAGCACTTAATGGAAGAATGAAAGAAATATATGATGTTAAAAAAACCTCAGTAATGACAAACTTAAGATAACAAATGCAGTGAAAGACAAATGTGGACAATTAATAACGGAAGGATTGGCCAGAAGGTGCGATGGAAAGAACACTTTGAGGAAATCCTTAATAGACCTATCCCTGATGATCCTGTAACAGATGTGGAAATAGGTACGATCATAAATGAAATCAGCATTGACCCAATAACAAAAGCAGAAATTGGAACAGCGCTAAGGAAGATGAAAAACGGGAAAACAGGACGAAATTACGGCAGAATTATTAAAAGCAGACATGAATACAACAAGAGAAATGGCTTGTAAACTTATTCAGAA
Organism: Lamellibrachia satsuma; assembly: GCA_033239005.1. Classification (NCBI taxonomy): domain Eukaryota; kingdom Metazoa; phylum Annelida; class Polychaeta; order Sabellida; family Siboglinidae; genus Lamellibrachia; species Lamellibrachia satsuma. The sequence continues at coordinate 13,271,503 of BSQZ01000005.1, read as the reverse complement.
CATTTTGAGAACAACAGAAAGTGACAACAACATGGAAGCAGGGACTGGTCGTAAAAATACCGAAGAAAGGTGACCTTGCAGAGTGCGGGAAGTTAACAGCAAGTTGAGAGAAGAGCAAGCAGGTTTCAGAAGTGGGAGAGGCACAGTAGAACATATATTTATTTGGCAAAATAGTATAGACCAAGTAGTAGAATGGCAGGCAACTCTATACATCACGTTTGTGGACTTTGAAAAAGCTTCTGACGCAATACACCTAGAGAGTCTAAAATTATGGAGAGCTATGAATTCCATGCAAGATAATCCACGTGGTTCAGATGTTATACGAAAATAGTGATGTGCAGTTTAGACACAGGTGAGGAATCTGAGTGGTTCAAGTTCAAAACCGGATTTAAACAAGGAGATGTAATGTCTGGATTTATCTTCTTGATGGTAGTGGACTGGATAATGAGAAACACAACAACAGGAAATAAAACAGGGATAAGATGGAACTTCACATCAAAACTAGACGACCTGGACTTTGCCGACGACATAGCACTCATGTCATCATGCTACACACATATGCAAACAAATGCAAGACAAATGAATCAATTTGTAGCAAGGACAGGACTAAGAATAAGTAAAAATGAAAACTCAAGTATTGAGTATAAACAGCAAGTACGAAACTAGAATACTAATTGATGATCAAGAACTAAAGGAAGTGGATAAGTATAACTACCTGGGTGCTAACGTAAGTAAGCAAGTAGGAGGCGGTGATGACATTGTTAACATAATTCGTAAAGCTAAGGTACCCTTCATGAAGCTAAAGCAAATACGGAGTTCAAATATATACACATTGAGATCGAAATTGAGGCTTTTTAACACACTTGTTGAACCAGTGTTTTATGAAAGTAAAACTTGGAAATTAAACGAAGGAGACAATAGAAAGTTAGATACATTTTCAAGTGCTTAAGACGAACCCTACAAATTCGATGGCCATACGTTGTATCATTTCGAGATATTCTTGCAAAAAGATAATCAGCACCGAGGTCAAGTTAAGAAGATGGAAATGGGTAAAACATATCCTACGAATGGACAAGAACAGTAAATGTGAGACGGCATTGACCTGGACACTCGAAGGTAGAAGAAAGGTTTGTCCACCAAAGACAACGTGGCGATCAACTATTGAAAATGAAAGACTAATAAAGAGGTGGAACGAAGCCAGACGTGTTGCAGCTGGCAGAGCGAGCTGGGGAGATGCACTTCGGTTTTATGGGCCACTGGGCCCGAACAGGATAGGTGAGGTGAGGTGAGATGTGTAAAAAAAGGATGTGCGCTACAAAAGGCGCTCAAATGTTATTATGGACGCCCGATGGAAGCATCCCTTCACGTTCGTCGTCGCCGAACCGACGGGAAGTGGTGAGACCACTTCCGTGGCGAACCTGCTTCGTCACACGTCCATGATGATTGACTCGCCACACAAAGAAAGAACGTCGTGTGGAGAATGGCAATCCGCTTACGCGACGCTGGACCTACGCAACATATAGTTCCAGGAAGGCTTACCGAGTGCATCGTTGTTCGATCAGGAGACGAGAAACCTGGTCATCATAGACGATATGATGGCTGAAACGGAGGATCGGGTCATGACTTTGTTCACCAAAAAAGCGTCATCACAGTAACACGTCCGTCTTCTATCACGTGCAGAAACTGTTCTGTGAAAAACAAAGGAAGTCGCACCATCAACATGAAAGCTCAATACAAGAATCCCTGTGACAACGTACTTGACGCGACAGATTAATCCGGGTCGCGTGAAATTCGTGCAAGAAGCCTTTAAAGATGCGACGGCGGTGCCGTACTGCTATCTGTTGATCGATCTGAAACACGATGATCTACGCTTGCGTACGACCATCTTTCCAGACGTCGTCGCTCAGTACGTCTACCTACCGAAGGTGTGAAAAGACCAAGCATATGGTTTGAGTCTTCATTCGCAACATGTCCGACCTCGTATAGAGAGAGACACATCCTGTGTATATGGGCACTTCACAGACACAAGAACACTAAATTGAGAAAGGCCAACTTCGCTAAAGCCGACGCAGTTCTCATTTGAACTTTGTGCCAGGGCGCATATACCATATTGAAAGGTATTGATACAAGGCGATTGAAACACTACAAGAAGAAACTGCGTGCCTTGTCAAATAGCAAGTTGCCCGTCGCGAAGAGGATACACATACTTCAACAACAGACCGGTGGATTCCTGACGGCCTTGTTATCTCCATTGGCGGGATCGGTGCTTCTTCTCTTGCTCAGACAGGTATTCAAGTAGATGCAGAACGCATGGAAAATGGCGTTGGTGGCTCCTCGGATGATGGTGACCCTTCAATCATCAACACCGCAGACGGACGCGGTCGGTAAGGTCATGCGAGGACTCGACGTCGAGATGACCTCCATTCTCGATCGAACGGACCTAGAAGAAGGGACCAAAGTAAAAATGTGGGTATTGCAGCGGTACAACGACAGGGCCGTTATATGCGTCAAACAAACGACGCATGTGCTCGTGGTGAAAGACGATGAACACGCGTCATCAGTGGAGAAGCCAGTAGCGGCTCCGAGTGACATAGGGGCTGACATCGTGGAGAGCGTTCCAAAGACTATGAAGGTCAAGGCCAAGAGGTTGATGGATCATCTCAAACCGATCTCTCATGGGCCGAACGAGTCGATTTGAGGTGCCCGGAAGCAACATCGTGGATCTCGTGAATAACGTTTTGGGAAAGAGGAGAAAGAGCTAACCAGTAGGATAGCAAACGTTCGCACAGCAGCTCAAACGTATCAACCTACCCGTGGAGTTGGTCGGTAACGTTGATCGGAGACGCAACATACAACAGGCGATGGCTGTGACGGTGACGATATGCAGAGCTGTGGGGTAACGACACCCAGAGGTGGCCCTTTACTGCATTGGACCCCCTACATTCGTTGGAAAGTGGAACAGTCCAAACGTCATCGTCAACCACGACCACGTCTTCGGTCGCCGTCATTCTGCGGTCCTAGTAGATGAGTTGCACGCTACGACGATTCTACAGTTTACCATGACCGCACTAGCTTCCCGCTACTGCGATGGATCCTGTAGATATCGTTCAATCATCGCGACCGTAGCGGGTCCTCCACTGTGCTTGACCACTGAATACGTTGCCAGAGAATGGCTGGCGAGGCGATTTCTGTTAAAAATTCACACACCCCGGTAGGATGTCGATCGATCGTCGTCATCGTTTCGGGGACTGTTTACTGACGTCGCGCTTACAACCTCGTAAACCGACAAAGGTCTCGAGTTTTTCAATCGATCCGTGAAGAGTCTGTCGAAGGAGCACAACGTTCATCATTTCTCGATACACAACGAGATGACCAAGGTGAGTATCATCGAAAGGTTCAATCGTACGCTGAAGACGCGCATGAGATGGTACTTAATGACAGATCAGACGGTGCGGAATATCGACATACAACAGGACTTTGTGAGGTTGTACAACGACGCCTATCACCGCAGCATAGGCATTGCTCCGCCGCGGGTAACGCGGCGAATAAGGTGTGGCAACGCTTGTACGGTCACAACGGAGATCGCATACCATCGGTAAAATGAAGTGACGGATCGAGAAAGGGTACATGGCGAATTGGACAAAGGAGCTCTTCACGATACGTGAAGTTCACGCTTCCAATCCACCCGGGTATCGTTTGACCGACGATCTTGGCGACATGCTGAACGGAATGTTCTGCGAACCGGAACTACGGAAGGTATCGGTCCTGAAAGAGAAACTTTATCGCGTCAAATCGGTGCTGCAGCGACGCATGGTGGGAAAGCGATCGGAGGCATTGATCAAATGGTACGGCTACTCTGCGTCGTTCAATAGCTGGATCGATGGTAAGGCACTCATTCGGTATAAATGTGCATCCGTCGATTCCTCATTCGAACGATGTCCACCGTCGAAACAGGCGAAGGGATGGACGTTAACCATTTCAGTACTACAACCATGATCTGCTGTGATTCCAGCTACAAAAATGCCTTTTATGAATATTAATAAAATATATATATATTCTGAAAGTACGATAATCAGCGAGTAAAATGAGCCAAATCATTTTACATTTCGTTGTCATGGTAACCAGCAACCCAAGATGTTCGTTACGATTTCAACGTTCTTATTGTTGCCAATGTACATATTTAATGTCAACTACTCATACTGATCATGCTGCAGGAGTGTACAACATCAAGTACATGTTGTGGAATATAAGAAAGTGAAAAACAAGTTATTTCGCTGTACTTTGTACATATATGACAAAAGTACTTATTTGCATACTTGCTAACACACCCATCGCTACTGGACTGATTACAATCAAACTTTGCATGTTGACGGAATCACATGCACTTTTCTTTCTTACAAAATCAAACTCCAGCAACGACGCATCATCCAACATTGATAGTACAGTGCGCAGCTATCCTCATGGTTTACACCGTCGCTTTTATAATCACTGACGTCCGAGTAGCGATTGAAAATACTCCCGCTGTCAGTGTCCGTTCCGCCTCCGGCTCGGCCGCTAAGTTCACCAACATCATCGTTTTCGATCGTCAACATCCGACAAAGATTCTCCGCTAAAACTATCAAATAATCTGTTCAAGGCATACTGCGGTAAATCGCTAGTTGTAGTAGTGCCGTCCGCCATTGCGGCCATCATACATTTTATTGCCGCTACTGAATAGCTCATTCATTCGCCAAAGCAATCGTATATAACAAGTGGCTCCACGTAGTGGATAATTATGAGTAAAAGCGATTGAAATGGTGAACGTAGCCAACGCCGAAGATTCGGCCTATCATACTGTAGCGTCACACACCGCGCCGCCGGAAATTCAGCCTGTCGTACTGAAATGGTTAAGTACGACGATGACGACATATTTAATATTAACGACGACGAGCTTGTTCCATCGCGTTGGCACCTCTTCGTTACCGACTGTCACAAGGCTGAAATCGTGTTCTTTAGTCAGGTCGTCATCTTGCACACGGTCGTCGTGGTCAGCATCTACAATATGACAACCGGTCACGACAACTCTAATCTGTGGACTGCACTGTTGAGCAGTTCGTTGGGTTACCTTCTGCCCAAGTCCGTGAAACGCGATGATGGCTGATTTTTTTTGACGATTCCGAGCGTAACGCGTCGACGCGCCTGTATTCCCAAAACACGTTAACCCATTACCTAACGTCCTTATTGCATTGTGTCAGTCTGTCTCAGAGATTCACTACCCGCATGATTAGCACAATGTTAGAGAGATTATTCCTGGTTTTCCCTCTCGGAAAGCTCTAACGGCTGTCATGCTGTTGGTGGGATGACGACGGGTTATTACGACGGACCTTATCAACTTATACGAACGATCAATCACATGCTTGCATGTATATCGGTGCATCAAAGAGTGAAATTTAGCTGCAGCGACATCACTCAAAAAAGTGTCAAACAAATTTCACCGAGTACAGAATTCACAAACGAGGGTGCAATTGCAGTCATACTAGGTCTCAACGAATCAGCCATTTGTAGTCTGATAGGGCACGAGCAAATATATAGCAACGGAGAGGTGTACACCTTCATGAAGCAAGTCTGTTGTGGGTATGATGCAGGGGTTCGAGTCTTTCTATGCTTGCACGCACATCGTGGAGTCGCGCGTCGTCGGCGACAGTCTCGTGCCGCTGTTGAGGATCGTTCCGATACAAGGACAACCCTGACATACGTTATCGAGACATTCCGAGCACGATCAGTACTTGCCTTTGTTGCTCAAGGAGTTTGACACGATCGAGATCAATATAAGAGACGGCACCGGGCGGCCGATACCATTCGAACACGGTAAGATGATGAGGACGCTTCACTTTCAATGTCACAAGACTGGTATGTTATGAAGAATGAACTATGAAGATTATTACACCCGGAAGGCGGGAGGTGCTCTACCCTTCTTCTTCGGTGCCAGAATGCAGCGGGGTCTTGTCGGGTAGTCTGTTTGGAGGTCTGCTCCGAAGCGCCATGCTAATAATCAAACGAGGAGCCGTGGCTTTGGGAAAGGAGGCATTGAAGACGGGCGTGCACGTCGCCGGCGACGTCGTATCCGGTCGGAATATAAAAAACGGCTGCCAAATGACGCGTCACGGACGCCGGTAACGACTTGATGCGCGGTTTGTTCACTCGGAAGCGTACGAAACATGCGACCGCACCTCGACGACGGGCCAGTGCAGTGACGAGACGTTGTAAATGACAGACGGTCCGTGAGAGAGACTTGTTCGACGATGGCTTTCGTGAATAAACAATCGTGTGAGAGATTCAAGAGTGAACTCGCTTTCTTTGGTGTACCGCCGACTCAGACCAGCCTTGAAGCAAGGCAATGGGTGGAACATCAACCGATGGCCTCCCTTGAGACGGGTGGTCCCATACAATTCTTGTTACCCTGATTGGGTGCCGCTTACTTAGATCTCGTCAGCACTTAATTGTTACCCGTGAGAGCGAATATGACAATGATATGGCTCCATTGAACAAATGGTTGCATTCACTGTTCAGTCAAGTCGACGTCTACCTAAACGGCACGCTCGCGACCCCTTTGACCAACACGTAAGCGTATCGCGCCAACATCGAAACGCTGTTGAGTTACGGCAACGAAGCCAAAGAGATGCAACTGACGAGTCAACTGGACGCCATCAACTTTGTCGATAAAGCCGATATCAACATTCATAGCATTACTATATTACAGAAACAAGTAATTCGGTTAGTTTGTAGAGTAAAACGTCTGGAACATACTTTTTCAACAATTAAGCGTTCTAAAATTTAGTTAAGGTCAAGACGGCTGTTATTATGTTTAAGGCTTTTCATAGTGAATTATCAAGTAATTTGTAAAAAAAATATGTAAACCGTATGTGCCTGTATAAGGTACTAGACAGAACGATTCATTCTACATAAATCGCTTTCATACTAACGCAATGTCAATGTGCAACTTCATATTATTACAAATATAGACATCAAAATCTACCTGTCTATTTTTTAAACTGGCAAATAACCCCAAATACATACATTCACAACTATAGTACTAGGAGAACAACTGAACTACATACTTACAGAACTAAACATGAATTTGCCAAAAAAATTCTTAAATACAACTTGCCACATGTTATAAACAATATCCCTGATTTAGTTATAGACAAGATAGTGACTCATAGTTTGAAAGGCTTTTCAAGTTATGCCAAAAATTACATGCTACAAAAATATAATGACACATGCACTCTCCTAAATTGCTATATATGCCAACTAAATTAAATAAATTATGAATGAGCTTAACACAGTTCATGCAATCACAATTCAACTTTTCAATTTGTATACTTGCACACAGGCTTACACGCGTACAGGCGAAAACAACACATAAAACACACCAGTACAACACATCATCACACACTTAAATTGATTATATGTAAGACACAGACAAAAAACCAAACATGCTCTCTACTTTTTTAATGTAGAAATATATGTATAGGGAATATATGTTTATTGTTATTGTTAGTTTGGGTGGCTCCTACGATAGCGACCATTATTGGTCTTAGTAGGAGTCTCCCTTCCCACAGCAAATTTTTTTTTTTTTTTTTGTTGGTTGTTGTTGCATAATGTATTACTTTTATTGATGATTTATTAGTTGCTATTATATATTGTACAGTTCTATATGTGCATGTATCATATGTATTTATATAATTTATATTGCCACTCAATATAATTTATCTATGTTTTTTGCTGTTGGGACAAATAAAATTTATCCTTACCCTTATCCTTATCCATATATGGAGCAAGATTACTCCTTCAATGCAAACATTACCATTTGTAGAACCATATAAGTATTTAAAAAGTTAACAAGTTAGATATTATTGCAACGTATTAGTCACAATTTATTATCAATGATTTTCAATCGTAACATGTTGTAAGTAATGCAAATATGTAACTACGTATCATTTGAGTTAACGGCTTAACACACCACGGGGTGAACCACATATAAGTATTGCACTTCTGTTCACTCCATTTCCAACTCTTGTGTATTCTTCACCAATTCAGATTTGTTGCACATTTTTTAAAAGGAATGTGTTGTTGTTTATTGTATTGTAACGGTGTGTTGGAATAAAGGATTGATTGGTTGACTGATTGGCGAATGCATGTCACGCGGAGTCGCGTCGTCAAGATGATAGGACAACTACATGTGGACCCGTTCTTGCAATATCGTTTACATTTCAATGGTATCGACGTCAAGATATGACTGATGCGAATTAAGGACTCGCTCACGCTGATGGCTGGTGGCGGTAACCCCGGTTACAAGGTATACATCGTCGACGCCACAATGTTTGCGAGAAAAGCCACTCTCAGTCCGGCCGTTCAGATGCCGCACATCAAGGCACTCGACAAGGGTACGGCCAAGTATACGCTGCGTTACGTCAACTGCAAAGTGTAGTCTATCCCACACGCACAATAACCTGTTCCTCGGCACCCTGCCAAAACGTCTGGTGCTGTGTTGCATCGACAACGTCGCGTACAATGGCTTGTACATCAAGAACCCGTTTCGCGCCAAGCACAACGACCTCAACTTCCTCGCCGTGCATAATAATCACTTCATCAGAATTTACATCAACCTGTTCACCTTGACTCGACTGGCAAGATGTCGCAGGACGAAGGGAACGGTCTCGTGCCGACTTCCGTAATGCATACACCTTTTTGGGTTCGACCTGACTCTGGACGCGTGTCGCGGGTTGTGCTTCCATCTGGTACAAGAGAGCATCGAGACGCATTTCGCCGCGGAATCCCCAACGACGGTGAACGTCGTCGCGTACGCCGAATTCGAATCGGCGGGTTGTGCTTCCATCTGGTACAAGAGAGCATCGAGACGCATTTCGCCGCGGAATCCCCAACGACGGTGAACGTCGTCGCGTACGCCGAATTCGAATCGGTGCTGGAAGTCGTCACGAGCAGCAACATCATCTACGATTTGTGATGGATGTTTTCTCGGTCGCTTTCGTGTGCAATACTCATGAGTGCGATAAACCCGGTCAACATTGGATAGCAATTTACGTGGATGCCGAGAGAGACAACTAACATATCTGCTCGTACGGACTACCACCGCTACGTTTCTAAACGAACATTGTTCTGAGTGGACTCACAACGCCAAGAAATTTCATAATCATCTATCTTACATGTGTATACAATACTGCATCGCTTATCTACTATTTCAATGTAACAGAATACCGATGAACGCTACAAAACATATTAGGTAGAGATTTAGTCGCTAACGATTGTTGCGTGTTTAATTAGCTTAAACACTGAGAGAGGGTAGAGTGTAATATCATCATTCATTATACATGGGACGAGCCTCTGCCGCGGTGGACGCCCCCGTAAGCTCAAGACCTCTGGCGTGGTGGTCGAACACCCATAAGCCTCCTTTGTCATTGTATATTGTACTTGTTATTATGAAAATAAAACACGTGTACACCACCGATATCACATAGCAAATGTGGTACACTAAGTGCGACACATACATAGCTAAAAGCAACATATATGCATAGCTAAGTGCGACACTTACACGGCTAAAACTGCTACATGCATAGCAAAAAGGATTACTTCATAGCTGAAAGCGTTGCATACTTAGCTAAATGAAATACGTGCATAGATAAAAAGCGTTAATATATAACTAAAAGTGGTACACACATAGCCAAGTGCGACATATACATAGCTAAATGCAACACATGTGTAACTAAAAGTGTTACTCGCATAGCAGACAGCCTTATATTATGCATAGCTAAGAACGCACGCACGCACGCACGCACGCACGCACGCACGCACTCACGCATACACACACAAATCTTAAAACAAAAAATATTACAAAGGTAAGCACTGGACACTACATACCTATCGACATTACTTATATTTGTAACATTGTGCCTACTAAATCGTTCCACTCATACAATTTGTAATAATTTCCGTAGAACAAATGTATGATTTCAATAACGCACAACGCTATACAAATCTCACGCTGTGCGTTGTAGGAATTCCAATATGGGCCATCCTAAGTTGGAATCCCAATAATGGGCCGTCCCAAGTGGGAATCAGCCGCTGCTGCATATGCGACTCCGACTTGGGCGGGCGGCGTGTTTTTTTAGCAGGCAGGTAGAGCACCATGGGCGGATGTGAACCAATGCGGTGCTCGGATTTCATCACGTGATTCACATATTATAGAGAATCTATACACGTGGTGCGGTACCGCTTGCGCCAACACGTGCATGCATTTACTATCAAGTGTTATGGAAAAGGTGGCGTTTGTTTAGCGTTGTTGGGGCGATACGCGTTTCGCGCATGGTATGTAAACATCCGTTTGTGTGCGGGCGTGCGTGAGTGCGTGATAATTATCTATTTAAAATAAATAACCATAGCGACAATTTCGCATGCACTTAGCTGGTAACAGGTCCTCAACAATTGCCAACTTGGAGGCTGGAGACGGGCTCTCGGTGATGGCGGAAGGACAAGGAAAACATACACTTTACAGTAGATTTAAATATGGTGCAACTAGACATGCAAACTATAAATGCAATTATATAATTATACAATTATATCTTTGGAATGAAGTTCTAAAACAATCAATGATATGTAGGTCAGATTCCAGATTAAGCTACCAGTATTTGTAAAAGGTTAATTATAATGTGGTAGGCATATGTTGTCGGTTATAAAAATAATATATATTATATAAATTATATCGCACACATATGCAGTTCTCACAAGGACTGTAAAGGTTGTTATAATATATAGGTCACATTGTGTAACAAACATACCTTTACTCTAATGTATTCTTCGCCGAAGTTACGACATTTGCAGCGAAATATTGCCGCCATTTTGTATGCTTTAATTTATACATCGTGACATTGTGATCTTTAGCAGTAAACTTTATTAGTAAAAAAACAATGAAAAAAAACAACTGTGCGAAAACTGTCACTGCGGTTATTTATTTTCAACAAATAATTATAGCGCACGCACGCACGCACGCACGCACACGGGTGTTTACATACCATGCACGAAACGCGTATCTGATGTTGGTCATTAATCTCCCCAACAACGACAATCAAAGCCGTATTTTCCTTATTAGTAAACACATGCACGTGTTGACACAAGCTGCCGTACCAACCACGTGTAAATATTGAATGAAATTGATGAAATCTGATCACCGCATTGGTTCACATATGCCAATAGTGCTCAACCTACCTGCTCAAAAAAACGCGGGCGGGCGTTGTTGGAATTCCTATAATAGACCGACCCAAGTTGGTATCATTCCAAAACTGCCCCATTCCCAAAATGGCCGCGCGTAGACGAAGTTGGTTTGTTTAGCCAAAATGATGTCATGTCACGCGGACTGACATCTACCGGCAAAAATCTACAAACTGGTTTCGGAAAGTGACGTCGGGAATGTAGGTGTATCTCCCGCATTATGACTAAATTAATGTATTTTTTTATTTCATGACGGAATATGAATAAGGGGATACATGCACGTTTTTTCCAGAATGAGTGAAAACAAGTAAATGTATCCGACCTTTGCATAATATTATGATCTTTTTAAACATGTTTGTGAAAGTCGAGTTAATGTTGCGTTGACGTTGTATAATCCAAATTACTTAATCGAATTCCTCTTTCCGAGCAAACTGGGACATCAGGTGACTATACAAGGTAACATATTAGCAGTTAATTACATTGGTTGCGATGGGCCTATAAGTCTATATTAATTAAGTGTGTTAACTGACTTATTAATTAAGCATGTTGACTGGTCACTGATGTGTTCAGACCTGGGGCCGAAGGTACCCGTGTACTCGATTACTTGTCCCATCCCTGGGGCCAGACGTCCCCCTGCCTGGGGCAAGAAGGTCAATAGCTCCCTCCCCCGTGGTTTTCGCTTATATAAATGAACCACTGCTTAAAGATAAAATGTATACACGCAAATTGTAAGATAGCAATATATTAGGCAATTATAGTTGTTAAATTTAAATTGCAGTTAACATATAATATACACCTTGCAATCCATGCATGCTATAATATTGCCGTAGTAATATTCGATCATAATCACAGCCTACAGGCTAGCAGAACGTAAATTATATAACGTTCATATTATATTAAATTTATTAAACATAATTGGTCATGTGTAATACATTTCATACATTATTACCATGTGCATCCGGGATAAGACATAGGAACCATCTTGCCCCACATGCACTACATGTGTCTTAACACGATGCATACAAAAAACAAAAATACTATTGCCCATTTTGTATTGTTTGACCTGTCAACTTTCGAGATAAGGTCGTTCGAGATAAGGTCGGACCACTGGAAAACAACAGGGGAAACACAATTTCAGAGGGGTTTCAAATGGCAGAGGTCCTGAATGAGTATTTCAGCTCAATATTTACCACAGAAGATATCAGCTCACTTCCAGTTCCATTTACTCAATTTGAGGGAAATAAATCAGAACATTTAGGGCAGTTATTTGTAAAAAGGACATAGACAAGCTAGAAAGAATACAACGAAGAGCAACCAAAATGATTCCAGAATTGAGAGACCTTAGTTACGAAAGTCGCTTATTACAATGTGGTTTGACAACACTAGAGACCAGGAGACTAAGAGGAGACCAAACAGAAGTATTTAAAATAGTGAACGGTTATGAGGATGTTGATAGGAATATGTTCTTCAAACTTAAAGAAGGCAGTAGAACCAGAGGACACAAAGCAGCATTAGTAAAGGAGCAGTGTAGGTTGGACATGAGAAAGTACTCTTTCTCACAGAGGGTGATAAATGAATGGAAAAAACTGCCAAATGATTGTGTTAATGCTAGTAGTGTGAATATGTTTAAAAATAGAATTGACAGATATTTGATAAGGGTGGGCTACACATAGATGAGAAAATTGTTGGACTCTCGATAAGCCAATGGCTTCCTTGTCCACTTTGCCATCTGGAACTTGTTGTTTGGGATGGCAGTCTTGTTAAATCTTGTTAAACTGATTAATACTATTATTATGTCATCAATTAAGTTTATGATTCATATAATTTTATTGTGAGTTGCATCATTTACTATTGCCAAAATATTAGATCAAAACGTATAATAATGCATATAAAAGTTAAAAAACACACTGATTTAATTACGTCTGTCTCATGTTGCTGAGCTTTCGGGGTGGGTAGTGTGAGTTTATGTGAGTAAAAGAAGTCCCAGATGTCAAAAAGAATAAAAAATTATATAGTAATTGTCTTTGAGTCAGTGCGCACTGCCCACATTATGATGGTCCTTGTCTCAGTGTACACTGCACACACTATAATGGTGCTTGTCTCAGTGAGCATTGCCCATGCTATGACGGTCCTTGTATCAATGTGCACTGTCCACACTATGGTGGTCCATGTCTTTGTGTGCACTGCCAACACTATAAGGGTACTTGTCTCAGTGCACACTGTCTGCACTATATGGTGGTCTTTGTCTCAGTGTGCACTCCCCAAACTAAAAAGGTACTTGCCTCAGTGCACACTGTCCACATTATGATGGTCCTTGTCTCAGTGCACACTGTCCACATTATGATGGTCCTAGTCTCAGTGCACACTGTCCACATTATGATGGTTCTTATCCCAGTGCACTTTGTCCACACTATGATCGTCCTTGTTTCAGTGCATACTGCACGCACAATGATGGTCCTTGTCTCTGTATGCACTGCCCATACTATGATATGCTCCTTGTCTCAGTGCATACTGCACATATCTGATGGTCCTTGTCTCAGAGTGTACTGCCCACACTCTGCTGGTCCTTGTCTCAGAGTGCACTGCCCACACTCTGCTGGTCCTTGTCTCAGAGTGCACTGCCCACACTCTGATGGTCCTTGTCTCAGAGTGCACTGCCCACACTCTGATGGTCCTTGTCTCAGAGTGTACTGCCCACACTCTGCTGGTCCTTGTCTCAGAGTGCCCTGCCCACACTCTGCTTGTCCTTGTCTCAGAACGCACTACCCACACTCTGATGGTCCTTGTCTCAGAGCGCACTGCCCACACTATAAAGGTACTTGTCTCAGCGCACACTGCCCACACTCTGCTGGTCCTTGTCTCAGAGCGCACTACCCACACTCTGATGGTCCTTGTCTCAGAGCGCACTGCCCACACTATAAAGGTACTTGTCTCAGCGCACACTGCCCACACTCTGCTGGTCCTTGTCTCAGAGCGCACTACCCACACTCTGATGGTCCTTGTCTCAGAGCGCACTGCCCACACTATAAAGGTACTTGTCTCAGCACACACTGCCCACACTCTGCTGGTCCTTGTCTCAGAGCGCACTACCCACACTCTGATGGTCCTTGTCTCAGAGCGCACTGCCCACACTATAAAGGTACTTGTCTCAGCGCACACTGCCCACACTCTGCTGGTCCTTGTCTCAGAGCGCACTACCCACACTCTGATGGTCCTTGTCTCAGAGCGCACTGCCCATACTCTGATGGTCCTTGTCTCAGAGTGTACTGCCCACACTCTGCTGGTCCTTGTCTCAGAGTGCCCTGCCCACACTCTGCTGGTCCTTGTCTCAGAGCGCACTACCCACACTCTGATAGTCCTTGTCTCAGAGCGCACTGCCCACACTATAAAGGTCCTTGTCTCAGTGCACACTGCCCACACTCTGATGGTCCTTGTCTCAGAGCGCACTGCCCACACTCTGCTGGTCCTTGTCTCAGTGCACACTGCCCACACTCTGCTGGTCCTTGTCTCAGAGCGCACTGCCCACACTATAAAGGTCCTTGTCTCAGTGCACACTGCCCACACTATAAAGGTACTTGTCTCAGTGCACACTGCCCACACTATAAAGGTACTTGTCTCAGTGCACACTGCCCACACTATAAAGGTACTTGTCTCAGTGCACACTACCCACACTCTGCTGGTCCTTGTCTCAGAGCGCACTGCCCACACTATAAAGGTCCTTGTCTCAGTGCACACTGCCCACACTATAAAGGTACTTGTCTCAGTGCACACTGCCCACACTATAAAGGTACTTGTCTCAGTGCACACTGCCCACACTATAAAGGCCCTTGTCTCAGTGCACACTGCCCACACTATAAAGGTACTTGTCTCAGTGCACACTGCCCACACTATAAAGGTACTTGTCTCAGTGCACACTACCCACACTCTGCTGGTCCTTGTCTCAGAGTGCACTGCCCACACTATAAAGGTCCTTGTCTCAGTGCACACTGCCCACACTATAAAGGTACTTGTCTCAGTGCACACTGCCCACACTATAAAGGTACTTGTCTCAGTGCACACTGCCCACACTATAAAGGTCCTTGTCTCAGTGCACACTGCCCACACTATAAAGGTACTTGTCTCAGTGCACACTGCCCACACTATAAAGGTACTTGTCTCAGTGCACACTGCCCACACTATAAAGGTACTTGTCTCAGTGCACACTGCCCACACTATAAAGGTACTTGTCTCAGCGCACACTGCCCACACTGCCTGACATCTGTCAAAAGAAACCATCTATGGGGATACTTTCATTTACATAGTAATCAGCTGCAGCCCTGGCTAATGGCTCACTGCAATTATACATTGATCAGTGAAATAGAACCACCCATTGCTGTCGAATAATGCATATAAATAGTGCACCAAAGTGCATGTGAATTTCCGCCAGTACTGTAACTGGCTGCGTCAATGCAGGGCTATTGATTCTGTCACAGTCCAAAAACATGAAAGCAATGAATATTCGATCCATGCATTTAAGGTGCTTAAAGGTGTTGGCATAATTGTGACGATGCTGATGGGGAAATGAGGCTAGAGATGCAATAGAGCCACACTGATTTCTGCATGTCATTCGTAGTAGACAGGTCTGTTTCATTGGCATTGATTGTAGTGCTGGCTGTCATCTCCTCTCTCTCTCTAGCTGTCTAGTTGATGGTAAGTGAAACTTAGTGGCATTTGTCAACTAATAGTCATCAGTAGGTGATATATATTTTGTTGAAAGATATGTTGCTGTATTAGCTTAGTCATAAATAGTAAGATGGATAATGAGAAGAATGGGTTATGTTTCTGAGTCTTACACTAGCTGCTCGATGCTTTCAGTATCTTGCTCAGCGCGAGGAGGCCAAGATGTGTTGGCTGTTACTTTCATGCCACGAGGAGGCCTAGATGTGTTGGCTGTCACTTTCATGTCACACTATAAGTGTAACTGATTCTGATAATAAACTAAATAAAACAGATATTTAAAAAGATTTTCTGCTGACACACTTTGGTTTGATTGTAAACATATTGATTATGTCTGTAGCAATTGGGCAGGTCTTAGTCCAATAACCTTTAGAGAATTACAGTGGTAGATATGCAGTTGCGAGACTAGAAAGATATAATTGTATATATTGACAGAGCGGTTTCACAAAATTGAAAATTGATCTATTAAAAACACCTTCATTAGTTTGCACCGTATGTAGTATGAGTAATATGGACCAATTATAATGGAAAAATTATAGCAAGAAATGTTTTTATGAAGACCTTCCAATCTATAGTGCCCAACACCACAACTCATGAGATGGAGAACCAAAGCAATGTACCCTTGTTGAGATGGAGAACCAAAGCAATGTACCCTTGTTGAGATGGAGAACCAAAGCAATGTACCCTTGTTGAGATGGAGAACCAAAGCAATGTACCCTTGGTGCAACTTACCCTGCTCACCCTCATTCACAGCACTGTTCAATGTATTTGTATCAGTGTTGGTTTCAATTGTGTAATGTGTAATTAATTACAATGACAATGTACAATATATCTTTAGAACAATATAATTGTACTTGAATTTTTATGAAACTGTTATTGTAATTGACAATTACCGTTGAACCCTCCCTGGTGGTAGCAAGAATGCACAAACTCACCTAAAAGTTAGTAAACCCTATTTAAAGATGAGCAGTAATGGTGGGGAGACCGGGGCTAGTTGTTAAAATGTTCAGTTAAAGTAACTTTTTTGTGAAAAGTATGTTACATGCATTATTTCTGTCAATGTATGCATTTAATTTGTTAGTTGTATTAATAAAATGGCCATAACAATGATATTCCCTATTATAGTTAGGTAGATATGTTAACTTACCCAGATCTGGTCGACTGTAACAACTAACCCCGTAAGCAGAGCAAGTTGTCATACCATATACCCAGTTGTCATACCATATACCCAGTTGTTATACCATATACCCAGTTGTTATACCATATACCCAGGCACACTGTTACAGCAAAAAATGTGGATTGCAAAGCATGTGTCATTTGTACATTTCACTGTTATTACATTAATTGGATTATACACACATATACATCTTATACACAGTGTCCATAACAATGTAAGTTTTGACATGTATTAAGCGTTTCATGTTTAGTTATCATAGGGGACACATTCCCCAGATTCCTATATAACTAACAATTGTGAATATAATATAAATTATTGAATGGAGTATGAATGAAATAGTGAATGGTAGTGCGACTTAACTGAATGATACACACGCACACACACTCACATCCACATGTCAATAAATCGTGCAGTATTTAGTAATTGCTCAAATAGGGCTGTGCCATAAAGATTTAACAAGATGTAAGACCATCCAAGGCATAACAACCAGATGGCAAGTGGACAAGGAAGCCATTGGCTTATCAAGAGTCTAATAATTTTTCATCTATGTGTAACCCGCCATTCTGAGATGTTTGTTTTTTAAACATTTTCACGCTGCTAGCATATACGGTTCTGGTTATAGACCAGGCATGCTAAATTTAACTCGTGAAACATGTAACAACTTGCCCCAATTCGATTCTAACAACTTGCCCCAAACACAAGTTTTGCAGTTGAAGCACGTGGACGATAAACAATCCTGAATTTCAGTTTAACCTCTACTTGACATAACCCCTCATTTTATATAGTATGTGTTTATTGCTTCATTCATGAGAAAAATGGCTGCGTGAGATGATATGTGGGCATAGCAAACAAATTTTAGGTGGTTAAAAAGTTCTTTTTGTCCACACCTCATTAATTCTGTCTTCTTTACTCCAGATTTTTGGACAGTTTGTCTGCTGGTGGACTTCCAATCAACTATTGTTGATGGTGATTCCACGTGTGTGTGCTATTTTTTCGTAAAACGATTATGTAATGTGCCCCTGTATACAACTAGCCCCGGTCTCCCCTACATGACTGTAATCTTCTTTTTATATAATGATTACTTGTACTCAACATATATGAACTATTGCAATTGACCCTTTATGAAGCATTTAATTGATTTTTGAAGTGATGTTAGTCAGGGTTTTTGTTAAAAACAGGACCCGGGTTATTTACCCGGCTGTGGCGGTCCATGTGGCATGTGCCCGGCTATCATAGAGGAAGGCCGATTTTTATTATCCCCCTTAATGTCCCAGACAGGTTAGCGATCATTTATGATCACGACATGTGGCAACAAAACAACACCAGTCAACGAATGTCATTTCGCGGTAATAAACGGCAGTTTTAAATCATTCACACATACATTTTACGTGTCGCCAAAGCATATTTACACCCCACAATTTGTAGCGTTACTTGTGGTTCGTAGTTAGTAGACTGCTCGGCAACCACGTCACGCGTAGCAGACAGATCGGCAACCATGTCGTAACGGTGCTAGTTCAGCAAAACAAGTTGTCTAGGAGACAGTTGTCCATAGGGCATTTATTTTAAAGCAAATTTACAAGAAAAGGTAACGCTTGTTAAAGTATATCCCGAAATATTAAAGTCATATCATTTTTGTACCAAAGAAATGTTCAGCATCCTACTTAAATGATTATAGGCCTGTTGCCTTGACCTCTGTAGTAATGAAGACGCTCGAGTGCTTGGTCCTGCAGTTTCTGAAATCAATTATTGACCCAATGCTTGACCGATTTCAGTTTGCGTATCGTGCAAATAGATCTGTTGACGACGCTGTCTCTCTAGGATTGTTTTATGTTCTCAAGCACCTAGAAGGTCCAGATACTTACGCTAGGATCCTTTTTGTTGATTATAGCTCTGCTTTTAATACCATTATCCCCTCAAAACTGTTCGAGAAAATACAGAAGGTCGGGGTTCCACAATCCATGTGCCTGTGGATCCTCGATTTTCTGTTGAACAGACCGCAGGTTGTGAAAATAGGTGGCAATTTATCGTCATCACTCATTTTGTCTACTGGCGCACCTCAAGGCTGTGTCCTGTCACCAATGCTATACTCTCTTTTTACATATGATTGTGCATCCTGTCATAAAAGCACCCAAATATTGAAATTTGCTGATGATACTACAGTGCAAGGGCTTATTATAAACTCAGATTAGTCTGAGTATCGTGATCAGGTAAACAAGCTTATAAACTAGTGCGGCGAAAACAATCTGGAGCTCAACGTAAGCAAAACAAAAGAAATGATCGTGGATTTTAGAAGAAAGAAATCTCCCCTCTCCCCTCTTTTGATCGATGGCAAAACAGTTGAAATTGTCCAACACGTTAAGTTTCTTGGCTCTATGATTTCAAGCGACCTCAAATGGGAGTTAAATGTTGATACCATTGTTAAAAAGGCCCAGCAGGGCTTGTACTTCCTAAGTAGGTTGAGATCATTTGGTTTGACCAGTCAGATCACGCTAAACATTTACAAAGCTGTGATCGAGAGTGTTCTCACCTTTTCGAACATAGTGTGGTTTGGTTCTATCAAGGTCAAGGAAAAGCTCAGGTTGAATAGAGTTGTAAATACTGCTTCCAAAATAATTGGCAGATCCCTTCCAAGTCATGAATCACTGTATCAGCAGCGCCTGTTAAGAAGATCCGGTCACATCTCTCAGGACCTGCCTGATTTATTCAAGCCCCTTCCATCTAGTCGCCGGTTCAGGTCCATCAAAACTAGGACCAGCAGGTTCAGCAACAGTTTTTATCCCATAGCCGTCCAAGCCCTATCAAAACAGACGTGAAAATTTGTTCCCGTCTGCAGTACACACAAATACCACATTCCGACTTGTATTTCACTGAGTATACCTAATTTATTTATTTTATATTTTTTATACCAAGTTATTTATTTATTTTATATCCTAAATTATATCTTTCCTTGACAGTGATAATTATGTCTTTCGCTTTATATTGGACTTATTTATGTGATATAACAGGAAACACAAAGTGAGATTGTTAAGTGCCAACAGAGTCAAGGTCAAGATTTTATTCTTAAGAGTGCATTTACTGTGCATGATGTTTAGTTTGTTTTCATACCGTTTGCTGCATGTGAGTGTATTGTCATGTATACGTTATAGTACGACCCAACATCGTTATACGTTCCAATGTTTTTATTGTGTTACTGCAATGATTACACATGGCAATCAATTTTATCTTATCTTAAAGTGAAGAGGAAGTGTTGTGATGTTGAGAGAGGACACAGTTGACTAATATTCAAGTGAGAGGAAGTGTTGTGATCTTGAGAGTGGACACTGTGTTGACTCAGACATGAGTGAAGAGGAAGTGTTGTGATGTTGAGAGTGGACACTGTATTGAGTCAGATATGAGTGAAGAGGAAGTGTTGTGATCTTGAGAGTGGACACTGTGTTGAGTCAGATATGAGTGAAGAGGAAGTGTTGTGATCTTGAGAGTGGACACTGTGTTGAGTCAGATATGATTGAAGAGGAAGTGTTGTGATCTTGAGAGTGGACACTGTATTGAGTCAGATATGAGTGAAGAGGAAGTGTTGTGATCTTGAGAGTGGACACTGTGTTGAGTCAAATATGAGTGAAGAGGAAGTGTTGTGATCTTGAGAGTGGACACTGTGTTGAGTCAGATATGAGTGAAGAGGAAGTGTTGTGATCTTGAGAGTGGACACTGTGTTGACTCACACATGAGTGAAGAGGAAGTGTTGTGATGTTGAGAGTGAACACTGTGTTGAGTCAGATATGAGTGAAGAGGAAGTGTTGTGATGTCGAAAATGGACACTGTGTTGACTCAGACATGAGTGAAGAGGAAGTGTTTTGATCTTGAGAGTAATCTTAATGATCTTAATTTAAAAAATCATTAATTATTACATATCAATGGTTTAGTCAATTGTCACATAAATTAATTACAATAATTTGTTTGCGCAACTTGATGTTACATCCTAAAATGCAGATACAATTACATTATATATAAGTTCCTGGTGTATCCACAGTGGTCTGTGATACGTAGTGACTTGGCCACAGGCTGAGCATGACAAGTGGTCCCTGCTTTTGGGTTCATGGTCCCTGCTACACTTAACAAAAATCATGCTTTAAGTGTAGTTGAGCTGTTATGGAGCTGTGTAATTGTTGTTGTAATTGATCATTGTAATTGATCATTGTAACTGAGTCCAGTCGTGATGTCATGACAAGTGAATGTTATCATTGCCTGCTAATCTTGTTTCTTTCCTTTCTCTTCTCTCTATCAGCAGACTTCCTCTACCACCAACATATACAAGATGGACTCAGAGGCATTCCGTAAGCACGGAAAGGAGATGGTGGACTACATAGCAGATTACCTTGAGAACATCAAGGACAGGCGGCCTCTGTCAAATGTTGAACCAGGCTACCTCAGTAAGCTGATCCCTGAAACAGCTCCCGACAACCCTGAGAAGTGGGAGGATGTGTTTGAGGACATTGAGCGAGTTATTATGCCTGGAGTAAGTGGAACAATTAATGAGATGGAGATGTCATTCATATTCACCCTGCCAAAGTTGTCACTATTCTTAACATATTGAACAGGTTCAGTGTCTTAGGCTGTGCTGCACACTGTATTCTTAGTGGTGGCAAACAAAATGATTCTATGTCTTTAGAACATTGTAGATATTTTAAAGAAAATAATTTGTACTATTGAGTAAATTGCATAAATTACATCTTTCATGTTTACACATTATACCGGTAAACAGATTTGCATGCAATGAGTTTATACATCTGTCACAATTACATTTAATTGGTTATATGCACTTTTAAACTAGTAGTAAAGTCATAGACCACATTAATGTTTTGTAGTACAAACACATCATTACAGCAGTTGAAGGCAATCGGTCCCATAGATTTGTCACGTTTATAACATTTTCCATATACTTGTTGGTGCCAGATGAACTGTAAGCTTAACAAAACGGTTGCATCAATGTGCATGTGTGTTTCTGCAGATGTGTTTGTGCACGTGTGTTTGTGAGAGGATCATTCCAGGATGGGGGTTGAGCATAGGGTTAACAATCTTATCTCGTAAAAAACACACTGTTACAGAAACTCGCAAAAGAAACTAAATGGACCCCAGCTACCCAGGAAGCTCGAGGCACAAAGGAGCTGGTATGACCGATACTAGTGAAAGCCATAAGGAAGTTAGTAATGTGAAGACAAGCCTACTGGATACACAAAACAAACTCCAGATTGGGGCCTGGAATGTCAGGACAATGTTCAATACTGCAAAAACAGCACAAGTCATAAACGAGATGAAATCATACAAGTTACACATCCTTGGGATGGCAGAGATGACAACCGCCACATTGCAGGAGTGGTACTAATCCTTGCGATGGCAGAGATGACAACCGCCACATTGCAGGAGTGGTACTAATCCTTGCGATGGCAGAGATGACAACCGCCACATTGCAGGAGTGGTACTAATCCTTGCGATGGCAGAGATGACAACCGCCACATTGCAGGAGTGGTACTAATCCTTGGGATGGCAGAGATGACAACCGCCACATTGCAGGAGTGGTACTAATCCTTGGGATGGCAGAGATGACAACCGCCACATTGCAGGAGTGGTACTAATCCTTGCGATGGCAGAGATGACAACCGCCACATTGCAGGAGTGGTACTAATCCTTGGGATGGCAGAGATGACAACCGCCACATTGCAGGAG
Organism: Lamellibrachia satsuma; assembly: GCA_033239005.1. NCBI lineage: Eukaryota > Metazoa > Annelida > Polychaeta > Sabellida > Siboglinidae > Lamellibrachia > Lamellibrachia satsuma. Next base: position 13,248,624 of record BSQZ01000005.1, on the reverse strand, counting down.
TGGTACTAATCCTTGGGATGGCAGAGATGACAACCGCCACATTGCAGGAGTGGTACTAATCCTTGGGATGGCAGAGATGACAACCGCCACATTGCAGGAGTGGCACTAATCCTTGGGATGGCAGAGATGACAACCACCACATTGCAGGAGTGGCACTAATCCTTGGGATGGCAGATATGACAACCTTCACATTGCAGGAGTGGCACTAATCCTTGGAATTGCAGAGATGACAACCGCCACATTGCAGGAGTGGCACTAATCCTTGGGATGGCAGATATGACAACCGCCACATTGCAGGAGTGGCACTAATCCTCACAAAGGGCTGGAAAGGACATTGATAGAATAGAAACCAGTCAGTGCTAGAATGCTGAAAGCCAGGTTCTTTGGCAAACACAGCAAACTTATGATCATTCAATGCTACTCCCCAACCATTGATGCAGAACAGGAGGAGAAAGAGGCCATCTACAGCATGCTACAAGCCGAGAAAGAGAGAGTACCTGCACACAACATTTTGATCATCATGGGCGATCTCAATGCAAAGGTTGGATCTGACGATTTTTAGAAGAGAATGAACCATGAGCAGACAGGGATGTTGCAACATGAATGAGAATGGAGAGATGCTATGTGACTTTTGTGGCTTGAATAACATGATGATAGGAGGAACCATGTTCGCACACAAACATCCACAAACTGACCTGGATTTCCCCCAAACGCATGGGACCAAAACCAAATTGACCACATTATGATCAACAGCAAGTGGCGGAGATCATTATTGGATGTCCATGTTAGAAGAGGAGCCGATGTTGGCAGTGATCACAATCTACTTCAGGCAACAGTCAAGCTAAAGCTGAGAAGAATACGCTTCTGTAAGCAGACAGTCCAAGAACGATTTAATGTACACCTGCTGAAAGATGCAACACAAGCTAGAACCTTCACAGTTAAGCATTGGAAGAAGAAACAGACACTTCAGATCAAGTAGAAGAGAAGTGGAAAATCATCAAGAAAACATACAATCAAACCAGCAAAAAGACACTGGGCACTAACACTCGGCAACATAAAGAGTGGATTAGTTCTGTAACATGGGAGCGCATACAAGAGAGAAAATGACTGAAAACAGTAATCGGCCAAACCAAATCTGAAAGATTGAAAGAAAGACTGCGAATACAATACAGTGAGTTGAATGAACTTGTTACGAAGTCAGCTAGAAGAGACAAAAGGAAGCATTTAGAGGTACTTGCAAACAAAGCTGAAACAGCCGCTTCCAGGCAAGAGATAAGCACTGTGTAGATAACAAAGCAGATTTGTGGAAACACCAACTACAAGGTCAACCCCCAGTCATGGACAAAAACGGAAGGTTGCTGACCAGTAAAGAGGAACAAGAATGAAGATGGACGAAACACTTCAATCACTGAAGTGCTAAACAGACCGGATCCACAACACACCACAGACATCCAGCCTGCAGAAAGAGATCTGGAGATAGAAACGTCCCCACCAAAGAAAGCAGAGATTAAAGCAGCAATAGCCACTCTGGGAAACAACAAAGCTCCAGGAACAGACTGAAAACAACGTGGCGACGAACAATGGAAGAAGAACTGAAGGCTGCTGGGTTAACATGGGGCACAGCAGCAAGGAAAGCCCAAGACAGAAGGGTCTGGCGAGATCTTGTGTGAACCTTATGTGCCACACGGCAGGAAGAGGATAAGTAAAAAAGTGTGTTTGTGCATGTGTGCATGCATGCCTGAGTGTGTGCCTGAGTAAGTGAGGTTATGTGTGTGTGCATGTGCCTGTGCATGCGTGCGTGCATGCGTGCGTGTGTGTGTGTGTGAAAGACAGGGTGTTTGTGTGAGTGCTTTGTGTGTGTTTGTGCATATGCATCTGTGCTTGTACTTGTGTGCATGTTTAACAAGATTTAACAAGATTTGCCATCCAAGCCAAAGGCTCAGATGGCAAGTGGACAAGGAAGCCATTGGCTTATCGAGAGTGCAACAATGTTCATCTACGTGTAACCTGCCCTCCTGAGATATGTGTCAACCTTGTTTTTAAACATATTCATGCTGCTAGCAGTTATACAATCCGTAGACAATGTACATGTGTGTCTGTATGTGCATGCGTGTTTGTGAACTGACCGCATGGTTGCCTTGACAGGTGACCCACTGGCACAGTCCCCAGTTCCACGCCTACTTCCCGACTGCCAACTCATACGCTGCTATCTGTGCTGACATCTTGTCTGACGGCATTGCTTGCATCGGCTTCTCTTGGGTGAGTCAGTTTCCACACCCACACTAGCATGGGAACCCCATTGGCTTCTCTTGGGTTAGTCAGCATCCACATCCCACACTAGCAGGGGAACCCCATTGGCTTATTTTTGGTGAGTCAGTATCCAAATCGCACACTAACAGGGGAACCCCATTGGCTTCTCTTTGGTGAGTCAGTATCCACATCCCACACTAGCAGGGGAACCCCATTGGCTTATTTTGGATGAGTCAGTATCCAAATCCCACACTAGCAGGGGAACCCCATTGGCTTCTCTTTGGTGAGTCAGTATCCAAATCGCACACTAACAGGGGAACCCCATTGGCTTCTCTTTGGTGAGTCAGTATCCACATCCCACACTAGCAGGGGAACCCCATTGGCTTATTTTGGATGAGTCAGTATCCAAATCCCACACTAGCAGGGGAACCCCATTGGCTTCTCTTTGGTGAGTCAGTATCCAAATCGCACACTAACAGGGGAACCCCATTGGCTTCTCTTTGGTGAGTCAGTATCCACATCCCACACTAGCAGGGGAACCCCATTGGCTTCTCTTGGGTGAGTCAGTATCCAAATCTCACACTAGCAGGGGAACCCCATTGGCTTCTCTTGGATGAGTCAGCATCCATGTCCCACACTAGCAGGGGAACACCATTGGCTTCTCTTGGGTTAGTCAGCATCAACTCCCACACTAGAAGGGGAACCCCATTGACTTTTCTGGGATGAGTCAGCATCCACATTCCACACTAGCAGGAGAACCCATTGGCTTCTCTTTGGTGAGTCAGCATCCACATCCCACACTAGCAGGGGAACCCCATTGGCTTCTCTTGGGTGAGTCAGCACTCACTCCCCAACTAGCAGGGGAACCCCATTGGCTTCTCTTGGGTGAGTCAGCACTCACTCCCACACTAGCAGGAGAACCCCATTGGCTTCTCTTGGGTGAATCAGCACTCACTCCCACACTAGCAGGAGAACCCCATTGGCTTCTCTTGGGTGAGTCAGCACTCACTCCCCCACTAGCAGGGGAACCCCATTGGCTTCTCTTGGGTGAGTCAGCACTCACTCCCACACTAGCAGGGGAACCCCATTGGCTTCTCTTGGGTGAGTCAGCACTCACTCCCCCACTAGCAGGGGAACCCCATTGGCTTCTCTTGGGTGAGTCAGCACTCACTCCCACACTAGCAGGGGAACCCCATTGGCTTCTCTTGGGTGAGTCAGCACTCACTCCCACACTAGCAGGGGAACCCCATTGGCTTCTCTTGGGTGAGTCAGCACTCACTCCCCCACTAGCAGGGGAACCCCATTGGCTTCTCTTGGGTGAGTCAGCACTCACTCCCCCACTAGCAGGGGAACCCCATTGGCTTCTCTTGGGTGAGTCAGCACTCACTCCCACACTAGCAGGGGAACCCCATTGGCTTCTTTTGGGTGAGTCAGCACTCACTCCCACACTAGCAGGGGAACCCCATTGGCTTCTCTTGGGTGAGTCAGCACTCACTCCCCCACTAGCAGGGGAACCCCATTGGCTTCTCTTGGGTGAGTCAGCACTCACTCCCACACTAGCAGGGGAACCCCATTGGCTTCTCTTGGGTGAGTCAGCACTCACTCCCACACTAGCAGGGGAACCCCACTGGTGTTCATTTTGTTTACATACTGACCACTTGTAGGCAGTATGTTTTTTTTGCAGTTACGACAGCATTTAGCCATTATGTATATCTATTATTCTGTCTTACTGTATTTGTTGTTGACTGATGTCCAGGCATCAAGTCCAGCCTGCACAGAGCTCGAGGTCGTCATGATGGACTGGCTTGGGAAGATGTTACAGCTTCCCAAAGACTTCATGTCAGGAGGGAACGGAGGTGGTGTCATACAGGTAGGCCTTCCACAGGAGTCTCCATGTCTTTTCCTGCCTTCTGCTATGAGAAAACATCATTTGTAAGACACATACTTAATGAACTTTCTAATATTTGTAGTGAGGAAATGTTGCTTGGAATAATTGCAAATTAAAATACCATCTTTTAGCATCTATTCTAAAAGAAAGACAGTCATCAACTGTTTGTGAAATTAATACTTTTTGCTGCAAACTGCCAAATCATGAATAAAATAATAAAAAAACAAGAACATAATCCTTTGGTTTAGTCAAATTGGTGTGCTCCTTGAGAATTTTTGCCCATTCATGAAATCAGTAACAGACACTTTGATTGTTTCATGAACACTGGCATTCTGACTGGTGAACTTCTGCCTGTCACTACTAGGGCACTGCCAGCGAGGCAACATTGGTGGCACTGCTGGGTGCGCGGAGTCGCATGCTCTTGAAACACAGCGAGAACAATGACAGTGGTGCTGGAGTCAATTCTCAGAACATGTCTAAACTAGTTGCTTACTGCTCAGATCAGGTAAATCTGAGTCAACTGATTTTCTTCTAACTTCTAAAGTTGATTTGCATAATTACATTTCAGCTGTGTATATTATGAAATAGAAATATGCTATGGGATGTGTCAAAGGCTGCAATAGGTGTTTTGTACCTGTCATCATATGATGCGTTCAACCAATCTATTGTAACATGGATGTAGGATATCCAATTATGTTATTTTGTTTTATTTAATGCTCTACATACTACTAGGATAGAACAGAATCCATCATGACTGATGATTAAGTGAAGTAATAAATTAATGTAATTAAAGTACATAGTTAAAATAAATGATACATTAATATAATTAAAATACATAAATATGTTAAAATAATGTTGCCAATTTGAGATATACCTAGTGATTTCCTATGAAACGAGTCTGCCTATTTCGGTTTCTCAGGCACATTCATCTGTTGAACGAGCATGTTTGCTTGGTGCGGTTCACTGCCACAAGGTGGAGTCTGATGAGAATGAACAAATGGTGGAGTTGGCCCTGGGCGCAGCCATTGCCAGTGACAAAGAGAAAGGACTCATTCCCTTCTTTGTATGTACAGTCTGTTTGCTAAATAATTAAGGAAGAGATGATAGATAATTATAATGTTCTACAAAGTATAAATATATAATACGCATACAAAATTATGAAATATATCAATGAAATATATCAATAATTTTTTGGACATCATAAAGAAACTCCTTTTTCAGAAAAACCTAGTGACTATTGTGAGATGGGAACTTATTGTTGACAAACATTGCCCTCTGAGAAGGAAACATTTCTATAAATGGCAGTTTTTGTGAAACGGACAGGCAGGGTTTATTGAGTATTGTATTGTTTCTCTGCAGTGTGTGGCTACCCTCGGCACCACTCCTACCTGTGCCTTTGACAAACTGCAGGAGATAGGACCCGTGTGTAAGTATCTCATACGTCATTTATTTGATTATTCTTCAGTTCTGTTTAGGAACAATTATTTTGTTAAGCGGGTTGCACAGTGTCTTGTCTTCTCCATGCACTATTTGTACCTGCGTGGTCTGTTGTTTCTCTTTTGTCAATATCACTGCTAGTGATCAGGTAGTGCAGTCTGTTGCTTGTCTCATTTCAATACATGACTGCCAGTGATCAGGTAGTGCAGTATGTTGCTTGTCTCATTTCAATACATGACTGCCAGTGATCAGGTAGTGCAGTATGTTGCTTGTCTCATTTCAATACATGACTGCCAGTGATCAGGTAGTGCAGTCTATTGCTTGTCTCATTTCAATACATGACTGCCAGTGATCAGGTAGTGCAGTCTGTTGCTTGTCTCATTTCAATACATGACTGCCAGTGATCAGGTAGTGCAGTATGTTGCTTGTCTCATTTCAATACATGACTGCCAGTGATCAGGTAGTGCAGTCTATTGCTTGTCTCATTTCAATACATGACTGCCAGTGATCAGGTAGTGCAGTCTGTTGCTTGTCTCATTTCAATACATGACTGCCAGTGATCAGGTAGTGCAGTCTATTGCTTGTCTCATTTCAATACATGACTGCCAGTGATCAGGTAGTGCAGTTTGTTGCTTGTCTCATTTCTCATTTCAATACACAACAGTCAGTGATCATATAGTGCAGTTTGTTGCTTGTCTCATTTCAATACATGACTGCCAGTGATCAGGTAGTGCAGTTTGTTGCTTGTCTCATTTCAATACACGACAGCCAGTGATCAGGTAGTGCAGTTTGTTGCTTGTCTCGTTTCAATACATGACAGCCAGTGATCAGGTAGTGCAGTTTGTTGCTTCTCTTATTTCAGTACATGACAGCCAGTGATCAGGTAGTCCTGCTTGGAGCATAGACTATTAAAAATGATCTACGTGTACAATGTACAATGGGGGCGTGAACTGTTGCAGGTGAGAAGGCAGACATTTGGCTGCACATAGACGCAGCCTATGCTGGCTCTTCCTTTATCTGTCCAGAGTTCCGTCCACTTCTAGATGGAGTTGAGGTATGCACTAATTTTCTATCTGGTCCACTCTATATAGAATGTTAGATTTTTTCCGCTCTATAGAATGTTAGACTTTATCCACTCTGTATAGAATGTTAGATTATATCCACCCTGTATATAATGTTAGATTCTATCCACTTTGTATAGAATTTTAGATTCTGTCCACCCTGTATAGAATGTTAGATTCTATTGACTCTGTATAGAATATTAGATTCTGTCCACTCTGTATAGAATGTTTGATTTTATCTGCTCTGTATAGAATGTTAGATCATGTCCACTCTGTATAGAATGTTAGATCATGTCCACTCTGTATAGAATGTTAGATCATGTCCACTCTTTGTCGAATGTTTGATGCACATTGTTATGAAATTGGTTGTAATTAATATAATTTTCACAGGATTTCATGCTGACTCAACTTGTGAAGAATTATATACATACGTGTCATCAACTTTGAGTTTGAAATGCTCATGTGAGCGATTACCAACCCGACACAACTCATATTGTTCCTTCCAGCTGTGTGTTGACATTCCTAAACCTAACTTGCTTTATGACACTGATCTCTGGCCTGCTGGAACAAGGATTGGACGGTATTTCCCACCTAGGAAACACACACTAACAGATTCAACACACTTCCCCTCCGTATTGCTTCCTTTAACTCCAGAAGTATACGGAAAAGTGCATTTGACGTGGTTGACATCTTAAACTCTAGATTTACTTGCTGTGCAGGAACACTGGCTCTCTAAACAGAGCCTTTCTTTCCTTAATTCTGTTCACTCTGACTTTAACGCCAGAGGAATTACTTCCATTGATTACAGTGATGGTTTGAGTGGACGTCCTCATGGTGGACTCTGCTTTTTATGGAGGCATTTACTGTCACCTTATCGCAAGTGACACATTGCTTCTCCCCTCTGATGCTTTTACATACATTATCGATATCTGATATGGAAGTTAAATATGATTGTGTCTCTTCCGACTAGTTACCTCTATGCTTTTCTATATATGCCAAGTTATTACCTTCCTCTGAAGCCACCATACAGGAGCAAATTCAAGCACCTCGTCCTGTGTGGAATGCTGCCTCCCCCCAGGATCTCCATAGCTATCACACACAAACTGGTTTGCTTTTATATGCTATTGATGTACCTCATGAGGTTTTAAGATGTACTAACCCTAATTGTAATGATGAAGCCCATCGCACTTTGCTAAGCAATCTTTACAATGATATTATAAAATCACTCAAAGACGCTGCCGAGGTAATCCCTACTAAGGCTAACAACACATCTTCTAAGTATACTGTTCTTGGATGGAACAACCTAGCCAGAGACTCACATCAAGCTGCTAGAGAATCCTTTCTCTTCTGGCGGTCTGCTGGGAGTCCTCGCCATGGTACCTTGTATGATATAATGAAAATTAGACGCGCTCATTTTAAACGCAACAAAAGACTATGTGAAAACAATGTTGAAATTCTTAAAGCTTAAAGACTTGCTTCTAAACTATGTAATAATGACTTTAAAAACTTCTGGAAGGACATAAAACATATGAATAACGCCAGGTTGCCAAATCCTAGCAATGTTGGTGGTGCTTCCAGTGTCGAAAATGTAAAGAATATGTGGCTTCATCATTACCAGTCCCTACTTAACTCTATACCTGGCTCTCCAGTCAACATCAAGAAGATAAATGAATACTGTAGCAATTTACAGCTTAATGTTCAAATGAATGTTAATGTTAAGGAAATTCAAGATATAATACATGCAATGCCTGTAGGCAAAGCCCCGGGTTATGATAGTGTAAGCAACGAACATTTTAAATATGCGAATGAAAAACTTCATGTTCTCATGTCACTTTTATATAGTAGCATGTTAATTCACGTTTTTTTACCGGATGCTATGATGATTACAATCATAGCCCCCATAATTAAAAATAAGGCGGGTGACCTGTCTGATAACAACAACTACCGACCCATTGCTCTAGCAACAATTGCTAGTAAATTATTTGAATCCTTGATATTATCCATGGTTTCTATTTTTTTATCTACATGTGTAAACCAATTTGAGAAAGAACTCTTTAGACACTACATAGCAAATGGCTCATCTATGTATGTTACTATGCTGGATGCCTCTAAGGCCTTTGACAAAGTCAATCATAGTAAGCTATTCACCAAACTAATTGACAGAGGATATCCTTCTTTTATTGTTCGCATTCTTTATTACTGGTACAGAACCCAGAAATTCACTGTCAGATGGTGTTGTAGCTTCTCAGAATTTTTTACCGTTTCAAACGGTGTTAAGCAGGGTGGAATCCTTTCTCCACATCTTTTTAACGTTTGCATGGATGACTTAAGTGTAAATTTGAATAAATTACAAATTGGCTGTCTTTATGCAGGAACCATAATGAATCATATGATGTATGCCGATGACCTTTGTGTTTTTTCACCTAGTGTTGCGGGGTTGAGAAAACTCACCGATTGTTGTGCCAAGTATGGCAATATGTTTGATATAACATACAACGCCAACAAATCTTTCTGTATGGTTATTGATAACAAACCTAGGGACAAAAAAATATTCATCCTGTTGTTATCAATAACAATACGCTACCTTACACTGAGAAATGTAAATACCTTGGCCATATTATAAACAATAATCTTACTGATGATGACGATATTGCCAGGCAGAAAAGATGTATCTATGCTCAGGCAAATGCTTTAGCCAGAAAATTTTACTTATGCAACAATTCCATTGAAACAACTTTATTTAATTCATACTGTGGTTCAATGTACACCTAAAGTCTTTGGTGTCATTTTAAAAATCAGAGTCTGAAAGGTATTACTGTTGCTTATAACAACAGTTTTAGAATTATACACAACCTGTCACCCCGCTGTAGTGCAAGCCATATGTTCGCTACTAATTATGTTAAATCCTTTAATGAACGTATTCGCTCATAAATTTTTAGCCTTTTATGCCAGTTGGAAAAATTCGACAATACACTTTTTGTGAATTATCTTCACACATTTATTTATTATCGAAGTCCATTGATTAAACATTGGATTGATCAAGTGTATGCTTTTAATTCATGATGTTTGTACTTTTATACAAATATATTTTTTTATCCTGACTTATCTTATATATATTTTTACTACACGTCTTGTATGTATATTTATATATATATTTTTCTCACTGTACCTCTATTGTTCATCATGTGTGTATATGTATGTTGTTTTTTTACCTGTATGTATTTATAATATTATGGGCTCTTGCCTGAAATAAAACATTATTATTATTATTATAATGATAATAATACATTTATTTCCAACATTACATATACACAGTGTATATACATACATTGCTACTGCAGAATGTTTCTAGACAATGCTCATTTAAATTATGTATATTTAAAAGGTGAATAGTAACAATCATAGTGTGCTATAATCTTACGCTGGAAACGGAGAGAATTGAAGTCTAAACGTATGTGTACTCTCTCTCCGCTGTTGTATTGATTTGTTAGAATAATTATGTATACATATACATATACACACATAAACATGTATATTTTTAGTCTTTTATATAGTAATGCCTTGTATCACACTGACAAAACACATAAAATTAACGCATAAATATACCAAAAGCTAATACAGTAAACATATTACATTTCAGAATAAAATATCTCTTGTATCTATCAAGTATAGATGTTTTGTAAAATTTTTTGAGTGCAAAATATTTTTACAATTTCTTAATGCGATATGTAGGCCAGGGATAAAAAACATTTAGCCTTTAGTACAGTACGAACTTTAATTTTTTTTCCAAATAATCTTTGAATGCTTTTGGGCAATAGTTTATATTTCACTTTGTACATCAATATGGATGTTTTATATTCAGTTTAATTTAATAAATGTAAGATTAATAAATAAGATATTTGTATGGTCACGAGCCTTTGCTCCACAAATAATTCTCACAACTCTCTTTTGTAGAGTGAATACGGGCATTAGATTTGTTCGATAAGTATTTCCCCATATCTCTGAGCAGTAGTCTATATGGGGCAAGAAAAGTGAGAAGTATAAAGTAATCAATGCCGAGACCTTTACTCAGCTCTTGACTAATTGTGTTACTAAGCAATTCTGGACTATCAGAACTATAAAATATATTAGTGTCATCCGCAAACAGTATAAATTTGAGTGTACTAGAAACATTACACAAATAATTTTTTTATTTAAAAAATAATTTCGGTCCAAGTATTGAACCTTGTGGCATGCCACATACTACTTCTAAGAGATCTGATTATGTATCATCAATGTAGATAGATTGTGTCCTTTTTGTTAAATGGCTATCTAACCACTTAAGTACTATACCGCGAATACCATTCATTTCTAACTTTTTTATAAGTAAATTATGATTGACAGTATCGAAAGCTTTTCTCAAGTCTATGAACACCCCAATTGAAACTTTTTTATTGTCATTCCTTATTTCCTCGGTCATTTCTAATAAATCAAAGATGTAGATCTGTTTTTCCGAAAACCATACTGGCTGTCACTTAGTATTTTATTTTGTTCCATGAATTTTTCCAATCTGTTATAAAAGAGTTTTTCTAGTATTTTTTAGAACTGCGGCAATAGAGAGATAGGCCTGTAGTTGTTAAATGAATTTTGTTGCCGATCTTATAGACAGGAATAACTTTTGCCACTTTCATATTATCTGGAAAAATACCTGTTTCCAATGATGTGTTACATATATTTGTGAGGGGTTTAGCTATGTGGGAAATTACCTTTTTCACAACATACATGTCTATTCCATTATAACCCATGGATTTTCCTTTACACTGTTTCACGACAGTCAACAGTTCTAGTTCATCAGTGGAGTGAAGGAATATGGATTCCTCCATATTCGCATAGTCATAAATGCTTGTTTTATTTATCGGTGGTTTGATGTTTTTGGCGAGATTTGATCCAATGTTGATAAAGAATTCATTGAAACCATTGGCAATGTCTTGTTGAGTTTTATTTGTTTTATTTTCATGTACAAAATGGTCTAGAAATGGAGTAAAATATTTATTTCTTTTGATTACCGACATTAAGACATTCCATGTTCCCTTTATGTCATTGCGGTGTTTTTCCAGTAAATTACTCTAGTACTCTTTTTTCACATATCGTAAAATATTTCCAAACTTATTTTTTATATTTATTCTCGGCATGCATTGTTTTATATTTAATGTATTTTTTGTACAGATTATTCTTTTTACATGCATTTGCCAAACCTTTAGTAAACCATGGCCTATTTTCTCCTTTTATTCTGATGCACTCCTTTTTTAACGGGCAATGTATGCCATATAATTCATTGAATATGTTAACAAACCCTTCGTAGCTCTTATTAACATCATTCTGTTTCGTGATGTGACCCCAGTCCTGAACAGATAGTGCAGCACCAAATGCCTCTATTCTTTGCACTTGCATATCACTTTTCTTTTGGCCAATCAATATCTATACAGTCGCGCCTCGTTATAACGCGCCCCGTTATTACGCGGATTCGGATATAACGCGGTCGGTCGTGGACCCCGAATTTCTGCCGCCAGGGGAAAATGTCAAATGGGCCCGCTTAAACCTACTTAGAATTGCTTTGACAATTCTCAAGAAACATTAGGTGAACAATGTCAATGAACGAGTATCAACGTGTTGTTTGTTTTGCACTGCCGCCGACATCAGTCGCTGTCGCTGGCTTCACTTCGACGGTTTGTAAATTGCAATCGAGATTCACAAATATGCCTCGCGTAAGAATCAGATTAACCGTTTTAAATGCATTTTACATGCAGTACCAATATAACACTTGGGTGAAATTACATGCTTCCGTTACATCGTAAATTTAATCGTTTTCGCGACGCGAAACCAACATGCCAAATTCCTAACCCAAGGCGCTACCGGTGGCGAAAATACGAATTCGTCATCCGCATATGAAATGATGAATCGATGTTAAGTTGTGGGTAATAAATTTATGCTTCGGTCGAGATCGGTTGAAAGACGAAGTGAAACGATTATTAATTCTACCTATTGTCTTTTTATGTGTTTTATCAGCTTGCATACTACGTTTGTCAAATCATATACGTTTTCGGCTGCTCAGGTCCAGGTTATTATTTTCGATTCGTAGGCCTGTTGGTCCAGTACATCATCATCGTAGTAGATCTACTCCATACGTACATGCGTTTTATTCAGTTCAAGAGTCAAGAGGGTGTGACATTTAACAATAATACACGTTGATGCTAGTATACACGTTTAATAAGTTCCATAAATTGCATATTGCCGTATAAGACAATGCTGCAAGCACACGGGGCTTCGACAGGGTTCATGGACTTAGTGCGGCGGTCGCTGTTGTTTAGTAGCTCCCTGGTGGCAGATATGAGAACACCTAACGCGCCTCGCTTACAACGCGGTCCGAAGTCGTGGACCCCGACTACCGCGTTATAACGAGGCGCGACTGTATAATCACTGATATCTGTGACTAACAGTCCACTGCTGATATCATTAACTACTTCATTTGTAAAAAAAAATTGTCAATTAAGGTAGCACTAACATTAGAAATTCGACTAGGTTTGGCAACTAATGGACAGAGTCCAAAGCTGTACATGATATCCAGAAAGTTCTTTGTTCCGGTATGAGTATCGTGCTTCAGAAGGTCTAAATTATAATCGCCACATAAATATATTGATTTTTTTGGGCATTTTTTCAGTTATGTAGTAACAGTTCTAAGTTGTCATTGAATATATCCATATTTGATCCCGGAGTTCTATATGCATTCTATGATTACATGTTTCCCTTTATTTAATTTCAGTTCTATTGCAATGCATTCCATAATGTTATCAACTACTAATGACATACTTTTAATTAATGGATTTTGAGATAGAAATTACCACTCCTCCCCCTCTTTTATGTTCTCGGTTAACATGCACAGCATTTAGGTTATGAACCCACATTTCACAGATGACAACGACATCAAATGGATGTCTCGGTACATATAAATAATCTTTAATATTTTCAAAGTTTGAGTTTAAGCTTCTTGCATTGAAGTGAATCACAGATAATGATGACTTACTGTTCGTAGCCTTGAAACCAAATTGCGATTCTGTATAGTAAGAACAGTCTACATTAATTGTATTGTAAAAGTTTTTATTAGGATTGAGGTAATTATCATAATCTCTGTGCAAATATTCTGACTAGGCAAAACTGTTGAAGTCAAATTCAGTTGTTTGTTCGTTCAATTCAAGCAGTGACTTATTATTTCCAAGTTTACTAATAGTCAGTAAGAATTCATCATTTATATCATGAAAAGGAAAAGCATGAATAAAAGACAGTTCCATTATCTTAGTTTTTTATAGTCCTTAATATGTCTGTTGAATGTTTTATTGCCTGTTCTTAATGATCACCTTGTCGTAGCTCATGTATGCAATCTTCCCGTTGCGTCACTGTTTGAGCACCCTGGGCCACAGTTCGCGTCATTTTCCATTGTTAGATTCTATCTACTGTGTTGTTTTCCAATCCTCGTTCGCAGATTCTAGGTTTCCATGCAATTTCTTCGAGAGTAGTTGTCTAGGTAGTCGACTTGATTGCCGAGTGATTGCAGGTCTTCTGTCTTTTAGTTTTCTCGTCATCACCGGCTGGACGTCTTTGACTGATGGTTTTCGCGCAAATGTTCTGCCATCGACGACTTGAGATCAGCAATGTCATCGCTGGTTAATTGCAGGCTTGTTTTCAATTCCGTTACGTCCTGTGTCATTTTGGTCAGGAACCTGTCAACTCTGCTGTTTGTTGCCGACATATGCGCTTCTAGACACGACATGAAAATCTTTTCTTGCTGCGCAGTGATTTCCCTGAAAAGGGTCACTTGGGTTTTTAATGCTGCGTGCATTTGGTCAGCCTAGTCACTGTCAGTGCCAACGTTCGTAATTTTGTCATCTGTTTTGGTTGGCTTAGACCTTCGTCCTGCCGTACTCAGTAAGTGTTTACACTTGACACGAGTGCAGTCCACCGAAGCAAAGTAGACACGTACCATTAAGTCAATGGTAACAACATTAACCATTAAGTCAATGGTAACAACATTAACCATTAAGTCAATGGTAACAACATTAACCATTAAGTCAATGGTAACAACATTAACCATTAAGTCAATGGTAACAACATTAACCATTAAGTCAATGGTAACAACATTAACCATTAAGTCATTGGTAACAACATTAACCATTAAGTCAATGGTAACAACAAAAGCAAAATTGTTTAACTTGTCACTAGAAAAAGGAATAGTTCCTTCGGAATGGAAAGAAGCAAATATTATGCAGCTATTTAAAAAGGGATCGACGAACAAGCCAGAGAATTACAGACCAGTGAGTTTAACATCAGTTGTATGTAAATTACTCAAAACATTAATTAGAGACCACATGGTGGAATTCTTTGTGAAACATAAATTAATCAATACATTTTAACATGGGTTCCTAAAAGCAAGGTCATGTCTAACCAATCTCTTATGTTTTTTGGAAGAAATTATAAAATGGGTAGATGTCAGGTCACCAGTGGATGTTGTCTGCTTAGATTTTCAGAAAGCTTTCGATAAAGTGCCTCATCAAAGATTGTTACTTAAACTAAAAGCCCATGGTAATGATGTAATCAACCAGATAGAAAAGTGGCTTACACACAGAAAACAGAGAGTAATAGTAGATGGTGAGATTTCAAACTGGAAATCTGTTCTGAGTGGGGTACCACAGGGATCAGTATTAGGCCCTATACTGTTTTTAATATATATATAAATGATTTGGAAGAAGACATATCTAGCAAAGTACTCAAATTTGCAGATGTCACAAAAGTATTCAGAAAGGTTATTAATGATACAGATAAACAAAGTTTACAGGATGATCTAGATAAATTAGTTAAATGGTCAGAAAAATGGCAAATGTTATTCAATTTTGGGAAGTGTAAATGTATACACATAGGACGTGGAAACATGGATGAAGAATATAAAATGGGGGATGCTGTACTAGGTAGAACCACACCTGAAAAGGACTTAGGAGTAACATTTAGTGCTGACATGAAAGTTTCATAGCAATGTGGGATTGCTGCTTCGAAAAGAAATCAAATTCTAGGGCTAATTAGGAGAACTATCATGTATAAGGAGAAACAGCTAATTGTACCCCTGTACAAAGTAATAGTTAGACCATATTTGGAATATTGTATTCAGGCATAGAGGGCGTATCGTAAAAAGGACATTGACAAGCTAGAAAGAATACAACGAAGAGCAACTAAAATGATTCCAGAATTAAGAGACCTTAGTTACAATGTGGTTTGACAACACTAGAGACCAGGAGACTAAGAGGAGACCAAATAGAAGTGTTTAAAATACTGTTATGAGGATGTTGATAGGAATATATTCTTCAAACTTAAAGAAGACAGTGTAGGTTGGACATGAGAAAGTACTCTTTCTCACAGAGGGTGATAAATGAATGGAACAAACTGCCAAATGATTGTGTTAATGCTAGTAGTGTGAATATGTTTAAAAATAGAATTGACAGATATTTGATAATGGCGGGCTACACATAGATGAGAAAATTGTTGGACTCTCGATAAGCCAATGGCTTCCTTGTCCACTTGCCATCTGGAACTTGTTGTTTGGGATGACAATCTTGTTAAATCTTGTTAAACAATAGTCTATCAGTCTTTGACAGTTAACTGCTACAGTTAATTTTTGCCAGGGCAGAGATGAGGTGTTGACATTCAAACAATAGCTAATAGTCCTGGTGGCCCTGGAGACGGTGTCTGTGGGCGATAGTAGGTTTCCTTGGCAATTGAACAGGTCAGCTTGGTTTAAAGTCAGCTCACAGGGTAAATCACCGAAGTAGACATACATTGAATTAATGCATGTTAATCACAACAACTTCCTGAAGCTTACTGACTGTAGTCCAGTTGGAATCATTCGTGTAGTCTCACAAACTTAGACGGAAATGTTGCACTGCATGTACATCTGCATCTAACAGTTTTCCTGCCAAATTCCATGTTATTAACTTGTTTGAATGTTTGTATTTAAATGAAACAATGACAACACAATTATGCGTGTAGTCTGAGAAATGTGGTACACCAGAACTGAGTGCTTATTGTTTGTTTCTGTCAGTTTGCTCATTCCTTCAACTTCAACCCTCACAAGTGGCTACTTGTCAACTTTGACTGCTCAGCCATGTGGTACGGTTGTTTATATTCTACTTGAAGTAATATCTTGTTTCTCTTCTAGTGCTCAAACACAATATGGAAAACTAAAAAAAATGTCACAACACTATCAAAGTCTTTAAAATTAATTCATTTAATACCAGTTAATGAAAGTTATTTTTCAAATAACACCATTTTAAAAATGATTCATAACTGAGATGATCCCTAAATAGAAGATGCCCCCTAAGTAAACAGTTTACTGCTGATGTCATGCTATGGTAGATGACAGCATATTGTCTATCTTTCATGGATGCATTTTGCTGTAAAACCATGATGTATTAGTGTGAACTGTTTTTTTAAGCAGTTGCTAAGTATTTCATAAGGATTTGCTTGCATTGCCTTGTAACTTAATTAATGACCTTCATCGACAGGTTCAAGGACACGACCCACGTTGTTGATGCCTTCAATGTTGATCCTCTTTATCTGAAGCATCAACATCAAGGCCATGCCCCTGACTATAGGGTGAGTGATCTGTGCTCTCTGGCAGTGTTTGTCAGTCTCTCCATGCACTGTCAATTTAATAGGACATTCTGTAAACAATTATTGATTTACTGTTTGTCATAATTTTAGCAAAATGTTAAATAATATATTTTAAGTACATATTAATTTTAATTTAAATTATAATTCCCACTTTTTTCTCTAAAATATGATTGATTTACTGTTTGTCATAATATATTTTAAGTTATGTACATATTGGTAACATTTGTAAAAAAATACTTAATCTACAATGAAGTAAATCATGTTAAATGGTTTTTTTTAAATACAATTTATTTTAATTATAATTCCCACTTGCGTGTTGCGCCAAACGGCATGTTATTTATCTTTCGTGTTGATAGCATTGGCAGATTCCTCTTGGACGCAGATTCCGATCACTGAAACTGTGGTTTGTGTTGCGACTGTATGGCATCAAGGCATTGCAGGCTCACATCAGAAAGGTAAGCAACTTTATGTTGTGTTTCTTGGTATGTACAACTTTCCACTTGGTATCTACAACTTTACATTTGGGTTCATTGAAATGTCACATATGAATGACATGCGAGTGATTATTTATATTAATACATAATTATTATTCAAATGATTTATTGAACTAAGACATGTTTTACATGTGACAAAAATGCAATATAAAAAGGAAACAAGATAAAATCTTGTGTAGTATGTTTCTCTATTTTCCAAACAATATAAATAAGCTAAAGCTCATCATAGTATGCCAAATGTCTGTTGTAATGGAATCTACTGTCACTGATTTTGTGACGCTACACACTATTAAACAATTGCAGATGTTAGCCAATAGACTTTTTGACATGTTTGCAGCATGTCAACTTGGCGCACGAGTTCGAGAAATTGGTCCTGCGTGATGAAAGGTTCCAGGTGACACATCCTGTGATACTTGGCCTCGTCTGCTTCCGACTGTGCAAGGTACGTCAAAGTTACAGTTTCAGATATGGTCTGACAAGTTATTAGCTTACCTGATATGCAACAACCTGTAATATCTATTTATGCAGATGATTAATTTAATCTTGTAGCTACACTCCTTATCCTGCTGACTGTATGCAGTACCTGGCTGTAGACAATGATAGAAAGTGTATACATTCTTAGTACTACTTCTTACTTCTTTATGCATTTAGGTGAACATTTCCCACTGAAATTGAGCCAGGGTCCTTAGGATCTGACAGGGTAAAGTGTAAACTACTTTGATACTGAAATACATATAATAACTGTTCCTGCTATTGTGTATTTGCTGTGCAAAGTGTATTTTTGTGCGTGCTACTCTCACTTTCAGCAGTCCAATGAATTGAACAAAGCTTTGCTGACAAAGATCAATGAGGATGGTCGCATACATATGGTGCCCTCTATCAGCAAAGACACATACTTTCTACGGTTCGCAGTGTGTGCGGCAACGACCGAGTTGTCTGACATTAATCTCGCCTGGAGAGTCATTCAAGAGATTGCCTCTACAGTGTTGACAGAGGCAAAGAAAGGAGAACTCAAATAACAAACAAAGCTACCATAAATCAACAACTGGTGGTAATGTCATGTAAATGGTTCATCAGATATTAGCAAGGTTATATATTAATTATTAATGGTGATACAAAATGCATTAATATACATTGTATTGTGTGTTTTTCGTTAGAAGAAATACAAATGAACAGATCTTCAGGTAAAAGTATTTTGCAAAGATACACTGTAAAATATGGAATGTCCTTATAAGAGCAGTGGGCTCTCCTATAGTCATAGGAGAGCCTTATTTGCTGCATGACATTCTGTAACTAAGAGTATTCATATGTTTGCAATTATGCTACAAATGAGAATGGTGACTTTTAGAATTGCAAAATTGTGAAGTAATACTGCCAGTAATAGTAATGCCTAGCATGCCTTGCCCTTGTATTATGTAACTTTAAACAGTCATAGAAAAGACGCATGACATGAACGATCGCATGTAGTTGTTAGCATAGCATTGTGGATAATTGTATGTAACAACTCCAAGGGGTTATTAAATTGTTCATAGAGAGTGTAATAGCTGGATGAATTTCAAGAAAATAAAACTGACAACTCGACCATTATGGTCGTAGATAAACCTGTGAGTTTGTCGGCCGAGATACAAACCGTCTAGGAAGAGTAGAATAACATAGACATGCATGCATACATACATACACTTGCGAAGTAAAGTGACTTTCATTAATATCATCTCATCGGATATGGCGATAGCGGCGAGGCTGTGCAAGACATATTTGACATGTTGGCTGATAGGGGTACAACTTTCCAGCAGGCTAAAGACACTGACTGAATACTTCACCCCAAAACCGAATGTACCGTACAACAGGCATATGTTTCACCAAGCCGAACAAAAGTTAGGCGAAACCATGACGGTCTCGTGTGGATATGGTGAAAAAGGCAGAGCGGCTGAATACATCCGAGATCAGGTCACCGATAAACGCCGGCCCGAACATTTACGTATAACACTGCCAGCAGAAGGTCAAGATTTGACGCAAGATCTGACACTTGAAATTGCACAAACGTGTGAATCTTCAGAGCGTCAAGCCAAGGAAATTGCTCATGGCACTGTCACTGACGATGCAGTATATGCCACGTTCAACAGATCTTCAAAACTATATATATATATATATATATATATATATATATGTATGTATATATATATATATATATATATATATGTATGTATATATATATATATATATATATATATATATATATATATATATATATATATATATATATATATATATATATATATGGCTTGCGAAAGCCAGACCCCCTTCTTAGAATTGTCAGGTGAGCATTGCGTTTACAGCACTATGATGTCAATCTGGAATACAGACGTGATCAAGATAATCAGGCTGATCATCTATCGTGGAATCCGATCAGCTAGCATATAAATGCAACCTTCAACAGAGAATGGCCAAGGACATGGTTAACTTTATTGCATGTACATCCAGTCCTGTTGCAATAACTCTCGATGAAGTCAAAGTGGTGACAAAGAAAGACACAACCCTACAACACCTGACACTACAGACCCAGCCAGCACTGGTCGATGGTATGACAATGCAGCACCTGACACTACATACCCAGCCAGCACTGGTCGATGGTATGACAATGCAGCACCTGACACTACAGACCCAGCCAGCACTGGTCGATGGTATGACAATGCAGCACCTGACACTACAGACCCAGCCAGCACTGGTCGATGGTATGACAATGCAGCACCTGACACTACAGACCCAGCCAGCACTGGTCGATGGTATGACAATGCAACACCTGACACTACAGACACAGCCAGCACTGGTCGATGGTATGACAATGCAACACCTGACACTACAGAACCAGCCAGCACTGGTCGATGGTATGACAATGCAACACCTGACACTACAGACCCAGCCAGCACTGGTCGATGATATGACAATGCAACACCTGACACTACAGACCCAGCCAGCACTGGTCGATGGTATGACAATGCAACACCTGACACTACAGACCCAGCCAGCACTGGTCGATGGTATGACAATGCAACACCTGACACTACAGACCCAGCCAGCACTGGTCGATGGTATGACAATGCAACACCTGACACTACAGACCCAGCCAGCACTGGTCGATGGTATGACAATGCAACACCTGACACTACAGACCCAGCCAGCACTGGTCGATGGTATGACAATGCAACACCTGACACTACAGAACCAGCCAGCACTGGTCGATGGTATGACAATGCAACACCTGACACTACAGACCCAGCCAGCACTGGTCGATGGTATGACAATGCAACACCTAACACCGGTGCCATATGGAACTACTAAGCACGACGACTCTTCGAAAGACCCTTGGGTCAGTCTGAGTATCGACTTCTGCGGACCATTACCGTCCGGTGAATATATTCTGAGTATTATGGATGAGTATTCCAGGTACCCAGTGGTACAAATCGTCCGAAGTACAAGCGCCGAGACAGGGATTCCGTGCGTCGAGGCAGGGATTCCGTGCGTCGAGGCAGTGTTTGCCATGTTTAGCTATCCGGAAACGATCAAGTCAGACAATCATGTGGGGTCGATTACCGCAAAATCACCCCACCAATGGCCAATGCATAAGTGGAGCACTTTAACAAACCGATAAGGCAATCCGCTCAGCCAATGTACAACATCGCAATTGGCGACGGGAACTGCGCCAGTTTCTCCGTAACTACCGATGTGCTCCACACAGTTCCAATCTGTTCACGCCTCATTGTCTACTCTTCGGTTGGAACCGCGCACCAAGTTACCCGAGTCTTCGATGCACCGGTCGAATCCCTCGATGACGAGATGGTTAGAGCACTAGGTGCCATGTCAAGGCGAGGAGCTAATCAAATCAAATTCATTGTAACTCTTTACAATTCATACAAATACAGATAAAACGAAGGCAAATATAATAGCGTAAAGAGAACAGTAGGGGGAGAACACTGTATAATGTTATGTTATGAGAGAGGGAGGGAGGGAGGGAGGGAGGGAGAAAGAGAGAGAGAGAGAGAGAGAGAGAGAGAGAGAGAGAGAGAGACAGACAGACAGACAGACAGACAGACAAACATACAGAGAGACAGAGAGACAGAGAGAGAGATACCTACTCCCTTCCAAGCAGTGCCTCTACTGACTATATATGTATTAACTTGACCCGTATTCCTTCCAAGGATCGCCTCTACAGACCAAATATGCAAAGACTTTACCTACATTCCTTCGAAGTAACGCCTCTACCGACCAAATATGCAATAACTTCGCCTATATAATCATACCAAGAAGAGTTATAATTGCAACACGTTGTTTATTTATGCCGTATGAGTGACCATTCACATCTGATAGCGACCACATAGGTGAGTTCGTGATGATCTTCAAAACACCTGGCGTGGTTAATGTTTCGAAAAACGGTGGCTTGCGTCGTAGAAAGTGTAGCGTCACTGTCGTCCTGTAATGGCCTGCATCGTCTCTTATATATTATATATATATATATATATATATATATATATATATATATATATATATATATATATATATATATATATATATATATATATATATATATATATATCGATAGTTGTAAATTATTTGTGCAAGACGGAAACATACTGCATGTTGTCGAAACTCTGCCTCCACGTCTCCGTGTTTGCCTTCTATACAAGGCAAGACACTGTCTCTGACGACACGTGATTCCATGGCGTTGGTGTAGACGTAGAGCGAGTGCCATATCTACCACGGAGTCTGCTTCATGAACGAATTTAAGCACTTCTTGATCAGAGTCGTCATCTAACTGGGCATCGCGTTTCGAGCTAACCATGTACGGTTGCTGTGAAGATTTAGTATGGCTCCCATTGAACTCTCCCTCAGTTTCCCGTGTACAGTACTTGAAATACCGGTCGTGAACGTGGTACTCGGTGTCATGTATACGATCACGTTTTAAGTAATGTCGCTGTGGCTCAGTTTCACTTTTTTGTCCACCATCACATCCACCAGTGTGTTGTTATTCACACGGATCAGTTCATTTGGTCCATCGTAATAACCGGTTTCAATCCTACATGTTGTGGTAATATTGTAAGCGTCGGTTCTCGCGAGGCCGAACCAAGAATCCTCGTGTCTGACGTTGTATCAACTGTGCAGGTATTGAATTTCCAATAATCCACATTCCCATTAACGGGACAGACTTATACGCTGTGGTAAGGCTGTTACGTAGTGGGTCAAAGTATTGTCGGGATGCAATTCCATCGATACATTGCTAAGCAAGGTCAGGTAGAAACCGTTTTCAGACGATTTCACCATTGCGTTTCATCGATGGATTAGATAACGGGTAACCGAGAAAACTGTTCAACAGTGTCTTCCAAACATTGGCTAGGTATATGTTGTATACAAGTGGCGTCACTTCGGAAGTGCGTTGTTTTCGCTACTTCGCTGTTTGTTCGTTGGCCGGTCGTTTGAGATCATTACGGATGAGAAGCCATTGGAAGTATTTGTTTTGGACAACGCAGTTAATTTCATCAGCGAAGAGTTTGAGACTTTCATGATGAAAAATGGAATCGTCCATATAACCTCAGCTCCGTACCATCCAACATCAAATGGCCTTGGAGAACGGGCAGTACAGACCGTGAAATCTGGCATCACCAAAACAGCGGGAGACAACATGGAAGTCAAATCGCAGAAATTTTTGTTTGACTATCGTAGAACTCTGCAGTCAACAAATGGCAAGTCGCCAATGGAAATTCTCAACAATCGGAAGATGAGATCTCGTTTGGACCTCCTACACCCGAGTCTACAGGGGAAGATTCACAAGAAACAGAAGCTGATGAAAGAGACGAATGACCGCAGGGCACACGAACGACACTTTATATGTATATCAAGAACTTCTGCCCAGGGCTCAAGTGGTTGATCGGAGCAGTTGGTTACGTCAAAGGTCCGGTGTCGTACACTGTGGTAATGGAAGACGGCAGAGAGTGTCGTAGACACATTGATAATGTTCGTGAGCGTCATGCGAATACCCGTTCGGCTGACACTAAGACTCGTAGCAATCAGTTTGACGCTGATACTGTATTGCAAAAAACGCTACAACGCACCGATTCCTGTGCTACCGAGCATCGAGCTTGATGTTCCTACAGCGACACCAAATGCATATGCCGCACGTGCTGTGTTGCCAAGCATGTCACCAGAACCGAGTACAGTCGAGAGCGATGATGATGTGACAGGCACTAGCGAGAAAGCAGTATCGGGACTGTCGCCATACAGGACTGACACGGGCCCTACTACACCCGCTAGAAAATCTGGCAGACGCCGCTTAGCACCAGCTTGGCAAGTCGACTATGTAGTGAACTGATTTAGCAATGCGATATATGGCCAATAAGAATAACGGTTGTGTGCTCACAGGGAATTTTTAGGCAGTCTACCCTCCTGTTCCGTCGTTATTGAAAAATAATCAGTCGTTTAGATGATTATATAGTTCACAGCATATTCACCAAGAACTCTTAATAATGAACATTTGGACATTACTTTGAAAGTCAATATATTGTTTTGTCAGCTGTGATCTTTGAATATAATTGTTTTCTTAGAGGGGAAGAAGTGTGAAAATTTAGTTGTGATCGAGCGGATCATTTGTACTCGCCTGGGACGAAGGCTGTTACCGGATGTGTGTGTAGCGTGCTTGTAGATAAAGCAATGACTGTTATATATTGGAGTACTGCCTTGTCTCTGACATACACCACATCAATAAAGTACAGCATTTGACTTAATGCCACGGAATAGTATATAGGGCCTAATATAATAATATGCTTTCATAAAGTACAGCATTTGTCTTAATATAGTGGAATACGATAATATAATAGTATGCTTTCGTAAAGTACAGCATTTGATAGTGAAGACTTGATAGCATGGAAGAAAAGCATGCAGTCGTATACGTTGATAAATAAACTTTAAATATGTACTACTATACCAATGTTATAGCGCCTACAACCCGGACCACCCCATACATTAGGAAGGGAAGTTAGTAGGAAGTCAATGAATTTCCTGCGTCATTTTGCTACACTTGACATGGGAGGTTTGTGACCACATCGGCTTGCCCTCTACGTTTTGAATAAAAATATGTCAACGCCGAACGTTCCAGTGCCGCTTCTCTTTTTTTGTAACACTTCTATAAACACGTCTTTTGAAATGATGGTCTGTTTTTTGTTCAAATCTTTAGTGCTAAATTTATTACTAGGGCCGAATCAATAATACGTCTTAACACACAAGCCGATGACAGTGATTTTCCTTGGCGTTTTGGGGTCGGCGCCGCGCCATGCCCCCCCCCAAACGTAACGCCGGCCAGCCCGGCGACTGGCTTCGTACCGCCTTGCCAAGATGAACGAACTAATCATGGCTGCCGCCATTAAAGGAAACTAACCACGCATCATGGCTATCACGTGGTATATCATGTGACCGGCATAAAACGGAATATCACAACAGAAGAATACGATTCTCACGAAATGATGCAAACTTGGAGGAAACAAACTTGTGCTGATAATACGTGTTCCACCTAAGTTTATGTATAGTCGACATAGGCTATACATAGAAGAAAGAAAAAAAGCCCATGTTGCCAGTAGTATATTGTTCTTATAAAACTATGCCATGAACAAAATAAGTTAGGTTACGCTAAATTTTAATTGGAATGAGTTACATAATTAAGTTGCCTTCGTGCAGCAGCCATAACCTGGCTGCGCGTGAAGGACAGGCGGCACGCCCAATTGAGACCCGGGCAATGGGGGTTTTAAATAAAATGTTTTGTACTGGAAAATAACGTTTTATCATATGTTCGATTATACACTTTTCGTGTATATCATGTGATAGGTTGCCCCCAATTCTGCCCCATTATCCTCAAAATATTTTTACGTAGGCGAATTTGCCCTTTTTCAGACTCAGCACCTTGCCCTTTTCAAAACCTAGGCAAATCACTGGATGAAATCATTACCTTCCCATTCTAGCTTGAAGAGGCAGGCGGTTATTTTATCGTGACGCGCGCGCGCCTCCCAACAAGGTTCTGAGGCGATCCACTCGCGACTGGCCGACCAACATGCCACGTACTCGTATGCGTGCGCGTCATAACGGACAGAAAAAACCACTCCGATCGGTTTTAAAATAATGCTTCAACTTGTCCAGGGTAACACAATCGTCTAGCGGCAGCACCGGTCAAATATTTGATTAGCCTGTGTCCATCCCGCATACATGATACAGGGGGCGTTCAATATAGAAATCTTAAAAGTCGTAATAGAATTGAAGCATCCATAAATTATAATAATTATACGCAAAACATACAACTTTTATTGGTGTGTCGTATCGAATGATTCTTTTAGAAGTTATTTGTTACAGAGACTCTGATATTTGGTCGCTCTGCCAAAATCGATAACTGTTGATATCCCGGGCTGCTGCTTTATCGTTGCAAAAATAAACATCGCGGTGACATTGCACGTTAGTCAAGATTTTGCCGTACCCTGAATTGCCTACTAATGTCATAGTATCTGCAACGATGATGTCCGGACGCAGGTCGTCTTGACGGCGCGAGTCCGAGACAGAGTCACCAAAGCCCTTGAAACATGGTTTAGGTTCGTACTCTACCACTTGATAGATGTGCGATACAACTAAACATTCGTTCAGGTACCATTGTAAAATGGGCGTAGTAATATTTTGGACCAAAGTAGGAGGGAAGTAGGGGAGAAGCACGGTACGGTGGGAGTTGCTAAAAGTCTGTGTTCTTTCGCGAACGCACGTATAAAATAACCGATGTCAGCACGGGTGGTGACAACATTTTTGAATACTGGTTGCAATTCGCCAAAATAATCTTTCAAATTGACGGATTTGATTTAGAGGCCTGTACAGAGGCAGTCCTGAAAAAGTATATATGCAATTATTAAATGCTATCGGCTTCTGTACATCATTCGTCAACAGGAACATATATTTTAACTAAACGTTTTTCTCTGTTGTTGAACTGATATCTGAGCGCCGAGTGGTTCCTACTAGCTTCCCACTCCATCCATCTTTTTAGGACAAAAATTGCTATCGTGACTATGATGCACGCATGCCTCGGTGGGCGTGTCCTGCGTGATGGCCAACGTGTATAGAGCGTTGGCATCACAGCAACGATAGCTTCACACGAGCGAGCCGCTTTTCCAGGTTCGCTCTGTCTGATCTCACTCACGACCGCTTCGTGAAAGCGATGGAAAATAAGGGAAGCTTCGCCAGCGAGTCCGTTTTTAAGTGTGTCGTGTAAGTCTATGTACTGTTCGTTAAAAAAGATAAAAGCGGACGTCCGATAGTAACGCGTTAAACTTGAATTTCAGTGTTAGCCCGGGAACGCTAATACCATCCTTAAACATGTCTACGGTACGGCTTTTATAGAAAGAAAATTTAATATCGAAAGCTTCAAAAAACCAGACCGCGTCTCTATTATATTACCAAATGAGGACACCGCTAAACGTTTTCATATTGTGGTCCCGCCATATTTGTTGACAATAAGCGTAATTTCCATCCTTGATTCTTTCGTTTTTCAACTCGCTGTGAAAAGCTTCCTTTGGGGGAATGGTTTCACAGTCCAGTTTGGCCAACGAAGTCACACAGTCGTTTGGGGTAAAAAACCTTTTGTTTGCGTGCATCCATATGCTTTTAGATATTTATCGTAATTGAAATGAGGGACCAAATAATTGATGATGTCTAAAAATTTTAATATTTCCTAGGTCA
Source organism: Lamellibrachia satsuma (assembly GCA_033239005.1). Taxonomy (NCBI): domain Eukaryota; kingdom Metazoa; phylum Annelida; class Polychaeta; order Sabellida; family Siboglinidae; genus Lamellibrachia; species Lamellibrachia satsuma. The sequence continues at coordinate 13,221,052 of BSQZ01000005.1, read as the reverse complement.
AACACGTGACATTCATCTTAAGCATTATCACGAAAGCAGACGAAGTACAGCCGTGTTCAGTCGTGTCGTTGCTTTTGTCGATGGTAACAAGCTGGTTGACGAGATGTTTCTCAATTAGGTACAAATCATACTTTCCCAAGTTGAAACCAATTACCGGTAATACTTTAATAAATGTTTTAAGAGCGCCAATGAAATGACTAATTTCGCCATATTGTTTCCGTGTTTTTTCGATTAGGTCGACTTTTTCCTTCTTAACGTTTAATTTCTCAAAACCGTCTTCCTATTTTCTTTGCAAAATGTTGTCAGCTTGTTTGTTGATTGTGTTTAATTGGAATGGGAAGCGGTCGACAAGTTGGCTCGGTTCGCTGCCGTTTACGAAACAATTAGGGGTGGTGTTGGCAGGTATGTTGGAAGAAATATTTGCTTTGTACGTTTGAGGCTAATTCGTGTCGAGCCAACCAGTCGACCTGTGGGCTATTCTCCGGTAGCAACGAAACGTCGAAGAAAGATTCGAAATCAAATGTGGCCTGATAAGGATAATATCGAAGTTCCTGTTCTACGTAAATCTCCTGGTCATCCAGTCTTTCGAATAAATTTCGATCTACGCGATAAAGGTCGCCAGGATAAACTTGCTAATCTTCGAATCACTCTAACGCTTGTGTCTTTAGAGATTTATGGTTGTGCCAAAGGGAATCGCACTTTCTACATTTGTACAACCAAAAGTATTTTTTAATATCGAAAACAAAAGTGATTGTCAAATAAATTAAAATTCGGAGTCTCGGGAAAGTGACAAACTCAACGCCTGATTAACTTGAATGTTAACAAAAGGTCGGTGTCATGTGTATGGATGTCGTCGTCGTCGTCGCCGTCGGGTTTGTCTGCGTCGATGTCGCGGTCAGGGTGACGTTCGTGTTCACGTCTTTTATGCTCAACGTCACTGTCATCGTTGTGTACGGTGATTTCGTCAACGTCTTCAAAGTTGTCTTTGTCGTCGTCATGAGGGAGGTTGGAAATAACATCGTCAAAATCATCGACGTTAGATATCAAGTGGAGCACATCCAAATATATACCCGAAACATTTTGAGATGAATGAAAATAAAGAAATTCGTTTGTGTTTCTGTCTTAAATTCGCACACCGGAGGCAAACAACGTTATGTGATTTGTGACATTGCGCCTGAAATTACGCGTCTAGTCGTGATAATTTCGCTAACTTTACGTCGTAGTAACTAGTACGTCACCTTGACGCCGACTGTCTGAAGCCGAAGTGGCGAAGGTAAGTGAGCAGGTAGGTGGTGGGAGAAGCGCTTGTCACCTTCTCGTGGTTCCCAATGTGGATCACGACAACAAACCTTGCTGTCGTGTGAACTAATAACAGCACTCACTGACATTTTCTTATAAATTGTGAATATTTAGTTTGTTTTGTTACCTTAAGCATGTCTAAAATAAAAGTGGCAGTTGAGCGGGAACACCGTCACGTCTTTGGGACCGTCTAGACCAGTGGTTCCCAACCTTTTAAAGCCCATTCTCCACTTTTACAAAACTATTCACGCTATTCCGGCGGTAAATTTGACGTACTACCTACTATGATGTAAAATATGCGAAATTATCGCGACTACAGGCGTAATTTCTGGCGCAAGGTGACAAATCGCATCACGTCGTTTGCCTCCGGTGTGCAAATGGTAGCGATAATATGCCGATATCGATTCTGAACAGTTAATTTAAGACTTACGGAAACAAAGCTAAATTCATTTCACCCTACGTTATGGCCATGGACATATATTTATATAAATATAAGTCCATGGTTATGGCACATGTTCCATATTCACTGCTATGACATATATACAATTTTACTCGCATGTAATAAAAAAATGTCTTTCCAGTGTGAAAAGTGTCATATTCTTCAAACAGAACATGCTACATTACAACAGTACGGAAGTCACATCCACTACCAAAGTCGCCAATGAGGCTCAGTGAGATCCTTGTTCCTGTTTTTTTTTTGCTGCAAGTTCTGCTACTAACAGAGCGCACTTGAAATCACATTCAACTTTGAGCCTGCTTCGAGCCTTTGGCTTTATTGCTAGCAGGCAACAAAAGCCCGACTCACATTGGTATATCGTGGAGAACGGGATCAGCACACGAAGGGCGTTGTTACTAAGCCCAGGATACAAGGGACACATCTTCAACCAGAACTCACTTAGGCATCTGAAATTGAGCTAGGCAGGGAAATCGTCTACTTGGCGTTTGAATGGATCTCGTGTCAGAGCCATGCTAATTTCATCTGTGTTTATGTCCGGGAATTAGTGCTGGAATTCATCACTGAGAGATTTGATGCTCAGTGATCCTGCCCGTGAGCATCTGGTCGATGGGATCATCGCCAATGACTTTGGTGATTCGGTGAAAAGGCATCGCATTTCTATCTCGAATCCTCCTCGCCCAGAGCTGCAGTTTTGCGATGAATGCGTTAATGCACTCTTTCCTGAATGATGATGTTGCTATGACGACCCTGCAATTTCCGGTTGAGCTCATTTAAAGCTTCGAATATGTCTGCTAAGTATGCCAAGTGAGCCTGAATGTTTGGCATGCTCATTTTTGAGAGCAGCTCCTCCTTTCTTTGATCTGCCAGGAAAGCCCGCACTTCCTCACTTAACTCATAGAATTGTGCGAGCATGTTTCCCTTCGACAGCCAAAGGACCTGAGTGTGTAACAGCAGAACCTGATGTTGAATGTCTATGTTCTCACACAGCTCCGGCATGAGACCAGTGTTCAAGGCTGAACCTTTGATAAAACTGACAATTTTGATCGCGCTACCAGTGTCACTTGATTAGAATATCTAGTTGAGCAGCGTCTTCAAGGAAAGTCCTGAAACCAGTCCTGTTCCGTCAAGAATACTGCTTGAAAAAATGACATTTAAGAATAATTGTTTAAGTTTTATTATTTAACTTATTTAAATTGTTTTTAGGTCAAATAATTGTATTTGGCTATATTGAGCAAGGTTTTTATTCCCAATTTCAACTTGACTTCTAGCGTTACCCTCTTAATGAATTAATTGATATGAAAACAACTTCAGATATAAATTAGACTCTGAATATGATGTGTCATCACGAATTGAGAGAAAAAACTGAGGAAGAGTCGACGTAGGCTCTAATTAGAATTTTTGGCCCCCGATTGGATAGTGAAAAATAACGTATCTTTAAATTCGATTTCTTACCAAAATTAATAGATGGGGCAAGAAAATATTCATGAAACTGATAAAATGATTATACTTTATTAGCCATTTGTGTGGTTGTAAGAGTGGCTTTCAATTGGGCATATATGACCCGGATTTTCAATTGAAGTTATTTATACCTTTCCTGTTCATTTGGCGGACATTGGCAAGATGCGCAGATGCAAGTCTTGTTTCTTTCAAATGATCCCATTGGTGGAGAGGGCCAATACACTGCATATTCATCCAATCACAGCGATTGTATCGAAAATAGTTGGAGAATTGTTTGTTGACGTCAATGGGAAGTAACACGCGGGTAGAGTTCTCCAGCAAAAACACAAACCACGAACGAAAAATACGATCACCCCCAGATTTTAAAACAGGATTTACACGAATCACAAAAACGTTATTTTCGGCTCTGAAAAAACGGAAGTCCAAGAAAAATCTCATTCCTGCATTGAGATCGACTCCGAGATCGACGACTTCGTGACTTTCAAAACCGGAAGAGTTCTAAGAGAAAATGAAGGACTTTCCACGTCGTTGTTGTGATCGCCATGACTTTCGAGTGACGAGTTCGTAGTGGATAGAGAAGTGATATTATGTTGAAATGTAATACTTTTGACCAATATTTTAGAGAATTATTGCTTAATTACATCAACAGTATGTGGGCTCCGTAAAAGTGTAGTCATCAAGTTTAGTGGGAATTGATAAAATAATGAAATGGCAGTTATTAACAATTTTATGAATATATGTTCACGTATATGAATATGCCCATAAAAGAATTACTTCAACTCCACGATTGATAAACTACACGTGTCAATATGTTCTTCATTGGAAATCTTTAAGATCTCAAATTTAGTTTCTTCTTCTACGCTGCAACAACAGAACTTCCAATGTTCCAACGACTTGAACTAAGCACAAGTCTACCAACAACTTATACATTATTTATTCTGTTTTCATTATTAATGAAGCACAATTGTATATGTCAGTTAGGCAGGCCCCCAACATATCCCCCTCCATCTAACCGAGACAACATTCATACACCGATACCCACATAAACCATCCTTGAACAGTCTCATACAATTATCCTAGTTGTACGGCCAAACATAACACAAACAAATTGACAATAATTGGGATGACAATTTTCAACCCACAACAAATCACTTGGCAGCATTTCATTTGTTTGCTCATAGCACTTAAAATCCTGTTTTCTGACCTGATGTTTAATTTCATTTCATGGACAATCAGCTAAAAGTATAATATATGTTGCTCAAGTACATTTTCTGGCTGTTGCAACATAAAAGTATTAGTGTTCTGCCCTCTGTAAGTGCAACACCAACATGTGGATTTAAAAAGTCTTATCTCCAGATTAAAAACCCTACCATGATCTATATCGTAGGTGAAGATTAAAAAACAACGCATCATCATCAAGTAAAGTAGCTTTCCACAAAAAACATGTTCCCAAAAAAAATGTACTAGACAAAGAATTTGATTCAGTTAACAAGAGAGCACTCTGATTGGAAATGCTGTTGTATTGACTCCAAATAATGGTCATTAGTGATTTCTATTGCCACTGATGGCATATCCCCAGTTTCTCCCCACCCAATCCCTTCCACTCCCTTGCGTCCCTTCCCCTCCCTTGCGTCCCTTCTGTTGATGCCTCTCGCCTCACTTAGCAGTGCTGGGTCTATATGTGTCCTTTAGAATGCACCGAATAAAGGCAGATTTGAACTGAGGCACTGATATTAATATCACTCTTTGACAGCAGGTGTCGCCACTGCTGGGCAATCAAAGTTGGTCCTTCGTCCGCAGCGACCCACAATATTGTGCGAGTCATGTGACCTGTAAACACAGGTAGAAACAAAGGTGACTTGGCATATTTCTAAACAGAGTTTCTAGAACTGGAAGACATGTAGAAGGAACTGCCTGGTTAACAAGTATGGTCAGAAATGCACAGAGATATAATTGAAGCATGCTGAAATGCATGTAACTATAGATCTATGCAGTTTCAATGAAAATGTGTCTACAACACGTGAGAGGCGGTGGTATATAGTGTAGTATCCAGTCCTTGGGACTGTTCAAAGCGCTTTACACTTCACCCCCTGGCAGACCTGTTCATTCCAACGCCATTTCGACTTATCTGGGAAGCATTCAGCCATGCTGCAATTACTGCGCGAAGACTATTCGTTCCGATATCCATCTCTATCTGTAGAGGTTTTGATCCCAGGTTCTCTCGATTAAGAGCCCAACGTTCTAACCGATATACTACCATGCCTCACATGAGAGGTATATGACAGTTGGTGAACAGTGTCTATGACAGTACAAGAGGTGGTGAACAGTGTCCATGACAGTACGTGAGAGGTAGTGAACAGTGTCTTTGACAGTACATGAGAAGTGGTGAACAGTGTCAAAGACAGTACATGAGAGGTGGTGAAAGGTGTTTATCACAGTACATGAGAGGTGGTGAACAGTGTCTATGACAGTACATGAGAGGTGGTGAAAGGTGTTTATCACAGTACAGGAGAGGTGGTGAAAGGTGTTTATCACAGTACAAGAGGGGTGGTGAAAAGTGCTTATCACAGTACAGGAGAGGTGGTGAAAGAACAAGAACAAGAACAAGAACATGTGCTCCATGGGGTTCTGGTGGCACACCTCCACCACTTTGGTATGACAGTACCCCCCCTGGGGGCATACCTGGTAGTCCCCTGTAGTCATACTTTCACTCTGGTCATATATTATTATCAAGAAACTGTAAATGGTTTTCTGCCAGTAACCATGGTGGAATGCCACACTAAGAATGAACAGCCAATCATCAGTTTCCCACCTCTCCACATTGTGGCGCCACTGTCTGTGCTATACGCGCGTCTTGCGAGGGTTGGTTCGTATGTGTGTTCTCAAGAGCTGATCCATCTCAGGTGCCAGACGCACTCCAGCGACGGTGAAGATCGACCGGTCTAGGGATCACAAACATGATAGTTAAAGCATAAATTGAACCTTTTTTATCTTCACATTTATATTTCCCATCTGTAGTGTAGATCAACAATATATCATTATAATTTATGTATTTAGGAAAAGGACACAAATAAATGTAGAAATAATTGTATTAAAAGTACCAAGGTATATAATTTAATTGAAGTGAAAAAGTTTTAAATGTTTATGTTACCACATAGGTCAGAATTATGGCACTAAATATAAAACAGCAACAAGAAAGAAAAATACAAGTCATAATTCTTACTGAAGGAAGGAATAATTTCTCCAGTATCACTATTCAACTACATTTTTAGGCACATATCCTTTGTCTAATGTGAGTGATTACTGATCTCACATAGATTTTTTGCTTATCTCATAACAGACTAATTTTTTTTCCGAAATGTGTTAATTAAGTTAATTAAGCTATCTACTGGGGATAGTATTTTTTATTTAGTTATGATGAAACCATCACACAAGCTATTAAATTAGTTTTGGGCCAACCAAAAGAAAAAAAGAATGTGGCACATATTGCCTAACACTGTTCACCCTACAGATTTCAACATCAACGAATTTGACAGGGCTACGTACCGTGTGAGAGCTGGTGGATCTCAGATGGCAGGTCGTTGAAGTACTGATGGTGCATAGCTCTGTCTGCCGATATCCGCTCCTGGGGTTCCAGCTACAATGGAACACCCAAGGATTAGTGAAAGGATGGTGCAACCTGTCACACAACTTTATCTTATTATAAATACGCATATTTGTCAACATCTACAAACTGAAAGCAACACAATTCTGTGTGCGTGTGCGTGCATACATGCGTGCGTGTGTGCATTGTGTGTGTGTGAATATACAAAAAATTTTACCCATTTTAATGTCCATTAACACGAAAAAAATTAGCATGACATTCATCACTCATGTGAAGTTGTCTTAGGAAATCTCCACTTTCTCAAAAAATCATTTTGGGTCATGCGTTCATGCCTAAAAATGAGATGTGCATAGCTAATCTTTACTGTATATTTTACATAACTCTAAAGTTTAAACATGCCAAGATTGACACTTGTTCAACGGACAAAAATTATTGAGTAGTGGAACAAAATAAAATATGTTCAAGTATGCTACTATTGCAGGCATTTTGGCTTTGTGCAAACATCTACTAAGAAAACTACTGCTCAGACTGTGACAAAGTTTTTAACACTTGGTGCTGTTTGTGATCAGCATAAAGGCTGTAGTGGCAGAAAGTGAAGTGCTCGCACAGTTGAATATGTGGAAACACAGCCACAACAGCCAAAACTGAAATCATCCTTTCCCAGTGTCCTGTATGAGGGCAAATGCATCATTTGTGTGTCCAGTGTAGGTACGGTTGTATTAAAACACAAGACCCTGAATAGAGCACTCCTAAAAGCTGATCTTCTAGGATAGTCGGCCATTCTACGTTCTCTTTTCCTGTTATTTGTGGAAGAAGTTTACCATCCCAATATACAGTCAATGGAGCATTAGTTTGGTATGTTGTCGCTTGACGGAACTTCGATTAATAGTGAATTCAGTAACATCATGGCCAAACGTAGTGGCAGCGGCTGAACGTAGTGGCAGCTGTTGCCAGCAGTAACACTGGCTGAACGTAGTGGCAGCTGTTGCCAGCAGTAACACCGTGGCTGAACGTAGTGGCAGCTGTTGCCAGCAGTAACACCGTGGCTGAACGTAGTGGCAGATCTAGCCAGCTGTAACACCGTGGCTGAACGTAGTGGCAGCTGTAGCCAGCAGTAACACTGTGGCTGAACGTAGTGGCAGTTGTTGCCAGCAGTAACACCGTGGCTGAACGTAGTGGCAGCTGTAACACCGTGGCTAAACGTAGTGGCAGCTGTAACACCGTGGCTGAACGTAGTGGCAGCTGTAGCCAGCAGTAACACCGTGGCTGAACGTAGTGGCAGCTGTAGCCAGCAGTAACACCGTGGCTGAACGTAGTGGCAGCTGTAGCCAGCTGTAACACCGTGGCTGAACGTAGTGGCAGCTGTAGCCAGCAGTAACAACGTGGCTGAACGTAGTGGCAGCTGCTGCCAGCAGTAACACCGTGGCTGAACGTAGTGGCAGCTGTAGCCAGCTGTAACACCGTGGCTGAACGTAGTGGCAGCTGTAGCCAGCAGTAACACCGTGGCTGAACGTAGTGGCAGCTGTAGCCAGCAGTAAGGTAGTCATTCAGTCACTTAATTTTGTAGGTCCACCGCTGCAGCGAGATCGGGATTTAATACATTCTTGTGTGCTCTTTTACGTGGGGTTGGGGAAATATTAGAAGTGGATGGCCCAGGCATAGAAACATTATATTTTTCCAGGCTGGATGTCCCTTCTGCTGAAGTCGATGAAACGAGAACTGTTACTTCACTATCTAGTTCACGCCGCTATGTTTCACTCATTTGACGACGTTATTCATCTTTGTGATGTTTTCTAATATTTTCCTCCTTGTCTAAAGGATGACATCAAATCATAAAAAATAAAAATGGCTACCAGTCACATGACAAAGGTCATGTGACACATAAAGATGACAATATGCCACGGCCACGAACAGTAGTCATGCAAATTATGACTCATGACAATTTTGACTGAAATGTTTTGATTCATGTGGTATTGTAGAAACAATTATAGGTTATCGTTGGCAGCTGTGGGGGCCAACTTTAACATTTGGTAGCGACCTCTAAATATCATTTTATTACATTAAAATTTGGCCAGGATATTTTTTTCTAAGGATGTAACAAAATGAAGGTGTCTCAATGGAAATTCAAAAATAAGGACCACCATAATATATATATATATAATATATATATATATATCTATATAATTATATATATATATATATATATAATATATATATTTACATATATATGCTCTATATATATATATATATATATATATATATATAGAGCATATATATATATATAGAGCATATATATATATATATATATATATAGAGCATATATATATATGTGTGTATATTCAGACTGGAGCATTCTAAGGATACACTGTAGTGTCAAGTGCATGTTTATCTAAGATAAATGTATTCTACCTTTGTGTATATTTTGTAATATTTGCAAATTTTACAATGTGTATTTTTTTTCTTGCAGACTGTATCCATACAGAATTGCAGTGTAAATGGGGCACCGAATTGGAACCAAATAAACCTGGAAATGTATCATGCTGTAAGCAGCGACTCTTACACATTGTAATATTTCTGAGTTACAATATGTATACATAGTACACAATAAGAGGAAACATCACCTGTAGTAGACAATACATAGTACACAATAAGAGGAGACATCACCTGTAGTAGACAATACGTAGTACACAATAAGAGGAGACATCACCTGTAGTAGACAATACATAGTACACAATAAGAGGAGACATCACCTGTAGTAGACAATACATAGTACACAATAAGAGGAGACATCACCTGTAGTAGACAATACATAGTACACAATAAGAGGAGACATCACCTGTAGTAGATCATTGGCCATCTGTTCCGCGTACACCACATGCACTAACTTTGGAATCACATGAGACAGTGGTTGCCGTGGATACCGGCCAAACTTCTCTGAAAACAGACAAGACAGGCACAGTGAAATTATACAGGCCAGCACGAGAACGCTTTGTGTTTGTTTAAATGGTCACGGACACCAATTGTATGCAATACTAAGTTTCTACTTTTTAGTTATTATAACTAAAAAGTGTGTGTGCAATACAAACATGATATTCACCGAAACATTCAATTTAAAAAAGGGTTTGGCTTGCTATACCATATTTCGGTGGTCAGCATGTTTTGAAAATACTGATTCTGTAATGTAGAACATTATTTTTAGTATGTAGGAAAGTGAATATGTACGTTTAAATTAATAGAAATTTATTGAATTAGACAACTGTAATTAAGTGAACATTATAGTTGTCGCTATATATTTACAAGTTAACAAATCAGCGTTCTGGGTTTCACCTCAACATCTAATCAAATATTACACCTGATGCAGCAGAGCACAACAATGGAGAACGACAGCCATCAACCTCTCTCATGTAAACAAACAAATCCTTTATTTATCTACCAAGTCTACTTATAATTATGTCATTTTTATCAGACTGTGTGACCTTTTGTTACACAATTGAACGAGCATATAAATAACATAACATAACATAACATAACATAACATAACATAACATAACATAACATAACATAACATAACATAACATAACATATAAATAACATAAATAACATAACATAACATATAAATAACATCAGGATATTTACAAGTGGGTCTCATAGTCTGTATACATCCACAGCTAGCACAGGTTTATTGTACACACCTATAATGTAGTTGGGGTACTGGGTAACGCCCTCCCATGTCTCTTCTGTTGGCGTCCCCAGTATCTGCAACAGGTGTCGTTCAAGTTTATCATTTCACAAACTATCATTTTAACAAGTGAACACAAAATACTACCACAATTGTATGTAATTGAAATTGAGAGATTTTTCTTGACAAACTTGGAAATTGAAAAATGGATTGACAAAATCTGTACATCAATGTAAGTTGTGGCATGGGAGAAATGATAAATGTTCAAGCATGTGAGGAGGTTAACGTCTTCAAACATAGATACTTGTGACAAACCGCTTTTGATCCTCACCCTCCATATCCTGTTGAGCTGGTCCCAAGCATCTTTCATCCCGGGGAATGTGGCCACGCCCGCCACCATCTCCGTGAAGATACACCCAACTCCCCTGAAGGCAGACAATGCTAACTGTACACAACTGCCCTGAAGGCAGACGATGCTAACTGTACACAACTGCCCTGAAGGCAGACAATGCTAACTGTACACAACTCCCCTGAAGGCAGACGATGCTAACTGTACACAACTCCCCTGAAGGCAGACAATGCTAACTGTACACAACTCCCCTGAAGGCAGACAATGCTAACTGTACACAACTCCCCTGAAGGCAGACGATGCTAACTGTACACAACTCCCCTGAAGGCAGACAATGCTAACTGTACACAACTCCCCTGAAGGCAGACGATGCTAACTGTACACAACTCCCCAGAAGGCAGACGATGCTAACTGTACACAACTGCCCTGAAGGCAGACGATGCTAACTGTACACAACTCCCCTGAAGGCAGACAATGCTAACTGTACACAACTCCCCTGAAGGCAGACGATGCTAACTGTACACAACTCCCCTGAAGGCAGACAATGCTAACTGTACACAACTCCCCTGAAGGCAGACGATGCTAACTGTACACAACTCCCCAGAAGGCAGACGATGCTAACTGTACACAACTGCCCTGAAGGCAGACGATGCTAACTGTACACAACTCCCCTGAAGGCAGACAATGCTAACTGTACACAACTCCCCTGAAGGCAGACGATGCTAACTGTACACAACTCCCCTGAAGGCAGACGATGCTAACTGTACACAACTCCCCAGAAGGCAGACAATGCTAACTGTACACAACTGCCCTGAAGGCAGACAATGCTAACTGTACACAACTCCCCTGAAGGCAGACGATGCTAACTGTACACAACTCCCCTGAAGGCAGACAATGCTAACTGTACACAACTCCCCTGAAGGCAGACAATGCTAACTGTACACAACTCCCCTGAAGGCAGACAATGCTAACTGTACACAACTCCCCTGAAGGCAGACGATGCTAACTGTACACAACTCCCCAGAAGGCAGACAATGCTAACTGTACACAACTGCCCTGAAGGCAGACAATGCTAACTGTACACAACTCCCCTGAAGGCAGACGATGCTAACTGTACACAACTGCCCTGAAGGCAGACAATGCTAACTGTACACAACTCCCCTGAAGGCAGACAATGCTAACTGTACACAACTCCCCTGAAGGCAGACAATGCTAACTGTACACAACTCCCCTGAAGGCAGACAATGCTAACTGTACACAACTCCCCTGAAGGCAGACAATGCTAACTGTACACAACTGCCCTGAAGGCAGACGATGCTAACTGTACACAACTCCCCTGAAGGCAGACAATGCTAACTGTACACAACTGCCCTGAAGGCAGACGATGCTAACTGTACACAACTCCCCTGAAGGCAGACAATGCTAACTGTACACAACTCCCCTGAAGGCAGACGATGCTAACTGTACACAACTGCCCTGAAGGCAAACGATGCTAACTGTACACAACTCCCCTGAAGGCAGACAATGCTAACTGTACACAACTCCCCTGAAGGCAGACGATGCTAACTGTACACAACTCCCCTGAAGGCAGACGATGCTAACTGTACACAACTCCCCTGAAGGCAGACGATGCTAACTGTACACAACTCCCCTGAAGGCAGACAATGCTAACTGTACACAACTCCCCTGAAGGCAGACGATGCTGCCCTGAAGGCAGACAATGCTAACTGTACACAACTCCCCTGAAGGCAGACAATGCTAACTGTACACAACTGCCCTGAAGGCAAACGATGCTAACTGTACACAACTCCCCTGAAGGCAGACAATGCTAACTGTACACAACTCCCCTGAAGGCAGACAATGCTAACTGTACACAACTCCCCTGAAGGCAGACGATGCTAACTGTACACAACTCCCCAGAAGGCAGACGATGCTAACTGTACACAACTGCCCTGAAGGCAGACAATGCTAACTGTACACAACTCCCCTGAAGGCAGACGATGCTAACTGTACACAACTCCCCTGAAGGCAGACGATGCTAACTGTACACAACTCCCCTGAAGGCAGACGATGCTAACTGTACACAACTCCCCTGAAGGCAGACGATGCTAACTGTACAACACACTCAAAAATGAGCTGTCAAACACATTCAGGAGGATGAAATTATTGTGCATTGGCAAACATAAAAAAGTTGAGTAGTGGTGACTGGGGCAAAATAGGCTGAACAATGTCGACAGGAAAACAGATTTACCATGGGCTATGATTGAGAATATGTCAGAATATACTTGTCATACCATATGTCAAGAGACGTTGTGTAGTCTGTCGAGCCGAGAAGGACATCTGGTGGCCGGTACCATAACGTCACAACTTCATGTGAATACGTCCGACTGGGCACGGACTTGGCTCGTGCTAACCCTACGTGACATTTAAATAATACATAATGAAATTATGCTTCAACATATTCCCTGTAAATATTTATGCTTACAAATGTCATTGACATAATAATGTATCTTTTAAAGGTCTGTAGGTTTCGTTTCACAAATCACATATATTAATGTTCTTAGCTACCTTGTAGGTATAGTTTTAATTTAAAGCATTCAACATACTTACCAAAATCAGCTAATTTTAATTCGCCGATTTCACTGATTAGTAAGTTCTGTGGTTTGAGATCCCTGCAATAAACAAATTATTCTGGTCAAATATGTAATTAGCAAGAACTAATATATTTCATCCAATATTTACACTGATTTAAAGACCTATTAATGTTTTGATAAATTAGTTCAATTACATTAAAAAAGAACTTACTGGTTTTACAATGAATGATAGGGATGTTCTGCATGTCGAACCTGTAATAGGTATGTATAGAAGTTATAAGCTACTGGGCTTTTCCCGGGGATTCCCTGTGTTATATATCCCATATTTAACTTATAATAATTCGACATTGTACATGTAGATCACATCTTCTACATGCATGTTATAAGTTTGGTGTGCTGAACCTCTTTAGTGTAATCATAATAAAATGTCAAAAATTAAATTTTAACTGTGAAATTGCAATTATAGATTTCTGGATTGTTTCAAATCATTATCAAGAATGTGTAAGAGGACTCTCTTTCCGTACCTGTGTAAGATTCTGCGATGATGGCAGTAGTTGAGGCCACGCAGAAGTTGAAATAGGAATAGCTGCAAGAACAAACAACAAAAAATTACAAATTCCTTACCCAGAAAATACTTCTGCATAAAAATTTCACCTTCCTCCTCAAAAAATGTCTTCCAATTCAATGTTTTCACTCGTCTTGTTTTAGACAGTGTGTTGTACCTCGTACCCACTACAGCGTGCTGTACCTCATACCCACTACAGCATGCTGTACCTCGTACCCACTACAGTGTGCTATACCTCATACCCACTACAGTGTGCTGTACCTCGTACACACTACAGCATGCTGTACCTTGCACCATACATAAAAATGTCACCTTCCTCCTCAAAAATGTAAAAATCTTCAATTCAGTGTTTTCACTCGTCTTGTTTTAGACAGTGTGTTGTACCTCATACCCCACTACAGCATGCTGTACCTCGTACCCACTACAGCGTGCTGTACCTACCCACTACAGCGTGCTGTACCTCGTACCCAGTGCATGCTGTACCTCATACCCACTACAGTGTGGTGTATGTCGTACCCACTACAGCGTGGTGTACCTCGTACCCACTACAGCGTGCTGTACCTCGTACCCACTACAGCATGGTGTACCTACCCACTACAGTGTGCTGTACCTCATAATCACTACAGTGTGCTGTACCGTACGCGTACCTCCCATACCCACTACAGCATGGTGTACCTCGTACCCACTACAGCATGCTGCACCTCATAATCACTACAGTGTGCTGTACCTCGTACCCACTACAGCGTGCTGTACCTCGTAATCACTACAGCGTGCTGTACCTCATAATCACTAGAGTGTGCTGTACCTCGTACCCACTACAGCGTGCTGTACCTCGTAATCACTACAGCGTGCTGTACCTCATAATCACTACAGCGTGCTGTACCTCATAATCACTACAGTGTGTTGTACCTCGTACCCACTACAGCGTGCTGTACCTCATACCCACTACAGCATGCTGTACCTCGTACCCACTACAGCGTGCTGTACCTCGTACCCACTACAGCGTGCTGTACCTCGTACCCACTACAGCATGCTGTACCTCATACCCACTACAGTGTGCTGTACCTCGTAATCACTACAGCGTGCTGTACCTCGTAATCACTACAGCGTGCTGTACCTCGTAATCACTACAGCGTGCTGTACCTCGTAATCACTACAGCGTGCTGTACCTCGTAATCACTACAGCGTGCTGTACCTCGTACCCACTACAGCGTGCTGTACCTCGTAATCACTACAGCGTGCTGTACCTCGTAATCACTACAGCGTGCTGTACCTCGTAATCACTACAGCGTGCTGTACCTCGTAATCACTACAGCGTGCTGTACCTCGTAATCACTACAGCGTGCTGTACCTCGTAATCACTACAGCGTGCTGTACCTCGTAATCACTACAGCGTGCTGTACCTCGTAATCACTACAGCGTGCTGTACCTCGTAATCACTACAGCGTGCTGTACCTCGTAATCACTACAGCGTGCTGGCTCATTTGTGCAAATGTACTGTTTAATTGATGAAATAATATAAAAACTATTAAATTACTTTTGAAAGGATACAGTAAAAATTCTGTGAGAAAAGGGAAAAATTGGTCGGGCTCTACAAACTATTATTAGACTATTCACACTTTTGCAAGTTACTTAACCTAACAATCAGAGTAAATTCTTTCAATGATTTTAACAAAAGTGCTCATTTATTAAACTGACTGTACGTCATACTTAAACTATTTACACACTACAGACTTGAACATCAACAAACCTGATTTGTGATGGGCTATATGTGATGGGCTATATGTGATGGGCGGGCTACATGAGTAGAAGATGAAGTTTTAAAAAACATTGTTTGTTGACCAACCTTAACGTTGCGAGGATTCAGCCCTCCTGTGTGTTTCTCTAAATACTGACTTAGATCTGTACTCTGGAAGGAGAAAGAACACAAATCAACTCATCATATCACTGTTCTATTGAGAGAAGGAGCAGCTAATTGACCAACGAGATCTTGTTGATTTTTATATTGATTACTAATTGTCACAAATGTGAAAATAACCACATGTTGAACAAGGTAGTCATGCTGTGGGAACAAGAGAATAACCGCAAGAGTGGTTATTCTTTGGAATTCATTGCCCGCAGACATTCGTAATTCTAAGACGCTAAACATTTTTAGGAAGTCTTTAAAGACTCACCTTTTTATTAGTCACTTCAAATTTATGTAAATGAAGAGAATATTGTGTGATTGACACTATGGATGGACTATTTGTGATATACATTAATTTTGCATTAGGATTCTCACCAGATTTTAAGGTTTTCTAAATTATTTTATTTATTTATTTCTAAAGTAATTTTATTTATTTATTCAGTGTTTACACATGTGTGTTTATATTTAAATAATATTTTACACCACGTGAATAGTATTTATACCATGTACAGCGCATTGATCCATATAGTGGGAATTAGCGCTTTTAAAAATGCTGTATTATTATTATTATTATTATTAAGAGGAACGCTAACAGTGTACAAGGAACAATTCCACTGGGGGCAATGTGAAAAAACAACTCCACTGGCGGGACAGCAGGAGAACCATGACATGATAAGTGTAGTTTTACTAATGATGATGACATCATTTGTACTGATGAAGCCATCATGACAATGTGGTGAAAGTTCTACAGGTAAATAGAAACCTATGGGATGTGACAACAGAATTGTTTGATCATGTCTTCATAAAAAAGTCCATAACCGATGCATGTTTGAGCATAGGATGAGTTAGACAACTGATGTTGACAACAAACACAACATAAACATCTACTTACAACATATTCAAATACAAAAGTAAGAGTGCTCTTTGTGTGGATATCATGGAGAGTGACAATGTTGACAACTAACACGACATAAACGTTTGCTTACAACATATTCAAATACAAAAGTAAGAGTGCTCTTTGTGTGGATGATATCGTGGAGAGTGACAATGTTGACAACAAACATGACATAAACGTCTACTTACAACATATTCAAATACAAAAGTAAGAGTGCTCTTTGTGTGGATGATATCGTGGAGAGTGACAATGTTGACAACTAACACGACATAAATGTCTGCTTACAACATATTCAAATACAAAAGTAAGAGTGCTCTTTGTGTGGATGATATCGTGGAGAGTGACAATGTTGACAACAAACACGACATAAACGTCTACTTAAAACATATTCAAATACAAAAGTAAGAGTGCTCTTTGTGTGGATGATATCATGGAGAGTGACAATGTTGGCAACAAACACGACATAAACGTCTACTTACAACATATTCAAATACAAAAGTAAGAGTGCTCTTTGTGTGGATGATATCATGGAGAGTGACAATGTTGGCAACAAACACGACATAAACGTCTACTTACAACATATTCAAATACAAAAGTAAGAGTGCTCTTTGTGTGGATGATATCGTGGAGTGTGACAATGTTGGCATGTTTCAGGCACTTCAGTAGTGACGCTGAAACAGAGAGGTGTTTTAAATTATCCATGAAATATATGACAACGAATCTTCATCAAAGCTTGTAAGATGGGACAAAGCCTCGCTAGGCAGGAGGACCAGAAGACACAGTCTTCAGTTATTTACACAAAGGGCAAATTTAAATATATAAGACAGAACGCATTCCATTTCTTAGAGTGGCTGGACCATGGAATAACCCCACAGAATCAGTGATAAAGCCAAATGCTCATACTCATCTAAAACTCATCAACTCAACTCATCTATATAAATTCTGGTTAAGCCAGGCTACACTACAGGCTGTATATGATTACGTAGCACCACTAAGAACTTGAACCAGAAACTCTTAATTATAATAGAGTCTGAAGACAATCATTTATGAACCCAACTGATCCTATGATCAGAACTATCCTAAGGTATAGCAGGCACTACTTTGAGAACATGGCTGAAAGTGTTACTCAAGCAAATACTTGTGATCATAAAAGTAGTGCTGTTTTATTAGCTCAAATGAACCTGGAGAAGTAGCATCTTTGGTACAGAAATAGCTCAAATATTTGCTCATTTAAGAGTAGAAATAGAATTTTTAAAGTCACAGGAGGAAGCTTCAAAACTGATTGGAAAGACCAAAATATGCCAGGAATAATTAGAACATTTACTCATTTAAGAGCAGAAATAGAATGATAAAGTGAAAGTGAAGAATGGAGCTGCTGTACCTTCCCGTATGGCAGTGAATGGAGTGCCCTCTTCCTGCTGCAGCTGAATCTCCTTCAATGCTACGACTTTGTTCGTCAAACTGCAAGATAACAATGCCTCCGTGCTGTAATACCTTCTTGCAAACACTGCCATAAATCCAATAAGACATTGTAAATAGATGGGTGGGATTACAACAGGATCACCAATAAACTGAATTTGTCATGTGACAAATATAATTTGTAGTTTGTGTGCACAGAATGTGATTGATCAATCTACTGTCACAGACATGAAATGCATATTGATCAGAGTAAATAAAAGTGTAGTGGGATTAAAAAAATCTTGAAATAGTGCCACTGTTTCCACTGGGTTTGGTTCTTAAGAATTTCTTATTTATTTTGACCTGAACAACCGCATCCAAAATATGATTAGATTGTCATACTACTTCTACAAGGATCATGATATCTCAAAATCAATATTTGGTAAATCATTAAGTTCATAATATATAAGGTTATATGTTCTTGGAAGATTTTTAGTTAAGCATAACACTGTTCAGGAATATGTAACCGTGCTGTAGTCATTGATACCACAGGACCATGATATAAGACAGTAGCCCGTGGGTCCAACACTACTCACCATACTGCCACATGAGTTAGTTGTGATAACTACCATTGCTGCTGTGATACTCACAGACTGATGCCCCTGTAGACAGTGGCATACGATCCCTCCCCAAGTTGCTCCATCTTCTCATACGCATCTGCCTTCCCAAATGGGGAGTTGAACTACAACACACATCACATAGTCTTGAGCACCTGAAACTTCAACAATATACAGAGCAGGCTTGGGTTTAAATGCAAGTCAGTGCATTTAAATGCAAATGTTTGAAATGATGCAAATGCACCCATATATGATTGCATTTAAATGCAACTGCAAATGTTTTAAATAATTCAAATGCAAGTGTTTGAAATGATTCAAATGCAAATGCAAGTGTTATAAATCATACAAATGCAAGTGTCTGAAATGATTTAAATGCAAATACAAGTGTTTTTATGACTAAAAATGCAACAAAGTACATACCAAATATCACATCAACTTTATTAAATATAGTTACATAAAACAGATGCTTTATTACTCAAATTAATAATGTTTCAGTAATCAATCAATCAATCAAAAAATATTACACTCAAAGAGCATGTCAGAGCACTACAGGATATTTAATTAGGGAAACATTTGGGTTGAACTCTAGCCTTGGATAAACAATGGAATTAGTCAAGTGGGGGAGGTTTCTTTGCCCCACAAAGGGAATGAACAGGCAGCTGCCTTTAATTGTCCAATCTTGGTAAATTAACCTTGTCCATTCAGAAAGACAACGAGATAAGGCCTGAATCATCTGGCATATTTGCTTAGTAAGAAAAGTACTGTCTGTTAGCAGAAACTTAGTGCTTGGTGGGAAGAAAGAGAATAATGACATATTTACTCAAATGAAATACAAACAATAGTTAACATATATTGTTATTCATTGACAAAACAGTGTTAAGTGTATCGTGTATTGACTTATGGTGCTTATGGTCACTACAGTGACATTTGGCAGGCCTAGTCTTAGTGTTACTGTCTGTTTGAGAATGATCACTTTCTGGGTGAGAATAATCAAAGCAAAGCAATCAAAATTATCAAATGTAATACATCATTGCTAAGATGATTACATGATAAATACTTCTTAAATCAAGATAGATTCTGAATACCAAAAATATTTGTGATAATTGTGGCCATGGATTTCAAAAGGCTGCCTGAACTTCACTGATTGCATTTCACAGGTAAGCTTAGCATAGGTGAGCACAGAAACACTACCAACTGGGGTGGGCTGGTCATTCGGACAGGCAGGAATTGAAGGGCCTTCTACAATAACAAGTTCATTGGTAGGGAGATAAGTTAATCATGGCTTCTGGAAATCTGTCTAAAGTAAACGTTTGGGGCTGGCAACTTGCAGCCAAGTGAGAAATTTGCATTAAAGGCATTAAATATTTTTATTCAAATACAAATGTTTTTGAATCAAGTACAAATGTTTTTGAATCAAATGCAAATGGTTTTACTCAAATGCAAATTGTTTTAATCAAATGTTTTTTATTCAAATGTAAATGTTTTTTTAAATTCAAATGCAAATGTAAATGTTTTTTATTTAAATGCTAATGTTTTGATGCAAGTGCAAATGCAGAGCAGGAGACGACACTGCATTTAAGTGCAATTGTGACATTTTCAAATGCATTTGCATTTGAACCCAAGCCTGAATTAATTATTGTTTGTAGATGTGAAATAGTACTGTTCAGGTATGTTGACATTTCTCATATGGTGGCAGCACAATTCACAGTGAATGATTTTCATGAGCTTTGTAAACTAAATAAATTTGCATAATAGACCCTTTCCATTACCACCACGCTACCTGGTGAGTGAAACTCTGAGAACATGACATTGCTAAATACATTACATAGCTCTTTGGTGGTATATGGCCTATTAGTTACAAGGAATACACACAACCTCTTAAATCTTGCTGCATGATGAAACACCTACACCAAAGCTGGACGCCCGTTTTGACCGGAACCCTTCGACGAGGAAGTTTCCCTCTGATTTTGGCCGCCTCGGTCGATGGACTATTTGAGGTGACGTCCCAAAATCAGCGTCAGCACCAAGCATGTCATTGGTTGAATGGTGGCGTTTCACTTGTGAATATTTTGTCTCCTGCACAGCTAGAGGAACAGAAGAGAAATGGAAAATGATTATCACGACACGTCACATGACCGTTCACATGACATAGTAATGCTGGTGATACAGGGTAAACTAGGGAACTTTCAAGATGTCAGTAAGTGTAAGCTGACAGATGGATAGAGAGTTATCAGTCAGATGAGGCTGGAAAGGGACAAAACAAATCACCACAGATAGGAAGAAATGCAGGGAAAACAACAGGTAAACTTAAGGATGATCTTGGAACATAAACATAAAACGCTACACAAGATTTGTTGCCGGGTGTAGGGATCAACAGTATTTAGCATCGTCTATGCATTTTTCCAAAACATTTGTTATTTTCCGTGAAACTTCATAAAGGTGCCGACTTTTAGTTTTGCATTATGATGGCTGAAGCGCCACCTGGCGATTAGAAAGTTGCTGAAATTGCACACAGGTCAATATAATTCAAAGCTTTATGTAGATGGGGGAGGGGTTCTCAGTTAAATGACATCGATTTCATGTAGTGTCCTACATCAACCTTTTGAAATGATTACCAAGTGACACAAGCACATTGAGACAGCCCCCACCTGGATGGACGGGCTCAAGGTGAGAGTACATGGGAGGGACGCTCTCGTTCCTCGTGAGGGCGCCATGCTCACTCGCTGGGTGTCTCATCTCGTTCTGGCTGCCGTTGAGGCTGAAGTAGACGAGGGGGGACTGACTAGAGGTGCGCAGGGAGAAGCCATTAACTCGTGTCGGACTTGTGCTCTGAAAACAACAACACAAACTGTTAGCACCAAATTCAAACCTGTCACATTTTATATGAAATCCATATTCTTTACTTGAAATTATGAACCCGTACAAATCAGTATAAAATTTGTCATTGGTAAATTGGCCTATATCATTCCTATTCCGATCTAGTGTCGCCATCTACCAGGCTATGAAATATAACAACATAAAAAAATATGGTGTTTCACCAGAAATCCGCCTGCTAGGGGTAACATCAAAATATTTGTGCTTCAACTGCTATAAGTTTGTCATTCGATTTTGTACTTGTCTGATGACTGCAAGAAAACGTACTTAATCAGGATTTTTCCATTTGAAACAAATCGATATAGAAAATGGGATATAGCCAAACATTGGCCATATACATTACTAAATGGACTCGTAATATCCCAGGACTGTTTAATGTTGCACATACATGTTAAATTTCCCGGAATCGCCAGGAGACTCCCGGAAATCTATAAAATCTCCTGGTCTCCCACACAGGAGAACAAATCTCCCAGATTTTTAATGAAACAAAGAATATTTTTTGTGTGGCTTCAGTTAACAAAAGATCATCAATCCCTCCTTATACTCAAACCAATGACAACAGTAGGGGTTATTTCAATTAAATTGTGTGCGTAATGGATAACGGAGGCTTGGCTAAACAGTGTCCCTATGTCTTGCATGTTGTATTGTCTAAAATATATGTTAATCGAACGATACTCCATTATCACGCATCGATGTATAATTTGTTAATTATCCATTTAAATAATACCAATCAATACATCTCCACTTTATACAAGTTCTAGTTAATTCCTATACGTTTGCTAATTGTCATAATCGGAGCATATTATGAATGAAAAAAACGTATTTTTAAAATAGGTGTCACAAATAAAAAAATGCCTCCGTCACCTAGGATCTCAAATGCCTTCATCACCCAGGATCACAAACTTTGAAGAAATTAAACGCTTCAGTTCTTGCCCTGCCACTAAATATTATGTTAGTTGCATGTGTAATAAAATATGAAGGCTACTGCCAGTCAGGTAAGGGATTTTTGTGCGGTAATATATTTCAGGAGTACATAGAACAAATTATTAGTAGACCATCTCAGTAGTAAACATGTTAGTTTATAATTACTAGTCCACAAGGAAATGTTCTATTGCCACAATGTCTATATTAACATGTCAGTGTACTATTTAATAGTGCATGTGCAATGTATTGGGAACTAAAGCTGATCTAGTTTAATTTTTATGCGTGGCGGAGGATGTGAAATACTCAAATTTACACACAATTCTCTTATACACCGAGACCCTCCGATTTACACACAAATCTCCAAGACCCAGAGACCTTCCGATTTACGTATAAATCTCCTTCATTTGCATTTCTGAAACTTAACATGTATGGTTGCAGATATTTCACTCAAGATTCAGTGGAGCCAAATGAGTGGTCAATACAACCATGTGTGTGCGGTGGGCAAACATGAAGATTTAAGCTATAGGAGGGCAAGCATGATGTAGTGTGAAAAAAGTAATTACACATTTTTTATCCATATGAATAAGGAACCATCCTTGTCTCTTGATTCAATTCATAATCAAAATTATTTCTAGTTAATTTCTGTTTCCACACTATAATAATTTTTCTTCAAACAACTGGATCCTAGTTGTAACCTATCTTGGAACTTGTGCAACATATTTGAGAGAACTGATACCTTTGAAACTGTGCCAACCTAATATCATTGTGTACATAAAAATACTGCAGACATTTGTGCTAATTTATGGACAAGCCGCAACCCAGTAACATAAACATCACAAAATAACAGCGGAACATTATCCTCGATTCAGTGGCACGCTCCAAGCAACTGGCCGTGAACGAGCAGACAGAATACATCTACAAATGCCCAGTGACCATCAGTCCATTACCTCGTGCTGAATGCAGTTTCCACAGACAAATGTCATAGCATACGCAGCGAGGCTGCAAAGTGTGCACATGTAATGACGGTAGTCACAGTAATCATATAGCCAGGCCACATATCATAGAAATCTCACCAATTACTGCTGTGCCCATACGTGCCAAATTGGCCAGTGGGGCAAATTGAAACCACAAACTGGCAGATAAAGGAAACATCTAAAAAACACTGTCATGTCTCAGAAGAAGTTCATTATCGTAGCATGCCTGACATTGGCATGCAGGCACTTGGTGCAATGTGCATGCCCAGTTAAATAGACACTAACTAGCACTAGGCCATCTTAATCAGGAAGTCTGACACTTGGTGCAATGCGCATGCCAAGTTAAAGGGACACCAACTATCACTGGGCCATGTAAATCAGGAAGTCAGTCAGACTCTTGGTGCAATGCGCATTCCCAGTTAAAGAGACACCAACTATCAGTGGGCCATCTAAATCAGGAAGTCAGTCAGATGCTTGGTGCAATGCGCATGCCCAGTTAAGGAGACACCAACTAGTACTAGGCCATCTAAATCAGGAAGTCAGACGCTTGGCGCAATGCGCATGCCCAGTTAAGGAGACACCAACTAGTACTAGGCCATCTAAATCAGGAAGTCAGACGCTTGACGCAATGCGCATGCCCAGTTAAGGAGACACCAACTAGTACTAGGCCATCTAAATCAGGAAGTCAGTCAGACGCTTGGCGCAATGTGCATGCCCAGTTAAGGAGACACCAACTAGTACTAGGCCATCTAAATCAGGAAGTCAGACGCTTGACACAATGCGCATGCCCAGTTAAGGAGACACCAACTAGTACTAGGCCATCTAAATCAGGAAGTCAGATACTTGGTGCAATGTGCATACCCAGTTAAAGAGACACTACCTAGGGAGTCAGATCGTGATTGTGAATTGATCAATCAAGACAGATATGTATCGCAATTTACGAAACAGTGACAGCTTCATTGTTAATGCTTCTCATTGCTAATGCTTCTCATTTTCACATGGTTTCAATCCAAATACACTTACTCAAGCACAAATGTTAACGCTTCGATATTTCTTGTTGTTGATTTTGTATGCAGTTAGCATGCGAAGTCATAAACAAGGTACCAACCTGGATCTCTCGTTCTTGGTGGACGTCTTCCTTGGACAGAGCTACAACAGAAGAGTTCTCTGTAACTCACGTAGGAAATCATCTCACCAATAAACTACAATGTCTAAGTTTTGAACTATATTTCAGTTTCACATAAGTGTGGTTATTTAATGGGCCATTCCATGGTTACTCGCATTACATTTTTACCATGATTTTTTTCTTTTAAGCTGCCATAGTTTGAATTATACATTGTAAAGTATGTTTCTTTGCTAATGTACTAGTAAAATAATCAAAGTATGTGATGAAAATGAGAAAACAAAAACTTAATGATTACTTTTCATTCTGTGAGGGTGCAAATGTCGGTTACTCGCATTACAAAAAAAGACATGCCAAAATATTTACACATTTTAAATCCAATGTCTCTTCAAACTATAACTGCTGTGAAAAAATTTTTGCATATGTTATGTAATTAATATATCAAGGTATCATTACATGACAACAGTTTTGGAATTACATAATTGCTAAACATATGGTTACAAAATAATTGGTTACTCATGTTACGGTTACTCACGTAACAATTTGTCAACCACTTCGTAATAACTAAAATAATTCATTATAAAGAGAAATAGCAGCTTTAAAATAATGAAAAAAATCATGAGCGATCCACATAAATCTCCATTATCTAAATTACCAACTAATTAAAATAATAATTTCAACGATTTAGGGGGTAAAATAAATTTTTAGTCTGCTGTTAAATGGCTGTTTAGGTCATGTTGCTAAAGTATCGACACGTCAACAGTTTTGGAATTGCATAATTAATAATAAACTTGTGTAAAAAAATTAGCTATTTCGGTTACTCACGTTACATTTGTGAGAGGGTCTACCTGGCTGAGAACTAAAGCTGTACAATATCATATTAGGTAACTGCTATGAGTGTACCAGGTAGGTATTACGTAAGCTAACAGATGTGGGCAAGTTTATTTGATTGTATAAAATATAATAAATGTATGCAACGCATGCATTGCATACATTTATGTATGCAATGCAATAAAAGCCAACATATGTGGCTTTTATTGCCTTTATTTGACAAAATAACAGGTGTCTACGGTATATGTGATATCTTTTTTGCGACAATTTCTATCACTGTTTGGTTTTTAGATCCATGAACTTTAGCATATTGGCTATCATAAAATATACATTTAACAAAATAATTTATATTTAAATGTTGAGTCTTTGTCCAGTTCATGTGGAATGGCCCGTAATAGAATGGAATGGCCCGATAGATTTCTAACTAATTCTTCTGAAAATTCCCTGTAACAAAAGTACAGAAAAAACTATATTTCATTGATATTTTTGGGTTCTTCTCAATTGGCCAAGAGCGGTTTGTGATACCAGAAGATAATATAACAAAACATGAGGTGTTGATTAATTCCAGCATTGTGCCTAAAGCTTGCTGTAGAACAGGGCAGAAACCTATTAACCAGCGACTGATACAAACACACAACCACATCAATACTGTCATCACTCTCACTAAAATAGACGCGTCTGTAGCTAAAGATGAAGACCAAAAAAATCCCTAATAAGACGGAGGTACACCACCAATATCCTGTCTCATTTCCAGGTCAGAATCTATGGAAATGAATACTGACTGACAAAAGTGGGGGGAAGTGGTGGGTGATGGAGGAGGTGGTGGGTTGTGGTGGGTGGCGGGGAAGGTGGTGGGTGATGGTGGAGGTGATGGAGAGGTGGGATGGTGGGGTGGTGGGGGAGGTGGTGGGTGATGGTGGAGGTGATGGAGAGGTGGGATGGTGGGGTGGTGGGGGAGGTGGTGGGTGATGGAGGAGGTGGTGGGTGATGGGGGAGGTAGTGGGTTGTAGTAGGTGGCGGGGGAGGTGGTGGGTGGTGGTGGAGGTGATGGAGAGGTGGGATGGTGGGGGAGGTGGTGGGTGATGGGGGAGGTAGTGGGTGGCGGTAAGTGGCGGGGAGGTGGTGGAGGTGATGGAGAGGTGAGGGTGGTGGGGGAGGTGGTGGGGGAGACGAGGGACATCCTGACATCTTCCTCTTTAATATATTTCACCACTGCTGGGTTCAACCACCAGCTATTTCACCATGTGATGAAAACCAGATAATTTTTGGGTGCATTTAAAGTAAAAGTAAACAGTTTAATCCACATTTGCTTCTGAAGAATAGCGCTAATTTATTTTAAGATGCTTTTAATAAGCTACTTGGCTGTTCATGAAATGTAGTTGTTTTATGCACGTATAGAAAATAAATTTTTTATTAAACCATTGTCATGAATTTATTTCATTATATTTTATTGCAATTTGATATCATAAATTATTATGCTGATTTTTAAATGCTTTTGAAATAATTTTTCTTTCAACTGTAGGAGAATACCTAGTCAATGAGGACCACAAAGATGCCACAATGCTGGCCAGAGAAGAATACATCTGGGACAGAATAATCAGCGAGGAAGGAGAGGTACCCAGCGATTAACCGAGACAAGGGTTACAACCTTTCCAAGACAGTTATGGAACTGCTGTCATGTGACAACCACCAACATGGTCACATGATGCCAGAGAGCCGTTCAGACTGACATTGACAAACGGACTGAGAGGGTCTCAAAAGCTCAGTCGAGCAAAAAATTTTTGAATTTGAAAAGCAGCTAAACTTCCTTTAATTTTTATTTGGTTGATGTTGCTGTCAGTATAATAGTTTTAGCAACTGTAAAGTAACAAACAACAGAACATCTACAAATATGGATGAAACAAATATTACACACAGTGATCACTAGCCATGACTCAGTAGCCATCAGCAACTTGACCGAGGTCAGATTAACTGACCTGCTGGACTGGCTGAGGCCAGGGAATTGGTTGATGTTCTACAACAACATAGTCCATAGATGGCAATATTAAATGTCAACCGGAGATTTGCACCGACAGTCATTAGACAGCAGTATCTAGAGCCATGTCACACATCAGGTCCAGAAACAACACAGGATTCTGACATTCAAGTAGCATAGGCCCATGCTAAAGTGACCATACCAGTGTTTACCATGGATGTTATGTTGAAGTGTCTCATTTTAACATGGAACTCCAACTATCATTTTAGCATAAAATAACCTATGTGTAAGTAGAACAACACCAAACACTAATGGGATGTCTCACAATAAATGGTGACAAGCCTGCCCAATAAATTTTAAAAATAAATCAATAAATGCTTACTATTATTCTACTTTGTCTTGTAGTATGTATTTATCAATGTATTTATCAATGTATTTATCAATGTATTTATCAATGTATTTATCAATGTGGCAACACATTTTCAGGGATAATTCTATTGTTTTGTGGTAGTAGCAAATTATGTAGATGTAGCAAAAAAATGCAACATATTTTTATTAGAAAGCTTTCTCTTTCTTTACGATAACAATTGTTTGCAACCTTCAAAGTTATATTATTTTAACTTGTCTGTCAGATTAATCTTTACATTTATAAAAAGAACACAATAATTACTGATAGGGTTTGCATCTTTTAAAAGTAATTTTTTTAATGTGTATGTGAACGTGACGTAGGAGCAGTGGCCCAGCATGTGAACGTGATGTAGGAGCCGTGGACCAGCATGTGAACGTGACGTAGGAGCCGTGGACCAGCATGTGAACGTGACGTAGGAGCCGTGGACCAGCATGTGAACGTGATGTAGGAGCCGTGGACCAGCATGTGAACGTGATGTAGGAGTCGTGGACTAGTATGTGAACGTGACGTAGGAGCCATGGACCAGCATATGAACGTGACGTAGGAGCCGTGGACCAGCATGTGAACATGACGTAGGAGTCATGGACCAGCATGTGACCGTGACGTAGGAGCCGTGGACCAGCATGTGAACGTGACGTAGGAGCCATGGACCAGCATGTGAAAGTGACGTAGGAGTCATGGACCAGCATGTGAATATGACATGGGAGCAGTGGCCCAGCATGTGAACATGACGTAGGAGCCGTGGACCAGCATGTGAACGTGATGTAGGAGCCATGGACCAGCATGTGAACGTGACGTAGGAGCCATCACCCACATGTGAACGTGACGTAGGAGCCGTGGACCAACATGTGAACGTGACATAGGAGCCGTGGACCAGCATGTGAACGTGACATAGGAGTCGTGGACCAGCATGTGAATGTGTTGTTCTCATGTGATTTTATTTTTTGTCCAACAGCAATGATAAAAGGCTACGTGATTATCGCTATTATCTCTAGGAACAACACATTATAAAATGAAACCAACTATATTCCCACTGCATTCTAAACAAGATACATTAAAAAATCTTCAGTTAGACACACATTTTTGTCAACATGAAACAGCCCTTATGCCACTATTTCTTCTGACTGCAATAAACGCTCTCTCTCGTGCTGCATTCGCATGTAAACTCAACTACTCTTGCAGATTTAAGTTTAAAGGGAATCTATAACAACATTCATTGGTTAATTAAATGTTTGGTTGGCTAAAAATAATATCCATACAAATATTTACCATTGTGAAAATGCTTCACATGTTAATACTTTTTGAAAATGTACCATTAGTAATGTTGGCAATGAATTAAAATATGCTAGTTTGAGGACATGTTTAGATTATTTATTACAATTAAAGCCGATCAATAAATATGATAATTTTGCAACGTATTTAGACTATTTATTGCAATTAAAGCCGACCAATAAATATGATAGTTTTACGACATATTTAGACTATTTATTACAATTACAGCCAACCAATAAATATGATAGTTTTACGACATATTTAGACTATTTATTACAATTAAAGCCAACCAATAAATGTTATTTGAAAGTAAAAGAAAATGTTTTTCGTTGAACGATTTATTACTCCGTCAAATTCCCATTTTATAAAAATTATGATGGTAAATGTACTAGAGCAATAAAGATTAAAACATGCAGTAAAAGACTGTAACACTGGTAATTTACTTACTTAAAACATGCAGTAAAAGACTGTAACACTGGTAATTTACTTACTTAATTTACTTTCAGATCGAAAAATCCAGAGAATTGGAGCATTTGAATTATACGAAACCCCTCAAATGCTGCATATGAGCTGACCAATCAGAGTCATTCTACATTCCCTGTAAATACACTGTACTGTGCTTCCAGGTTGACCCCGGTGACTTTACATGTGTTGACCTTCACCTTACAGAGCCACGCCTGAATCTGATGATTTGTAGGCTCTGCAAAATATTGATCAAAGTGTGTCCGGGAGTTTTTTTTTATTAAATTAATGTCTCTCCATACCGCCATTGACAGATGTTCCGCTGTTTCACAGGACATCTTGGCCATCACGGCTAACACTCAGGTGATTTCAATGCATGCCTTGATGTATTTGACTAGTTCCAGCACAGATCTTTTGTTGACTTATGCCTTATGAGGTTATGCTCCTAACAGCCCTGTATATAGGGACTAATGGCTTTTAATGTCTCTTCCAAAAGACATCTACAATGTGGGATGAAGTCTTCACTATGAAACTAACACAATAGAAACATGGATGCCTAGGTTTAATGTGGTTTCTCGCCATCAAAGTAAAGTGGCCTCGACTACTAAATTGAAAAGCACATTTGTCAGGAAATAATTACCTAATTTTTTTACATTTACAAATAACAGCACGCATTTGTATCTATGACAGCACAATTAACCTATTGTTATAATGTCAGGTGTATGTCTGCCCTTTTTATCTATACACATTGTCAAACATAATCAATATGTTTACTGACAGCAACGTCTGTATGGGATACAAATAAACAGAAGTCAGTTTCTCTGAAAATAATTACAGGAGAGGTTTGGCAGCCGACTGTAGATTGTCACACCCTCTGGTGGGCACTGCTATTTGGTGCTTTATTTCAACAATAAGACACAACAAATGCACATTTCCTAAGTATTAATTTACTCTGTTATGCAATCACCTGTCACTATTCTTGCAGCTAGACAGCTAAAGGCCAACCAGCGATTGGAACTGTGGTGCATTATCTGTCCACATTGACACCAACAGTAAACACTGGTTATGGCCTGCGTTAGTCCAGACACTATTCATTTCCAGTAAATCTTCACTTCAGCAGACAGATTTTAACCCTATTGCTGGCACACTTAGACCAATTATGTTTAATCCTATTACTGCTCAAATTAACCCAAGAGTGGTTAAAGCCACTGTTAATCAGTCAAAGCCAGATATCTTTTAATCATATTGTCAGGCTATAAGGATAGAGATTTTAACCTTACAAAACAGCCAGGTTTGTTCGTGTATTCCATCAGCCAAGTACAACTTGTATATATGGGGGGTGCACATAAAAATGTCACATCCACAAACACGCAATCAATGAATGACC